>JAVJGG010000073.1:40746786-40768624 GCA_035590195.1 Aviceda cuculoides | reverse complement strand
TTCCTTTGACGTCCCGCCCGCCCCCGCTTTTGGTTTGTTTATGGTTTTCTTTTGGCCCCCCCCCCCCCCCTCCGAAAGGCTGCCTGCTTTTTCCAAGCTCATTTCAAGCATCAAGGTAGCAAAATCAGACACATGCATCCCCCTGAACACAAGCTGAGCCACAGCAATGCGCATACAAGGTTCAAGACGATTTCCCAGCACCAGGGGATTTTTAGGCTAGCAGTAAACTAAGCAGGGCCTGAGGCATGCACATAAATGGCTTAACCTGGCTTTCCTCTATAGGGCTGCATTTTTTTAGCCTCCGAACCAGGGTGGCTGCATCCAGCCTGCTTCCAGGGTACAATCCCCAGCTCCTGGTTTCCCCCAAGCCATGTTCGAGGGTTCTCTGGGGAGAGAAATAGCTGACCCGCTCCAAACCCATGGCACAGAGCACGCAAATAACCATGGGATAAATCTGTCCCCAGGCCCTGTTTTCATTTCTGGGTGTAAAGCTAGCCGCAACAACCATCTCTGCTCCTTTCGGTGCATCCCTCCTCCTATGAACTGTTCAAAGGGTGATGCTGCTCTGCCCCTGGGCCCCAGGATGCTGACTGCAGGAAAAGATGCTCTGAGGGCGCATCTGCATCGTGAGGCTTCCACGTGCTTTATTTTCGTCAGCCCCATTCTGGATATAAAGAAGGGGGGCAGACACACTGGATGTTGCTGAAACTCACCCCCTCTGGGACAGGGCTTTTTTTAGACTGAAATAGGAAGTACAAACCTCACCCTGAGCTTCCTCTAGGGTTTGGTTCTTCCTAGAGGTTTCTCCATGCTGGAAATTTCTTTTCTGCACCTCTGGCACAGATCCAGCCAAATGCTTAAGCACAGGCTTAGCTTCAAACCGCCTAGCCCCCTGAACTCCCACAAGTGCCTTCCTGGATGGGTCCCCTTGTCCCTTTTTGCCTTGGGAAAGCTCATGCCTCTCCATGCTCCTGCTGTGAGATATTGGGTCTCCCCTCAGTGCCAGCAGCGGGAGGCAGGAGTCTCAACTTGCTTTGCTGTGCACCAGCCACAAAACTAGCCCCGTACCTATGCAGGGAGAGACTTATAAAATCCATGGCATATGCTGTGAGGGCATGTGAATGCTGCACATTGAGACCTGGGGTCCCCAAACATGAGCACCTGCAGCCCTGAGAGCTAACGTCAACGGCTCACCCCATCCTCATCCTCTTTGCTCTTCTCACCAGGGGATGGTCAGGTAATGCTTAAATTGCCAATAGTGCCCAAGAATATTTGATACTGGCTGAGATGGCCAAGCAAAATCCCAGTTGCTGTCACTGACAGGGACTCAAAAACTTGCCCCCGTGTCAATGATGTGCCCCAACACCCGTTCTTCAGGGACTGGGACCACCAGTTCATTTTGGCACAGGCCAACAAAAAAGTCTGATTCGTTTGGTCACAGCCACCTGACAGCTTGGACCCAAGCGGTCTCCCAGTTTTGGCTGTGCAAGAACTCTGATAGAAATTCAGATTGGTTTCCTGACCCTTCCACTGCTGTGAATTTAAATTCTGCAAACCCTGATGCAAGGAATTGAAATGTGTATTGATTAAGGGCCTTTTACGGATGCCTTGCAGAGCATATTAAAAATTATTTAAAACTTGCATTCCAGTATTAACGACTCTTGTCTCCGGCACTTTGCAGTGATTCAGTCTTGACTTTTAATTGAAACACTTTAGTTAAGACAAATTCCTTCAGCCAGAGAAGATGAAGTGCCCCTTCAGGTGTGCACAGCAGAGGGGCTTTCAACCTCAAGGTTCCCACATTGCTCTGTCCTTCAAGTGGGTGCATGTGGGTTGTCCTCCAAGGAGCCATTTCTTTGGACTTCCCCTCCAGGTGCTGCTGATTTGAGCTCAGGGGGCTGCAGAACAAAGCGTTTCACTTCTCCAGCCCTCAAGGCAATCACAGGGGAAAGATTAATAACCTCCCTCAGCGGTCAGTAACTGCACCCTCGCGCAGCACTCAGAAAATGGTGGTACCTCACCGCTAGTGATGTTCTCACATCCCACTTCCGACAGCACCAATGCATATACATGAGCCAAACAAATCTGAGCCAATTAGTGCTGTCTCCAGGTTGAACAACTCATGCCTCCTTAGTCCTGTTTTCGTCTGCTTCTGCATCTGCTCCCTTGTTCCTAGCCTTGAAGCTCAGGTCTGAAAGGGCACCTTGGCTTGAAAACATCTCCCCGAGAGGATGTGGCATTTTGTAAAAGGAGCAGCAAAAGATGTCACCTCGGGGCTGCCAGGATGAATACAGCCCAGCTCGGTGGAGATGGCAGCTTATGTAATATTTGCTGGCTCCATGGTGGCCGACATAGGAGACAGGGATCTGCATTGCAGTTTGGTGTAGAAGAACAATATCTTTCATGTTATGGAGACTTATTTCAGTGTCATCCTCCTGCTCTATGACTGGAGCTTTCAGCATGGCACAGGAGAGGGTTTGTCTTTGTATTCCCTTTGCTTCCAAGGAGAGATAAACCCAGAATAAGTGGAAGGCCCCAGATGGGTGGTGTGATGTCGGATCCGGTGCTCAGCCCGCCGGGGTCAATGTCTACGTGGGAAGCTTAAGCCCCAACACTGCTCGCTCTCTCTGTTTTGTGAACACAGGCAACCGCATCTGTGAATCTGCCTCCTGAGCTCTTAAAGGAAATCAATATTTTCCATCCAGTCTGTGGCTATCGAACCTCAATCAGTGCCTCCACGCCTGTGCATGGGCCCAGAGCCGGGGGGGCTCCGAGAGGGCAGGGATTTCCAGGCACAGCACAGGATAGGAGAGTCCTCCCATGCATCGGGGGGGGACCTCTGAGCATGAGAGCTAGCGATCAGTAACTGGCCACAACCTATTACGGTTCTGGTTTAAAAAAACCTTACCTCATCAGCTGATTGCATGCTAAATGGTCATTTGATTTTTTACGACCACCCATAAAATGTGAACCAGCTGGGATCCAAAGTGCTTCTCTCCACCACAAGTGGCTTTTCTATAGGTCTCATCAAAGCCACCAGTCACCAGACACTTCCCCGGGGACTAAGTTGTCCATCCAGACCATCACACGTGCAGTACAGCAGCGCTTCATATGTACATCCTGAGACGAGTCAATGGCCACCAATGTAATTCAGGTAGTGAATAATCATTACCCCATCAGAGGATATAAAGAGAAAATATTTTGCTATGTGCTGCAGTTTGGTTTTTTTCAGAGCCATAAATATTTGGTTTGTTCCTTCTCTGTTTTTAGCTTTTTGGTAACTTCTTGTCCCACCCATCACAAAGAAAGCCCCTCCTCATATCAACCCAAAAATTAATTTCTTGACAACAGCTGGGATGAGCCCCAACCTTCACTGTCCTGCTCTTCACAGGGACCCTCCTGAGGTGGTGTAAACCCATTGCTCCCTAAATGGACCCAACCTGATCTGGCAGAGAAGCTCCTTGTGGGGCAGCAGGGAATCCCTAAATTTGAAGATAAGCTCCAAATCGTTTCGGGCTGAATCTGCTAGAAATAAGCAGTGGTTTAATTTCACATCCAAAGAGGGTCCATGCCTCTTTTCTTCCCAGGTGGTAAAAATACTGCTCCATATCTGATTGTGCCACTGTGGCATTGTACAGGGCAATTGAGTCAGGCTGTGTTTCCAAGGCTTTTTGTTGTTGTTGTTGTTAATTTTACCTTCTGAGCCACACAGTAATGGGCTTGACCTTCTGGGTCAAAAGCTTGGCTTGAAACCATGGGGTTCATCAGACAACAAAGCAAGTGTTTGCCCCTGTGATGTCAAGGAGTTAAAAATCATGAGCTAAAGCTCCAAAACCCAAGCTGAGGCATCCAGACCCAGCATCCACATATTGGCCTAATTCTCTCACATTTTTAACCAACAGTAAGAGCTAAAAACTCCAAGGGTAGGCAAAAGTGCATTCACATACGTCTTGACCAGTTTAAGGAGCATGTGTGGTGCTGTAGTTTGGGTGTACGAAGAGGACCTTGCCAAAGACTATCCAGACTTTCCAAATCATGGTGCTTTGTGCACATGGGTAGATCTGAATGTAGCCGTCACGAAAAAGCCCATCAAATAACTAAACACATCCTACTCTCTTCTCCTCCCCAGGCTCCAGTGCTTACAGATGACAACAGCATTACTGCGAGGCTTCCAGTGGGCCGTAAATTCTGATTAAAGATGGTCGTTATTTATAATAAATGGTGCACTCAGATGGAAAAGCTCAAGTTACTCCTCTAATCGTGCCCAAGGGTGGCTGTGTGCTGGGGAACACCCTCCCCTTCACTGTTGTACTACAGCACTATACATCATCTTCCAAAGTGATTTTGAAATGCAGTGATTTCAGTTTCCTTTTGCTTGGAGTCAGAGTTTTGTTGTTCAAGGAGAAAGAAAGACTGGCCTCTTTTTTCCCTTCTTTTTTTTTCTTTAAGGGTAACGTTTGGAGTTTCTATGCACAAAATGAGGGTGCTGGTGGTAAGCTTTGCAGAGATGGTACATGTTATGTCCCAGTGGTCAGTGCCCTCCTGCATCTCCCATTACAGAAACGTGCACCCACAGGCCAGGATGCTGCTGTCCTCCCTCAGGTGGTCAGCAGCAGAAGGTGGTGGGTGGGATGGAAGTGTCCTGCAGGTGAAGGACCAGTTGGAGGATGCCTCGCCTAAAGCTGAACAACAGCCACACAACACCACATGATGTTTTCATCCTAGTGATTATGAGATTTTTTGCTGAAAGTTGCGTGGAGATACAGCTGCATTGCTATAATACTAGGCTTCTTCAAAACTCAGACTTACATGCAGATCCATGTTTTGCTGAAGGATCTCACCTTCCTAATGACTCACGTTAAAGTACTCAACCCAGATACTCCTTACCACTTCGGGCAATTCAGAAGCCAGAAGTGAAGTGTTGCAGCTTGAACTCATCTTTAATTATCTGGAGTTTGTTCACACTAAAATCAAACAATTGGAGTGAAATGTCCTACCAGCATGGCCCATAATTCACTACTGTGTTGATTTTCTCTCCTAGGCTGTAGCCTAGTGACATCAATAAATAACATTACTGTGACATCAGTAAATAACAGAAGACTGGACCCTGTCAAAGAAATCAAGGAGGACATATCAGAGATGTTGGGCAAATGCTCTCCAAGGGACATGAAAACTGTAGCAGCCTGCCATCACAGTGCAAGAAAAATAGAATGAAAGCACATGAAATTTAATTCATCAAAAATGTGAGTTTAACGCAGATTTGTGTTTATATATTGTAGCATCTGGAGTTTCCAATGAGTGTGACCACATCCTCTTGAATTCAGCAAGCCTTTAAAAGTGAACCACAAAGGAAACACAGAACTGATTTATTTAGGGAGAAAGAAAAGCTTTTGTTTTCTGTTATTTTACAGAATGCCATTCTGACAAAACCCTGCTTCTTCTGGGACCTGTGCTACGTAAGCAGATCCTTGTTGTCCCAAAGAACATACCCCAGTCTCCCATCCCTAAGACACGTTCCACTCTCCTGCCTTTAAGACAAGGTGATAATGGTTTCCTGACCCACTAGAATAGAGAGGAAAAATTAATAAATGTTTGTGTTATTGTACTGCTAGAGCATCTGAATAGCATGGCAGAATAAAGAAACCAGATCTCGCCTGTTCTTCTCTCTTCAACCTAGTGACAGACCGCGTCAGGGCATCTTCTTTGATTTTCCATCTCTCAGCCTCCAACAGCACCTGTCAGCAGCCCATCTGTTGGAAAGAAAACCCATTTAGCTCCACTCTGTAGTTATTTAAGGAAAGGGACCACAAATGCTTACATCATTCAGGAGTCTAAGCCCCGTGGGAAATCATCAGGTTTTGATTCTTAACTCATAGCATAGACAGGTAAGTCACTGAAACCAAACTTGAGCATTACCTGGTGGTGCAAAGCTGGTGGGATATGTGTTCCCATGGTCCTGTGGCCATGCTTTTTTTCCAAATCCAGAGCATGTGATGCAGTGTTCATGGTGACTGGCAGCCTGTCCAACCTACCGGCCACCGCAGCCAGCACTGCCATGTTCCCCGGCACACCAGGACACACGGGTGCTCATGCATGGTGGAGAGATTTGTGGAGGGCATTGCTTTGAGGATAAGGTGGTGTTTCTAAGCCACTGCCTTAGCAAAAGGCTTGGAAAAAGCAAGGAGACAGGATGCCATTGCATTGTCAGGCCATGGCATGGCACCATTTCCACAGCTCCACTTCCTAGATGCCATGTTCATCAGTGCCATAAAGGAACAGTGACCCTAGAAGTGGTCTTTCCCCAGGAGACAGGGTGGTGGAGATAAACACCGAGTCTTTGTGCTGGGGATGGCTATCATGAACGGCAGATGGTGCAAGAGGTAGCAGAGCCAGAAGGATCAGCCAGCATTTTTCCTAGATGATGATGAATCAAAGCCAGCAAGCTGCTGGCTCTTGCCTTGCATGGTGTCCAGTCCAGGAGACCACAGAGGACTGAT
The DNA here is from genome assembly GCA_035590195.1 of Aviceda cuculoides. Classification (NCBI taxonomy): domain Eukaryota; kingdom Metazoa; phylum Chordata; class Aves; order Accipitriformes; family Accipitridae; genus Aviceda; species Aviceda cuculoides. Next base: position 40,762,127 of record JAVJGG010000073.1, on the reverse strand, counting down.
GACAGAGGGTTGGGCTGCGAATGTGGGAAGATCTCTGGACGAGGGAGAGCCTTGAAAGCAGGAAAGTGAAGCTCGGGGAGACGTGCTGAACTCGCTCTAGACTGGGTGGGGCAGAAGACCAAAACATGAATCAGCTACTGAGCACTGAAACCAGGCTAGTCTTGGTCATTTGGAGTTGGCTGCCACTGGCTCACCTCGTTGCCAGTCAGTTCAACGCAAGCTGGAGAGGATATGCCTGGCAAAGAGCCTGCTGAAGTTGATTAAGTCACCGTGCTGTTGCTGCCTGAAACCCTTACTAAACCCCTTTCTGGAGTGGCTTGTGCAGCAGTACACCAACACCCTTGAGGATCTCCCAGATGTCTTCTTGTTCCTCCTGGGTAGCTGCTTACAGCAATGGAGTGTGCACTTGGTTAGTGTAAAGGAAGACGGACCACTATATTGGTCGTTGCTCCTGTACTGTGATCTTTTCTGGTTTGCCCTTCAGGATGTGAGAGCAAGAAGGACTGGAAGGAATGAACCATAGCTGAGGAGAACCAAAACTGCCAAAGTCTTTTGTGGCTCTCTCACTGCTCTATGGGATCAGGAAGGATGAATCATGAGGCATGACAATTGGCTTACTCAGGGAACTGTGGGTTACCTGATGCCCCTGAATAAAGCAATGTTCCACTTTTGAATGAATCACTGGCCATACCCTGGAGCAATACATCTAGCCTAACATAGTGCTCGAAAGACCTCTCTGTGGTAGGAACAGGGCACCCCACTGGTGCCAGCATATTTCCCAGTGTCCTTGGCCTTCAGACAGATCAGCCATGACTATATGCTTCTCTAAGTCTCTAGGTCTACCCCAGAGGACATGGGTAGAGGTGGAGCAGCAGCCCCATGTTCCTAGCCTGCACCAGTGACCAGTGGAGAGGTGGCCAGGAGGGACAGCTAGCTGAATCTACGCAAGCCAGGTAGCTCTGCCTGGCTTCTAATGGGAACCTGGAGAACATCAAGGAACAAGATGTCCCTGCAGGTCCTGTCCTATTGCTCCACAGGGGATGGCCTGGGCCTCTCACTCAGACTTACCAGCTCTACCTTATTTTCATTTGTGTAGGTGAGTTGAGTTGCCCAAGAGGCCAAGTGTGGGGGAAGCTTTTCCAGGTAGTTTCACAGGAAGGAACACAGGCAAGGGCAGTCCCGTCCTGAATATGAGCAGAGAGCTTTACCATGGGTGGTGGTTACAAGAAGTGGGGGAAATATGGCAGTAGGTCAGGAAAGGCTGGCTGAGTATCCAGCAGAAAAGGGCAAACCCAAGCCAGTTTGCAGGGAATGACAGAGTTATCTAGAGATCTGGAGTACGGAGAGCAGGAAGATAGGTGGAAGGCTTGGGGGAGATGAGTCTGGGCTAGCTGCAGGGTGTCCCAGCAGGGAGGTTAGCAGAGCAGCAGTGAGATCTTATGGTAGGAAATCTTTCAAACGATACAAAATCTTTAGAAACAATAAAACAAAGTCATTTTATACTGGGTTGAAGATCTAGTTCTTGTGGTCCTAGTGTTTAGATTTGGCCCTAAACCTCAGATTACTGCGCTGTTTGATGATAATGGCTTTAGGTGCTTTGAAAATCTCACGTATATTCTACAGCGTAATTGGTCTAAAATACGTTTTCCTTGTTCTTCTAGTGCCAGCATCAGTCAGACCTCCTAGGTTTCGTAACCTGCTTGTTTACACTGCTTCAAGTGAGATCAGAGTCAAGCCCCTGGATGTGGTGGTGCCTTTCACCACATTCTTCCTTTAGTCTTTTTTTCTGCCTTTTCCACCCCATCCCTGACAGGGGAAGCACTGTTCTTTCCGTGCTCCTTGTTTCTGTTTGAAGCAGTCATAGAAAAAGTGACAATTAGGAAATAAAGAACCTACAGTATCTGCTTTGGCAGGGACAGCACATCCCACTGCTGAGCAGCGCCGAGTCAAACCAGCGACTGCCTGCCTGGATCAGACGGAGATATTACTGCCTTATATTCTTGGATCTGCCCGAGATAGCATGGTGCACTGCCACACTGCAGAACAAGTAATAATCCAATGGTAAAGTCGAGCAATACACATTTATAGTAGTTCTGTGAGGAGCAGGGTGTTGGACTCGATGATCCTTATGGGTCCCTTCCAACTTGAGATATCCTATGATTCTATGATTTCAGGATGCTCAATTGCAATTTGGAAAATAACGCTGATTAGAAGCAAATGGCAAGGCCAGATAACTTATTATTTGGGAGATCAAGTAACCATATGGGGCAGGGTAACAGATATAAACTTCGGCCTTTCCAGATTATTGTTCTCTGCCAAAATGATTAAAGGTTGCTAAGCAATGTCAGTGTATTTCCCCAAAACTGAATGAGTGTAACAAAAGTGAACGAGTTCACTGCAGTTGAACTGAACTTATATCAAGCCTAAATATATATAATTATTGCTAATGATGACTTCTGTTCCTTAAAGCATGCTGGGCACCTGAAAGATCTAATGAAAGCCAGGATCCTTTCTTCATGTCATTTATAGTGCAGAAGTCTTCTGGATCAGACAAGATGGACCTGCAGCCCCTTCTCCAGGTCTTGTCTGGCCCTGGTTCAGTGTCCTGGGCTGTTGCTAAATGCTGCCTCAAGCCCCCTTTTCCTTCCTTTCCAAATCCAGGGAAAATGAAACCCAATCTCAGACCGTCTTCCTCCACCCCAAATGATAAAACAGAAAATCTTATCAAAGCACAACTTTATGAAAGGGAAGGCAGACAAAGAGACAGGGAAGAAAGAGAACATCCTAAACCATGAAACAAGCCTCATTTTCCCAAGCATCCCACGCAACATCTTCTCCCTCCTTATTTTTACGAGGCAGCAACCAGCACCTTCCTGTCAACACATCACCTTCATGTGTTGTGGGACCTCCACTCTCTTGCCCATGGGAGGGTGCTGGGTCTGAAGGTCCCTCTGGAGCTGCTGCTCTCTGCTAGTCCCTTCTGTCCCTGCTCGCCACCTCTCTCATCTCCCCAGGACACTCTCTGGTGCCTCCATTGGACCACAAGCCTAGAGCATTTGCCCCAAAAGGGGGAATTTCCCTAAGAGGCTTTTGGGACTATGGTAGAGTCACCAAAGAAGTCTGGAACTGCACATGGAGGTGACATGACAAACAGGGGTAGTAGATGACAGAGGGTCCAGGATAAGAGACGAGGACCTGAAATTTTCCATGTCACGTCTCACAAGGACACAAAAAGGAGTCTGCAGTGCACAGCAGAAAACTACCAGTAGCACAGGGACCACCAGCGCTTGCTGGAGGTTCATCTGCCCCCACCGGGTGAGGACCAGCCAGCAGTGGAGATGTTGAGTAACATGGGGCTGGTGCGTACTCCTCCGCTGCAGCCAGCTCCGTGCAATTCATCTCTCCAGATTTCCTAGTATTTGTTCTCTTGTTCTGGGAAGAGGAGAAAGCTGCAAGAGGCCCATCTCACAGGGATGTTTAGAGAAAGGAAAGTCCATTGTGTGAAAGAATTTGGTATTTCAGGGTTTGTTTTCCTTCTGACACAGAACAAAACAGCACCATGTCAAAACCCTCCATAAGGCAAAGCAGAGCAAAAAAACCCCCCCAAACCCAACAAACAGTGGCGTTCAGTTTGGATGTGGTCTGTGGAAGGGTTTCTCTTTGCTTTTTGGCTTTTCAATCTCAGGATACCTACTACTGCAGCTATTTCAGGAAAAGAGAAAAAAAAAGAAAAAAAAGGAAAAACAAAATCCACGCTAGAGCAGAGACGGAGAGAGAGCCTTTCCCTGTGCCAGGGTCCGACCCCAGCTCGGTGGGTTTTCTGTGCGATGGTACTGGGATCCAAGCGGCTCCCCTCTGTCTGCCCTAGGTGGGAAGCAGAGCTGCAAAAGATCCTCTGAGTCTTAAGTGGGAAAACCAGGGAACGGGCAGTGCAGCGACCCTGCTAGACATCAGCAGAGTTGTTTTACACCAGCTTTCCTCAAGGAGAAGGACTCCTGCAAAGCAGTCAAGAAAACTTAGAAAGGTTGGACTTAAGTGTTGGCTCCCAGCAATGAAACTGGGGGAAAGTCACTGATCTGGGCAGTGCTTTGGGTCAGACCCTGCAAACGTCTTTCATATCAAGAGCTCCCAGCCCAGCTTTCCCAGCCTCCCCGATTGCCCTGGATGGCCTCGTGCCTCTCCTCATGCTTTCAGCCCCCGGGACGGTGATATTTTGTGGGTACTGGTGTTTGGACGAGCTTCCCCCGTGGGGCAATCCAGGGTGCCGATGCCTTCAGCGGCGGCAGAGAGCAGCTCACCACCACCTCTCCCCGCCAGCATTTTCCGAGCGCTTGGCATGGCGCCCGGCCGCCTTTCACTGCTGCCTTTTCATTCGCGTTAATTCACTGCGTTTCCTTTCTTGCTCCTTGTGAGGAACAGAGGGAGAGCTTGTTCCAGCAGACGGGCCCCATCCGCTCCACCCGGCTCTGCTGGAGCGAGGGCTGGAAAAGAGGGATGGAGGCAACAGGGTATCTCCCACCCCTCCGGGGCCCCGCGTGCCGCCTGCGTGCTGCTTCCCAGCAAATACGGTAAGCGTTCGGCCTAAAAATGTAAGTCTGATCTCATGACACAGGGTGGCCCTGCATTCCTCACCTCTGACATAACCCGCTGGGAGTGTGCTCCGCAGAAAAACACAAACAAGATGTACTCGCGGGCTGGCGGCGAGGGCCAGGCGGCTGGCAGATGTGCTCCAGAGCCCCCACGCAGCCCCCCGGGTGCCGCAGCCCTGCTCCGGCACAGCCTGTCCCCTCCTGGGGAGGGAGAAACCGCAGCCCTTGCTGCGAGGACAGAGCCGTCCATCGCCTCTTGCGCCAGGCGATGCGTGGGTGCGTGCCCCGGCACCCCCCCCAGCCCTGCGCCCCAGGAAGGGGGACGGTGGGAAGGTAACTTGCTGTGGTTCGGTATCGCCCAAGGGAGGCGGCTGCGCTCCCCTGGGATTTTGCTTGGCGAATGCCTGAGGGCGTTTTTAAGGGCTTGCGGTGCCTTTGCAGTCGGTTGGTGGTTGTTATTTTTCGCCTTGTTTTTGTTTCTTTCTGCATCTGAGTCTTTCTGGGACAGCCTCTGCTCTGGGTTTGCCATGGCCGTGGCTGGGGCAACTGCGCCGGCACCAGCCTCCTGTCCCTGTTAGCCTCCCACTCTCACCAGCAGCTCCGCAGCGATGCCAATGGCCCCGTTTGCTTTGGGTGCATCATGCCCAGGTGCAAGCTGTGCCCCACAGAGCTTGGCACCCAAAGCCTTGGGTGTCACGGGGTGGTGATTCCTCCCTGTACCCAGGCAGGGCACTGGGATTAAATGATTTGCCAGGGGTCACGCGGAGAATCGGGGCAGGGTAGCGATCCGAGCCCTGCTGCCATAAACACGAGGCTGACTTTCCTGCCAGCCAAACCCTCCTGCAAGCACAGGCTTGTCTTGAGCAGGGGGCAGATCCTGCTCGGCACGGAGCTGACCTCCCATCTCACCCAGCCGTGCCACACCACTTGTTTACTTTCTATTGCAAATGCCCTAAACCTTGACAACGACCTATTTTCCCTTCTGTTGCGCAAAGCTTCTTTCCTAGAAAGAGGCTTTGTAACGCTCAGTCCAACCAACTCTCCTCCGTGTATGTAAAAGCAAATTTTGAATGACTGGCAGGTTTGGCTTAGCTCAAACACACCCAAAACCCACACAGAGATGAGTTGGGAGACTCGGTCAGATGCTACCTGAAACCATCCTGCGAGACTGCCAGGTTTGCAGAGGAATCAGATAAGTAATAAGTCAGCCTTCAAGTCCACTCCTCAAACTTACTTTTTCTTATTAGTGTTTTTCACTCATCTGCTCTTGCTCCAGCATTCGACAAAGCTAGGAGAAAGCTTTTAATTTCTCCTGTCTTTCTGTTCTTAACTTTTCCTGGCAGAGAAAACATCTGATTTTTTTTTTTTTTTTTTAAATTCCCTTTTTAAGAAAGGGAATTGTAAAAAAATTTCTCCTCCTTCCTCCACAATACTTCCAAGTTTTCAGGATTACTACTCCTCTGTCAGAGGATGGTTTGCAAGAGAAAACAAAACAAACAATGGTAACAACAGAAACAATGGTTCAAATTTGCTTCTTCAGAGCACACAATGTTTGATCCCAGAGGAGAAGGAGAGCGCCTTTGCTTATGGTGTCAAGCCTCTTTTCAGCCACCCCTTCATCTTGGGGCTCTCCATCCTTTCCTTTTTCTCAGGAAGGTGCCCTGGCCATGCTCGAGCTGTTGGTAGCATAAGGTTGTCTCCTCCTCACGCTGGTGATCGAGTACATCTCCTTCTACGATTTCTTCTCCATCTCTAATCTACAGCCCAGCTTTTTAAGTTAACCCAAAGTCAGTGCTGGTTTATTTTAACATGCCAGGCTGTAACCTGAAGCTAGAGACATAAATTCAGCCTAGCAAGTTCTCCTTGGCCAGCTGAGAGCACAGGTTAGAGATTAATCCAACAGCAGCAGATGGTCTGAGTTGAATGCTTGCTGCTTGCCCACGGCTGCTCTTTCCCATCCCGGCGGTACCTGCAGCCTGGCTTGGCATCCAACTGTGCTCTCGCCTGGACAGACGAGCTGCTCGACACAAAAACAAAACACATAAATTGAAGCCTGATGTACTGGGGACAGGGTCTGGTTGTGAAGCAGCTCTTGCACCCACCAACACCTACACATGTGAACACACGCGTTTTCCAACAGTTGAAGTCATCAGACTTCAAATCACGGCCAGCGGCTCCTAACATCTCGGTTGTCTTGCAGGACAAGAATGCTGGTGAGGACTCAGTTTAAGCCAGAGAGGCTCTTCTCTAGGCCTCATCCCCAATTCAAACCAGCCTGAGGTGATACAGTGAGTGGAGTTACTGGTGTAGGTAACAGACCCCCTTGCTCCTTGGGAAACCACATGACTGGTGTTTAGAGGAATGAGTGATCCCGTAAGTGACCTGTTCTTCCCTGGATGTAAGACTTCAGGCTGAACCCCTGGATGGGTTCTTGTGCCCCCAAAATAATAGATCTTCTCTTCTCTCTCCATCCCCCCCACCCCTCTACCTGGCTGCCTGTTTGCACCTTGTAGGCTTCAGCTCTCCGTGACTGCAAAGGTACCGTCAAACGAGGTCAGAAATGATCACCTGGTCCACGAGCTGTGAACAGGAGGCACACACAGAAATAGCCTGATCACATCTGCCTGATTTCCTGCCAAAAATGCCAGGGACTACTGGGATGGGTGTTAAAAAGCCAGCACCCTCCCAAGGTGCTGATGAATTCTTTGGATATGTTACCTGTAACAGTCTATGGCAAACCCACAATTTTCCATGCTTCTACACCAACATGGGCACCGCGGAGGCAGCTAGAAAGTCAGCATCAGTAAAAGCCATCATTTTAATTTACCTGGAGAGGTAAGGTGAGGAGGTGGTGGACATTTCTTCCTGATGTGGACCTGATAGGACAGTCTATGGGCCATATGGGAGGTTTGAGGAAAGCTTTCCCTGGTTGTGAGGGTCATACAAGACTGACATAAGCCCTGGTATGAGGGCTGAGAATAAAATAGGGGCATAACGAGGGGGTTGCTGAGCTACAAGAACAAGGCAGATCAGAGAAGGTCCCAGACACTCTTCTAGGTCTTCCTATCCTGGCTTCTAGATCCACATAAGAGAGTTGCAAAGCTGGGCTATGGGACCTTCCCCCAGCATCAGCTGGAGACGCTCAGGAGGAGCAGCCTGGAGGGCAGCCAGATGCCTGTCACAGAGGAAAAGGCCACTAAAAAGGCCACATGCAGGAGAGCTGCAAGTGTTGCACTTAAAGGTATAGTGGATATAGGTGCACTGAGGGGCTGTACTGATCCCTTCTTCCATCTCTGCTGGAATTAAAGGGAGCAATAATTTCACTTGTAGTTCTGAAAAGCATCACGTGGGGATTTTCCATTACTCAGGGCAAAACTTGCAGAGGGTCACTGAGGCATGGTGACTTCCCCGATGCCTCCTGCCTGGCCGAGCTGAGCTGCCCTGCTCCTCTCCTCCCATCCTCATCCTCCAGCCCCTGACCAAGGCAGGGGGTCTCACATGTGACTGGAGAAGATTTAATATGCTTGGAGGAGGGAGAAGGCTACAAGATGGGTTTGTTGAATTTTTTTGACCTATTCCAGCTGACTCCTTTTGGGGTGGTGAGATGAGCTGTGCCCTAAAAGGGCCATCCCTGGCTGTAAGGGGAGCACAGGGAGACTAACCCAGGGACTGCAGCTGTGACCTGGTGGAGCATCGGGCAGCCCATGGCAGCACCCCTCAGCATCAGGCCACTTGTGCAGGCTCCTAAGAGCTGAAACTCAGCTCTTGACTGTCCCTGGGACCAGGAAAATGCAATAGATTCCTGGTATTTTTGCACAGGGACCCAGGTGTCCTGCCTGGGTCCTAGTGGCAGGACCCAAAACTGCTTTCAGTATCCACCAGTTGTCCTCCCTGAAACTCTTTCCTGAAAAATAACACGATCCCTATGTCACCTAGATAAGCTCTGCCTGGAAAACCCAAGGAATAAAGACCCCTGGACTGGAGCTATTCTTTGAGCTTCGGTAGCCCTGCAAATGATTTTCCCAGGTTTGCAGGCAAGTTTTGTATGTGGTGTTAGGCTGAGGTGATATGAAATACAAGTGGTCTTCAAGAGAGTATTATCCAGTCACGGTATTTTATTTTTTGCCTGCTTATAAATGCGCATTGAATACAAACAAGTAAGGAGCTGGCTGATGTCTGTTCTTGCTTATACAGAGATTATTGGGCACCTGGGGTTTTCAGTGGCACGACACTGTTAGGGATAACAGACACTGGGCATCTTTGGGGATCTTGGCTACGAGCAGAATCAAGCACCTGAGCCACTGGCAATGGACTGCTTCAGTGTCCCCATCACATGCTGAAATAAAGCATCTCTACAGCCAGCCAGCTGTATCACAGAGGCATCTACTTTTTGTAGTTGATGCGCTGTATACAGTACTTTTGCCCATAATGATGAACAGTCAGTCCCAGCAGCCCATCTGCAGACAGAAGCTAAAAGCTTGGTGCTATGATCAGACTGGGACTGGGATGTTGGCAGTACCTTTACCACTGAGACAGCACTAATGTATTTCCAGTTTCATTAGTTTTCTCCATTTTAAAGCTGAAACCCTTGGAATCAGCAAGTAGGGGAATGCCAATGTTAGCATTAAAAGAGAAAAAAAAAAAAAAGAAAAAATAAGTAATCTTTTAAACACCCAAAATGCACAGCAACCAGAAGGAACTAAACCATGTCCCAGAGTTATTATCTTGCTGTAATTCTGTGCACAGCTACAGGATATATAGCCTATTCCTAGAAATGCTCTTTCCATGGTTGCATCTATGGGCTTAAATTTAAGGTCAGATAAACTGATTTAACAAATTGAGGACTATCAGCTGATCCACAGTAACTAACCAAGTTCACATAGGAGTAATACTATGCCTCCTGACCTTCTACCTCAGTTTCTGAAATCATCTCCCCTAAACCAGTAGTTCTCCAACCCCAGTGCCTGGGCTGTGATTCAGCAGTATAAGGAGTGTCCTAAAAGACAGCCCCTAAAATATTCAGGCATAGGCTAAAACCTATGCTTGGTCTCCATACCAAGCTTGAAATTTCCTTTCACATTCACTTTGAACTAAAGGATGTGAGGGAGAAAACACAGCCCTGTCTGTAGTCATTGCTGGACAGAAAAGTCCCCTTACTGCCTTCCCCATTGGGCAGGAAGGACCTTCAGATTGACACTGGAAGGTCAAATATTTCATTGCTACTTGTTTTCCACAAAACTGCAGCCCACTGCTTCCCAAGGCCGAGGACCGAGCCCCTCTGGGCTCACTTAGGAGATGTCACGGACTTGCTGCCATCAGCAGGTTTCTCTGGTGAGGAGAAGTCAGCTGGCAAGCTGCTGGTCCTCGTACTGCTTGTGTGTTTGGAAATCTATTCAGCTTTACTAGACGTCAGGAAACCAGCACAGCATCATGAGCCCAGGATGAAAATAGTGCCACTGCAAAGGTCTGCCATTTTTAATTTTTCACTCTGATTTCCTCTTTTTCAACCCAAATGTGCTGACAATTGGGGGTTTTTCTCCCTGAGTTTTTCAGAGACATAGGCATGCAGCAGTGCATATGGGACTCAATGAGGTTTGTGCTGTTAGTTGACCCAGGAAAGGACTGATGTGGATAGCAAAGCAATTTTCAAGATCTACACGGAGAATTGCATGGCCAGTATAATTTTGTTCAAATAGTAATTTGGTCTCTTATGGAGTGCTAAAATACTACCCTGGCCATTAGAAGACCTCGGATGTATGACATGGAGGCAGAGACCTGGAGCCAGCCACCCTGACGCCCTTGGCTTGGTTGTGCCAGATGTGATGTATGAGGCTGGAAAAGCTCAGGTAATCGCTTGGATCACATTCAAACCACTTCCTATGCAGTCTGATAAAGCCTTAAACATCAACGGGGCTGGGGGTCGGGTGCGAGCAGTATCATCCAGAACAGCGATGGACCTGGCATGTTCTGCAGCAGGTGGGGAGCTGCGGGACCCTGTTCAAACAACTCTTACACGGTGCTTTTATTTCCTCCTGCTGATGGTGTACAGGACTAGGGGTCTGGCAGCCCTGGAAATGCAAAGTCCTGACGTAACCGTGGTTTTCATGATAGTAGTAGGTACAGAGGTCTGTAACAAGCTCCACAGCTGGCAGTTTGAGGAGAGTCCTTGGTTTTACAGTGCTGCATCTGGTGGGCAAATTTCTCCCAGCCCTACACGGTGACCAGTTCTCCCTGATGTTTGCAACTGGAAAACTGCAAAGAAAAAAGCGACGTCCTAAGCCATTTGCTGTAAAATAAAGCAATTAAGGACCGGAAACACTTCCAAACAAAGTGCTACAGAGACATGACGATATTGTTCATTTTGTCTGGACCTGAGCCCAGGGCCTGTGATTAGACCTGTCGTATACCCACACCTTCAAAGCCAGAGCCTGGGCTGTGCTCGTGTTCTCCTATCGCAGGGTGAGAGCTTTCCTGGAGCCGCCGAAACAGCCTGAGCAGTTTCTTCTGTAATCTGTCGTGACTGTCAGGATGCCGAGAGACATGCCAGACCTAGACCCTGGGCCAAAATAGCTAGGTAGACATGCCCAGAAAGGAGAGCTGGCACAAGGTATTGTATAAAGTGAGATATGTGAAGCTGCAGGCAAATAGTTTGGTAATCACATGGGTAGGTTAGGCTTGGAAGAGGGGAGAGCACCTCTGCTCACCAAGAAAGGAAGAGGCAAAACTTTATCAGCTTGAAAAAGGGTTAGAGCCTGTTTTAGTGGGAGCTCAGGAGAGCCTCAAGGGGGTAAACAAAAATAATTGCCCCAGAAAGGCTGAGGTGAAGGACTCAGTTATGTCCCAGTGAGGCCACAAACACCTTTTAAAAGGAGGTTTTCCCAGAAAAAAAGATCACATTCCCAATACTGAATCGCATTTCATGATAAGGTTCAGGACTGACTGGAGGAAGGAGCATGCACCTTGCTCAGTGTTTGTGCAGGGGGATCCTCCACGTGTCTCTGCAGGGGGATCCTCCACGTGTCTCTTCACCAAAATGTTGACCTAGAAAGTTAAACCTCAAAGGATGGGAGAGGACGACTCAGTCCCCACAGCTGGAGGTAACTATGGCACAGTGAGTCAGCAAGGCAGATCACGGACACACCGCACAAAAGCATTGCACCTAATCAGCTTCAGCAAGTTGGAGATATATTCCTGAAGTTACCAGTGCTCACGGCCATCCAGTCTCCTGCTGAACATTTTTGATCAAAGTCTTTCCAAGCTGATCTATTTTCAGCCCAACCCACTCAATACCTTGATTGCTACACAGCTCTTTTAGCTGCTCTTAGGTAAACATGCTGTCGCTCCTTGGCATTTTGCCTCGCTAAGCCCAAAAATACAAGTGGCACAGAAAATAAGAAAAGCTGTTCTCCTTTGCCAGGAAAAATTATGCTATTTCTGAAATAAACTGTTTTTAATACACCTCACTGGCCATGCACGTATATGCGTATGTATAAATATACTTGAACTGGAGGTCCAGCTGTTGGCATCATGTATGCCTACATGGAGACAGAAACAGAGAGAGAATTATGTACACATAAACCCAGACATACCTTCAATCCAGTCTGCATCTGATTGCAGAGTCTTGGTTATGCTGAGATATCGGGGTCTGACTCCCATTAAAACAGGTTCACATGTACAGGTCCAAGCTCAAACCAGTAGGTTATGGTCTGTTCTGGAGAGCTCCTTAGAGAGGGTGACCAGCATGATGCCCGTGCTGGGAAGTGCTTTGCACCCCATGGTGGAGCAGGGGGTACAGAACAGATGCTCTGGGGACCGCTCTGAACTGAGAGCTGTAACTTGGCTGCTGGTGGCTGTGCACGCCGGACTGCTGTTGTCCCTTCCCGGCTCGCACCCTTGGTTCTCCAGGGGCTGAGGTGGCCCCACGCAAGATGAAGCACTGCACAGGAGGCATTTCATGGGTCCCTCCTCAGGCAGCATCCCTGGGCCTGAACCAGAGCAGGCTTGAGCAGATCAAAATCACAGCTCAATCCGCGGCAGATCTTATTTCTGAGGAATGACAGTGACACTGGCCAGATCTTGAAGTCACGTTTTCAGTTTTCCCCTTAGTAAGTAAACACGTAGAAGTCAACAACAGATGGAGCATCACATGGAGTTATGCAGGTCAGCACAGACTTCAGAGACCCTGCGAGTCTGCAGAAGAAATAATTTGGAGGGGGAGCAGCTGGGAGATTAGTCTCAGAGATTGAGAAAGAAAGCAAAAAATACTGGCGTGAGCTGCCTCCTCTGTGATATGCAGCTGAAAGTTTTGTTTCATGGAAGAAGACAAAGATGGGCAGATAACAAAGCAAGCCGACAGCTCCTGGGTAGGAAAGGGTTTTTGTTTTTTTTCTTTGGCTGGAGACTAGAAAACGCAAGCAAAAAGGTGTTAAACTGATAACGAAACAGGCAGGAGTAAAGCAGGCAAATGCAAAACAAAACCAGATTTTGTGTGACAAGAGCAGATTGAAGTGACGTGACAGAGAAGGAGAGCTTTTTCAGTAGCTTATATAGTGCTGCGCGGAGTCTGGGGTGACGAATGAGGGATTCAGGCGAGTGGAGTGCTGCAGTAACGGGCTGTTACATGTGGAGGAAGACGGAAGGGAGGAAAGGGAGCAGAGGACACCTATTAATAAAAAACCCACATTCCATTTAAGATTTATTGATAGCTCAGAGCCAGAGAGTCTTTCATGCCTTCGCATCTTTGAGCTAACATTACCCAAGAGTGGGTAGTGGTGGGGATCTGTTATGAGCCATTGAATTCAAGTGGAGAAGAGCTCCAGCCTTTAATAAGCAGAAATGAAAAGGCTTTGGTTAATAGAGATTTCAGTCTGAGAAACCTAAGCTGTAATAGCAGAATAGCATTAGTGTTTCTAAAAACACAGCTGGTCATTTCTGAACACTCACTATCATGCATTGAAAATGAAATCACTCAGTTGAGGACCTCAGTATGGTGGCTATGGATGAATTCAATGCCAGATGGAAAATTAATGGTTGCCTTGGGACCAGTGTCTACTAGATAGTGACATTCAAAGGAAGGGCAGTCCCATCTGGTCATGGGGGTGACAGTGCAAAAAGATAAAGTGATCACCGTGGACAAGCGGCAGGCCGTGAACTCACCCCAAAGGAGGGTCAGAAGGGACTGGTTTCATCCTGGAGGTGGAGGGCTGAGTCAATATGAGGGGGATGAAGAGGTAAGGTTGCTTCCATGCAGGGTGTTAATGAAACAGGTACTACAAAGTTCCCAGGATCCTATTAAAAACAATGCTGGGAAGTTGGGGATGGTGAGTCACCAAAACAGTCTGAGAGCTGGAGGTAATTATCAGAGGGAGAGGGTTAACAAACAGAAGCTAAAATTGGGAATGGACTTGATTACAGCTAAGGATTGCCTCCCAGGGGTGAGAATACAAGATACAGGGCTGCCTAATCTGTCCGAGAAGAATGTGACAATAGCAGAGAGTTGGAAAGCTGAGGTCCAGGTGAATTTGCGTTAGAAAGGAGGCAGGTTTTTTTAACAGGGATGGTGACAAATGATTAGGACACGCTTAAGGGCAGCAGTATATGTTCTGCCACACCAAACCTTGTGTGCAGCTAGCAGACACCTTGGCAAGCCGTGGAGGGAAGGAGGCACCTTGGAAGCACTGTAACTCATCTGGTCCATTTTGGATTTCTGCTGGAAGATGGAACAAGTGTGTCCTGGCCTCCATCAACAGCTCCATCAGGATTTCAACAGATTTAGGTAGATGAATCCAGCAGCTGATACTTTGAAATCAATGCTGTTCACATGGCAAATTGAGCTTTAAGGCAGAAGACAGACTCCCCAGAGGAGTAACTGGTATCTTTAATAGCTTGTGAGCGGTCAAAGGTTGGGATTTTCCTGGCTCCAGCCTGTGCATCCCCATTCACGCTGTGTGAGACATGCTAGAGGTAATGCCAGGCAATTCACCTATCGACAGCTCTTCATGCTGAGCAAATATTTATCTTACCGTGGTTTTAATGTGCCCATCTCAGTGATAGCTAAATGTCAACCACAAAATAAAGCAGCACTGCCTGGGAAAGACCCTGCTGTCTGCCGCGCGTTGCTTGTGTAGCTCGAGGTTTTATCGGTATGTCGGGTACAAAGTCCGACAGTAGAAGCAACGTGAAGAAACCCTCTGTTTCCAAAGGTGGTGTTTAAGGTCAATTTGGGGCATTTTGGCCCATTGAGGCTGCTGTTGCAGTCCACGGAGTATTAGTATTGGGTATGCTGATCCGTAATGATCACTGAGACCCAGGCCCCAGCTATGCACCCGCTCTCCCTCTTGTTCCCAGCGGCTCTGATGTTTCTGACACTGATTTGCTCTCCGGTGTTTGAAGCCAAGTTTCTCATCCGGCGACAGCATCCCCACCTCCGGAAGGGACTGCTGGGGGGAGTGCGGCTGCTGTGACATTTGGAGTGACCGGGAGGTCGGTCAGATGGAAGAAAACAAAAGCAACGACCTTCCTGCAGTGCACGGCAGCCACAGAGCTGCCCCTGCAGCGGGGAAAACACAAGCAGTACATTTAAGATGTACATTTTGCTTCACACCACATTCCTTCTACTTTCTATAAAATATTTTTTAAAATCACTGGCAAATCTTTAATTTTCCCCTTCCCTTCCCTTTTCTCTTCTCTTCTCTTCTCTTCTCTTCTCTTCTCTTCTCTTCTCTTCTCTTCTCTTCTCTTCTCTTCTCTTCT
>JAVJGG010000073.1:40735708-40746686 GCA_035590195.1 Aviceda cuculoides | reverse complement strand
CCCCAGTCACACACACTGTTTCTGAGCCTTTCTGCCCTAAATATGGACTGCCTGCCTCACGACATTCCCTGGACCTTCACAGCTGGCAGGAATGGTTGGCGTGTGGTCTGCCCTACGCAGAGGCCCTCCTGTTTTTTCCAACCCTATCTTGGGGGACCTTCCATGACTCAGGTCTTCTCCTCCAGCAGTGGGTTCATGGGTTCTTCCAGCGTCCTGTTGCATTGTTGCAGGCTCCTTGTAGAGCTCAGGTGCTTCTGAAAACCCCATCATGCATCCTACACCCTGAGGTGGGTTTGTCCATCCATTTGCTGCTGCCACCTTTCCCCTTTCCCTGCTCCACCACCTGAGGATGGAGCATGCACACCAGAGAAGACACAGAGGTAGGACAGGAGCTTTCTAAATGGCCAGCTTCGTCTGTGACAGAACTGTAATTAGAATGTAGTTATATTGCAGTTGCTATGCAAACAGCCACTCGTTTTGCTTTTCAATATGTAATTATCACTAAATCATCGAGGTGGAGGTTTAACTACCTAATTTGTTTACTTTCTTTGCCCCTTGGCACTCTCTCTACATCAGCTGTTGGGACCAGACCATCCGGAGGAGGCTGTATGCATGGTGCAATGGTGTGAGGAGTGCCCTGGGTCTGCAAATAACCAGGTGTCAGAGGAGATAACCACAGTCAAATGCCATTAATTGCGCTAACGTAAAACTACCGTGGCTCTAAATTAAAAACGCTGTTGCTCAAAAACCCAGCCTATTTTTTCCCCTTACAAAAGCAATCAGGAACAGAGCTGGTGCACTCCCCAGCCCTCAGTCCTCCTGCTAACAAAGCACCAAGGCAGCATTTCGTCTTAAGAAGAGGCCAAGCAGCGGTCAATGATCCACAGCAGTCGTCAGATGGACAATGGAAGGACAGATTCCCCTGGGGCTGCATTAGCTGTAAGAAAATGCTTTTCCAGAGGAGACAGGGTCATCCATCACCTACACGTAGCTGCACCCATCTGGGCTCTCCTTAGGGTTTGGACCTGCAACCTCCACACGCCTCTGCTGTGCACATTAATAGCAGTGTCCCCTACCCTGGGCGTAAGACAGAGGAGCTAAAGATTGAAATTTTGCAGTCTTAACCAAGACCTTTTAGCCTGCATCTTCTCATTCCGGGAAGGCTTCGGGTTTGTCTGCATATAAACCATTATCGAAGACATCCAAGCATCTGCAGCAGCGTTCCTCAGCTCCACGGGGCCGAGAAACCGTCACCTCGTGCCCCGAGCATGCCCTCTGGCAGTGCTTTAGCGTGGCATCTACCGCGGCAATTATTTTCGTGACACAGACACACGTTGAGCTGGCACCAAACCACCAACTCGGAGCTGAATGAGCACCAGAGCCATTAACAACCTCTGGAGTCGTGCAGCCTCCCTGCTGGCTGCCTTTTACGATCCCTTAAATTGTCAGCTAACAAGATGGCGGGTACAACGTCGGTTTAATGATGCTCTCATCATTAGCAGGGCCCAATTAGCACAGAATCCTAATGAATCCTCAAATGCAAACTTGCTAATTTAAATACAGATAATTCATGGCACCAGTTGAGTGCTTAAACAAAGATTTCAAAGACCTTTGTCTGTATCAATAATATGGACACAAGCCTGATCAATCTTCACAAACGACAGTGGATTGGGGTCTTTAGTGCATTTGTGAGAAATTTAACACAAATTTGTCTGCAGCAGCAAATCCTTCAATAAAGCTCCAGTTAAGAAACAGTCAAACTTTCACAACCATTTATCAGATTACCGTGTGAGAGGAAGGGGAAAAAAACAGAGAGAGAGGGACATAAGCACAGCTGTAAAATTTATTATCTTCTTTACCCTGAAACAGTATTTCTTCTTCCCATTATGCATGTGACTAGGTTATTTTACCAACCAATTCCTGCATCTCAGGAGCACTCAGTATCACAAGGCGAGGGGACTTGGAATACAGGCTGTCAGCTGAACTCAGGAAGTTAATGGGCCAGGCAGCTTGCGTTGGCGGGAAACATTCCCGGAGAAAACATCTTGATAAAAGAAAAAACATCCAAGGAGTGACAAATGGCCATATGAGGCCAGAGAGGGAGCAAAAACAAGACAGTGGAAAGAAAATAGCACTGGGAGGAAAAGAAAGGCACATAAAATATATATATTTATGTATACATATATATGTCTAATAGAAAGCACTCAATAAAAACAGGCATGAGGGATGCAGAAGCAGCTGTGGTTTTAGACAGATTTATTGCAGAGTGGGGTTGGGCAGTTTGAAACTTGCAGGAGGAAAAAGAGAGAAGTTGATTTGATGAAATAATTATGAGCGGGAAAATGTGATGGAGAAGGGAAGAGAAGGCTTTACAGCTGGCAGGCAAATGAAAAGGCTGAGCAAATCCTCTTGAAAAGGAGGGAGATTTTAGCTCCCTTTTTTCAGCTCTTCACATCTCTCTCATGGCCTGAGTGCTGCAAAGGGCTTTGCCCCCACCTCTCTTTTGCTCAGATTGGCAGGCATGCCCAAATGAAGTGCTCCAAACCTTGGGAGGACAGCAGCTGTATCAGACATGCATGTTGCAGATCCACTGGCTTTTTGGGTAAGTCGGAGCTCTTAGTCCCACCTGCTTTCCAGTGCTGCCCTGGATGCCATGTGGTCTCTTCCCTCAAGCCGCGCTGCTGCCACCCAGCTGAGGTTGCCCACGTACTGAGGACCTCCCCAAGCCCCCCCTGGAGAGCACGGGAGGGTGAAGGTGCAGCTCGTGAACTGTGGGATGCCAGCACTTAGGATGAAATGCGTGTTGTCCATGGGAGACCATCATCATTTGGCTCATGGAGCCCCATCAAGGCTACTGCTGAGCACTTCATTTCCCTTCTGATCATCAAGGAAAGCCAGGGATGTCCTTCATTGATCACACCCAGTGAATTATTGATCAAAGAGACAAGACCCAGAGATTCCTTAGTTGTCCATACTCAACCTTGAGAGGCTGGATGGGCACAGCAAGGTACAGGATAGAGGATTGCCCCTATTAGCTGCAGGCAGCACATCAAGAACAGGTTGACCTTGACATGGGAGTATGATTCAGTGCCTAAGCATAAGCAGCTATTGCTTTTAAGAAGTTCCAGAGCATTCAAGACAGGGGGCTGACAAGTCTGGCATAGGACCTGCAGAAGACGTGCCATTCTGGCCCAGTTGGAGGCCCAATGGGACACCCTGGGCCACCTCAAATGGCACCAGACACCTAGGTGACAAGTGAACCAGCTGAATCCCACCTCACATCTCCTGACCATTAGAGTATTCCACAGGGAGGTTAAAAATTAACTTCCCTCAGCAGTTTTGCTGACCTTGAACAAAAATCAAGGGCCAGTCCTCAGTCCCACTCCACCTCCTTCTGTAAAAAAGTCTGTGATGTTAAATTAGTAATTGTGACTTCTTATTAGCATCTATGCTTGCATATCTAAAAGTCACATTTAGAACCTTTTAGCTGAAAATGGAAACCTGTGATTCTCACATCCTCCTAGGACTCCTATGACTGGAGATTTGTAAAAACATAAAAGAAAAAAAAAAGTGACCTTCATGAAAGTCAAGGGTAAAATTCCCATTGCCTTCCAGGGGACAATCATTGAGTTCCCACCACCACGGTAGCCTGAGACTCTAGACAAAATCATGACAAATGGAAGAGCCAAGTCGCAGCATCTTACCTAGCCTTGCCCCAGAGCTGAGCCAAAAAAGCTCTCCCTTTAGCAGCCTTGGAGATGAAGAAAATTCCTTAATTTCTCCTTCCAGAGAAAGTCACCCTTGCTTAGGTTTCACTGAGTTTGTTGGTACTTTGTTGGTCCTGTTGGCAGATCAAGCTTAGGGGTCTCTGGGTTGGATTTATTTTGTGCAATAGCATAGGTCCATAAAAAATGTTTTCAGACTTTTAGGGGATCAGCTGAGTTGTTCCCAGATGTGAAGGTCTCACATTTTCTCTAGAGACATGAGTATTCTTGCCCATTTTGAAAGCTTTTAGTTGGTCAGAGAAGCAGTAAATAAGGTTTTACTGACAACACCAGTCCGGTGAGCAATGATGTATTGTCACCACAAGAGCGTAACTTCTCAATGAAATAAGCTACTATTTAGTAAAGAAATGCTTCTAAGAGTGACCATCTGCAGCTTATCCCAAGCCGTGGGTAATCTCTTTGAAAAGGTTGGTTAAATGACAGAGCTGAGCAGCATATTAATTGTCAGTATCTTTATATATACCTGATTTTAAAAACACTTGATGATCTAATTAAAATCAAACTCTCTGCTTTTGAGTAGTTGCACAGTCTTGTTGGTCTGAAAGAAGAACGCTGATGCTGAAATTTAGTATCCTAGCATGTGATTTATTGGTAGAGGTGCTCAAATATGGAAACTGGGACTTTGATCTTTTCATGAGAAATAGTTTTCCCATCTGTAATCCAGGGGCATTTCTATCAGCTGCTTTATAACTATGTAATAGCTGTAAAATATGAAATGAGTCTGAATAACTATTAGGGAGGTGGGATTTTCCTCTAATCAATTAACTTTTGAAAGCCCTCATCCTCCAGCAGCTGTTAGAGCACCAGTCCACAAATGACATAAGAAGAACACACGGAGGTTTTTTTCCACAAGCCTTGATATCATGATAGATCTTCCTTTTCAATTAATTTGAAAAAAAAACCCCTTTATTTATGTGTATGTGTTTGGCATCACCAGGACTAAGGACATTCCATTATTTTTCTCCTCTCGTGAGCTACGTTAATAACATCAAGACAAATCTGCTCTTAGGGAAAATCACTTGACGCGAGTGAAAGCAAAGCCTTTGATCCATGAACCTTCTGCCCCACAGGAATAGCTCCCCAAGCTTGCGTAGTCTACCGAAATGGGAGCTGAGATGCGATACAGCTGCCGTCTGCACATTCATCTCAGGGGTAAACATAAAAGATTGAGCAGAGCAAAACTAAGCGCAAATGAACTGAAAGCGAGTCCATGAAACCTAATAGTTACGAGGAGGTTTCTGACTACCAGAGCAGTGATGTTATGGGACAGCCTCTCGGGAGAGGAAAAGGGGCCAAAAAAACCTTTGCTGATTTAACACAGAGCCTAGATGTCTCTGCGAGTCCCTTCCAGCTCCCCAGCCCTTTGGTTTTCCCTCGCTGGCTCGTCAGGAGGTTGGTAAATTAAGTGCAGCATCACCGCCCCTCCCCATCACCTTGAGCCCTTGCAGAGGGAGCCGTCTCCCCCGGCTGGCACCTGGGAGCAGATTGGTTTCTGGGGGTGTCTGAGTACCGAGGGGCACGGGGGGCAGGAGCGAGGAGGATTTCTTGCCAACGGTTTATCTTGCCAGTTGTCCCTGTCTTCTCCTCTCCCGTCCTTACCGCTTGCTGCACCGAGCAGCGGCCTTGGTCCCTGAATAATGGGAGAGGGAGGAAACCTCAGAGGAACTGACGAGAGCAGACTGAAGAGATTAAAAAGGACGGCGCGAGTCCTTGAGAGCCTTAGCATTCACGGGGAGGGGGTTTCTGCAGGGTGCTGGGGGTCGCAGGGCTGGCTGGATGGCTGGGGCAGGGCTGGCTGTCACAGCGCGGCTGGGCAGGGAAGAAACCTACTTGGGTGCGACACCCCAAAATACCGTGGCGGTCCCCCAGCAGCAACAAGACACTTTCCCGTTGGCAGCCCACGGCTACACGTTTCTCCCCTCCCAACAGCCTCAGCACTTCTTTCCCCGAGTCCGGCATTGCCCCTCCATTGGGAGGGTGGCCCTGCAGCTTTCAGAGCTGAAGCCCCTCACGTCAGCAGCATGGCCTTAAAAGCTGAACGTGCCTGCGAAAGCGATCAGAGATGCTCTTTGAAGAGTCGGCAGAATTTTTCATTGCAGATTCCCAGCTGCATTTTCCTGCTAACCTTGCATTCCTGAGTATGCAAAGTGAGACGGGAACGTATGTACGGAGAACATGTTACCCATCACACCGGCTACTCTCACAGCCAGGAAAATATTTCCTACAAGTTTCCTCCCTTAAGAAGGCCAAAAATCAAACCAGTTTTTCCCCCTGAATTTTCCAAACGCTCTCTGGGCTGTTCCTGACTGTGTAGAAAGCTCACGTTTCATCCCACAGCTCACAAAGGGTCCGGCGTGGATATATATCACAATAACATTGCCATCATCATCTCTACTGCAGCTACCATTATTTAATTCTTATTTATAGGACTCAACTCAGACAGGAGCAGTTGGCATTAGCACACACACAGAGCAACTATAAATGACTGGTGATAATCAGCAAGTTAAAAGTCCCTGGCAAGACTCATCACTCCTGTATTTGGGGGAAGAAAACGGCATCTTTTTCTATGTCATTGCAGTGCCCGACACAAGGTGCACAGCAATGGATAAGAGTGGTTTTCCAGTTTTGTTGTCAAGTTTCTCTAACCTATGCTGGGAGGAGCACAGGAGAAGGTGTGTGTTTGGGCACGGTGAGGGATGGGGCAAAGGGAGCCAGCCCCCAGCAGCGTAACAGGAGAAGGTGCAGGAACCCTGGGAGATACCAGTCCCTGTTGCTCCTAAGCCATGATACCACCTCCAGCTCCCAACACGCGCTCTGCCCAAACCAGAAGCCCTCACAAGTCCACGGTCCTTGAAGGTGATGCCAAGGTGAGGAAGGCAAAGAAAGGCTGGATGCGGTGTCGGGAAGGTTTCCCTGCCGAGGGTGCCCCAACCTGCCCCGGGGACAGCCAGGACTCATCAGCCCCTGTGACCGTCCCCAGAGCATATTCCTAGTCACAGTGGTGTCAGCACTATTACGGCCTCCCAAAATGCAATCCATTGTTAATTATTGTTCATTAGCAATAATATTATCATGACTATTATTGTATGAACATATATAATTAATTATTCACTTTCTTAATTAAATACTTAATTATATTAATGGTTTAAATCAGGCCATTGATTCACAAGCACTTATAGCTAGTATAAAATTCTACCAGCACTGAAAGTAGTCCTCATCCCCACCAAGGCCTGTCCATTTGTTTCTGGTCTGATCCTACCTCTTGACTTGCGCCAACCCAGGCATTTATGTAGCCACACCAGGAACAAAATCAGAGAAATCATTTGGCTTAAACCCAGTGTGCTTCGATTCACCACAACATCATCTCATCACTGAAGCCTCTGTCTTGACATGTGTAGTCGTACAAACTGAAAACAAAACAGGTGAGATGATTGACAAATGTGTTGTGGGACACATGTTCAGGGTGCACAGCTGGAGCTACTGCAGCATCCCCCCGGCCTGTGCGCGTCCGATGGGGAGTGGGCACACTCCGGTTCCTGCACAGACAGTGATGCTTCCACAAGGTTATGGCTGGTAGAGGAATTCACTCCATCGTCAGTGACTGGAGACTGACCGAGTGACCTGTAACATGCACATCTTTGCCTCACACCTGGGTAAGCCAGGACATACCATGTTAATATGTTAGGCAGCAGATCCAAAGCAACCAGCAGTCACCAAAGTGGTGAGGAGACCCAAATTCTGCTGACTTATCTGCTATCTATCAGCATAGAGGTGCAGTTGAGATGCCCCCAGGGATCTGCAACATCCCTGTCAGTACAATGCAAGAGCTACAGGACATCTCCAGCATCCTGGAGTTGTGGTGGGAGGTCAGGAGAGATACTTCGGGGTGTCACAGCAATAAGAGATACGTGTCTGTCTGGGCGTAGGGGCAACTCTGTCCCATGCATGATGTCCAAATCCCGAGCTGAAATCAGACTTGAACATACTGTAACTAAGATGCGGAAGAGACTAGAAGCAGTTGGGGATGTATACAGCCATTTTATCACCATTTTTGTCCATCTCTCTGCACATTGAACAGCAACTTGGTTCACTCAAGACAGAAGTCAATCATCTAGCACCTGCTGAAGAAAGAGCTGACTCCCTGACCCATGTTTGTACCTCCAGCACTGGATTTCCATGCTGCCTGCATAAATCTGGGATCACATCACCTACACTCTTGAGTGCTTGTGCTGTCTCCTGGGACCCTGCCTACCTGAGCTGTTCAGTATTGGTTTCTGTATTGATTGATTTCTGCAACAATTTCTCTTTCGTGTTTTACAAAATGCCATGCCAAGCCATGGTGGCTGATAGGGCAGACGTGGCTGAAAACTGCAGGCTTTTTAAAGACAGTGGCATGAAAGGGAATGACCTGCTTGCTACCCTGTGCTGATGATAGATTTAACTCTCCAACCTACACTGACCATAGCACAGGGCTCAGGCTCACACATCTGCACAGGCAATAAAAATGCTATAATATCTTTGCACCTACAACTTGTACTGCCTCTGTCAGATGGCAGCACTTTTTTATCAGAGAGTGAATGCAAAAAGTTTACATGGGTTGAAAACAACGCTCAGCTCACTCATGGGAGAGAAATTCCTGAAGGGCTATTAAATGCCAGAACGGCACTTCTGGATGTCTAACAGCCACAACATGAGACTAGAGACTAGCGTTCAAGGCAATACCACTATATGTTTGCCCTGCTTTCATACTGTTCTCTGAGCTCTTGATCCTTTGATCTTCAACCATTGACTCTTGATCTCTTGACTCTTGAGCCCTTTGTAGAGACAGGACCTGAGCTAGATGGGCCATGAGGCCAATGTGTGTGGATGTTCTTCACTCTCCATTGACTTCAGTAGGTGTCCTTTTGTGAAGTACCTCAGCTTGCACCAAATCATCTGATTCCTTTGAAGTCAATGTGACTTCAGGGTGGAAGAAGCAGCCTCCAGGCACAATCGATCTCCTCTTTCATGTATCTGTGCTATCTGGACTACACAAACTACAGTGTGGTGGATATTGGGAAATGCACCAAGACAGAAAGTGCCATTGTATATGGGTTGGTGTCAATTAACTCCAGGAACGTTCTGAATAAATTAAATTATGTTGCAATCTGAAGCTAAACTGATTCTTAATTAAAAGATAAGACACTTTTTAATCCTCAGATGATTTAAAGAGAAGAAGAATAAAGTATGGGAATCACAGTTACCCTCCTCAGTCGCTGAACCATTTCACAGTTAAGGCCCTGAGCAATGCAGTGTAACTTCAAAGTTGCCCACTGCTATAGCCCTGGTTTGACCAGGGGGTTGGACAAGGTGACCTCCAGAGATCTCCTCCAACCCAAATCATTATATGAGTCTATGATACAGGTATATTACTCCTTGTATTCTGAAGCCAGCTTTTGGATGCTGAAGGATCAGGATCTGGTTTGGAGGCCTCAGTGATGAACAAGTGCAACGATCAAGTGTGAAGAAATGGGCTGCAATGTGACAATGAAAACCCTTGAATATTTCCTTTTTTACTGTTACTGTTCATTCAGTAGGTAGCATACTCTAGTGCCTGGAGAGTGGCATCCGTGTACAGAGGAGTCTTGGTTCCCAGGACCAGGAGTTTCTGCTCCTGTGTCCGGCTGAGCATGAGGACTTGGAAACCTGCATCTTGCCAGCCCCAAATAAATTGCAGGAAATATGGAGAAAACCTTTATTCCAGTCACCACAGACAAAAAAAAGGTTTATACATCTCTTGAGTTCCTGATTTGTCTCATTGCTTACCAGGGGATGCATCCTGCCTGGAGATCATATAGCACAAAGGTATAACTTATGGCTAAATAACACACTGCAAGTAAAAATAAATCACTACAAAAAGCCAAGAAGGAAAGTCTTACACAGGCACAATCCAGCCCGTGGGAAGCAGTGGGTTCTGAGGCTGAGAGGAATGAAATCTCAGGCCTGATACTTCCTTACAATGATTTAGTCCCGCTATCACCTCATTCACTTCACCTGAGCGGTTCCCCCTTTATGTCAGTTATCCAAGCGAAGAATGAGGCTGAATAGAGTAATTTTCCCTTGACAGTCCCAATAAAGCCCATCTTTTCGTTGACTCAAACTCAGACCCTTTTTCCCCATTATTAAAATAATTCTTTTCAGTCAAGGCCTTTTATAGGATATTCTGCTGCAATACAATAAAGCACATATTTTAAAACATTCCCACAAAGCCTAAAGCACCGCCATAGTCTGTGGCTGGGTCTGATCCTTTGCTTCTATGCACTATGTGGAGGAAGCCCTAATATCCTGGACATCAACAGAGCTGCTCCTGATTTACGCTGGTGCAAACAAGTAAAGAAACTTGCCTTCCCACTTTATGGCTCATCATCTTGAGCACCTGCAGGTTTTGTTGCTTCAACATGAGAATTAAGGCTTCTGCAGGACATTGACTTGGACTCTTGCCTCGGCTAAGGTCCTAAAAAAGGCTGTCTCCATAAATACCCTGTAACAAACTGCCCCATCGTGTTTCACATATTCCTCTTCACTGGAAGTGGCTGCCTCTCCTCCTGCGATGAACCACGTTGTATTTCACAGGACTGAGTTACCTATCTCTGCTTCAGCTGAAAATCTGGGGATAATAATTTTAAGACAACTTCCCTTGTAAACAGCAAACTTTTATGTATTTCATAATGGCTGTCCTATTATATCCTAAAACCATAATTATTTTCCAAATTTTTTTCCTCTCAAGTCCATAATCTGTTGCTATAAACAATATTCAGTGATTAAAGAGGCTCTATTCTTTCCTTCACTAAGTCCATCTCTGGGGCCCCCAGTATAAGGACATGGAGCAGTTGGATTGAGTTCAGAGGAGGGCCACGAAGATGATCAGAGGGCTGGAGCACCTCTTCTATGACCACAGGCTGAGAGGGTTGGGGTTGTTCAGCTTGGAGAAGGCTCTGGGGAGACCTTAGAGCAGCCCTCCAGTGCCTAAAGGGGGCCTACAGAAAAGCCAGAGAGGGACTTTTTGCAAAGGCATGTAGTGCTAGGGCAAGGGGTAATGGCTTTAAACTGAAAGAGGGTAAATTTAGATTAGATGTAAGGAAGAAATTCTTCCCTGTGAGGGTGGTGAGGCACTGGCACAGGTTGCCCAGAGAGGCTGTGGCTGCCCCATCCCT
>JAVJGG010000073.1:40723345-40735608 GCA_035590195.1 Aviceda cuculoides | reverse complement strand
GCACTGGCACAGTTTGCCCAGAGAGGCTGTGGCTGCCCCATCCCTGGCAGTGTTCAAGACCAGGTTGGATGGGGCTTGGAGCAGCCTGGACTAGTGGAAGGTGTCCCTGCCTGTGGTGGGGGGATTGGAACTAGATGATCTTTAAGGTCCCATCCAACCCAAAGGAATTTTTTTTAGCATTTTTATTTAAAGGCCCATCTTTTCCCAGCTGTAAGAATTTTATGGGTGTACTCATAGAGAGAATCAGGATAGATATTCAAAGTTCAAGCTTTATCAGATCACATGGAAGTTTTTATTTTCAAATGTCTACTCTGGAAATAGAATGTCATACCATCTTCTCGCAGATACAGTTAAAAAATTCCTTTTCCTTTCAGTGTGTCAGAAACTCCAAAAGGAAAATTACAAAGCTGGCCCAAAAAGTCATAAGGAACCTATTTTATATACAGCTTTTTTCCTGTGAATGCTGTAGATTTAGGGTAATTACTTGTTCTTGCAGTTTTGTGGGCTAAAAAAATGATCGCAGAAGTTTGTTTGCCTTATGGCCCAATGTTAAGGTCTTTGCATATTTGATTTTAAGTGGAGTTTGGCCTGAGAAAAGGCTGAAGGATTAAGAGTTTAACATCGTCTAATCTTCAGATTATTTTAACAGGAGACTGTGTGGTTCACAGATGCTTTTTTTTTTCGGTTTCGTGGTTTAAGCCTGGGGCTAGAAGCTGGAACTGGGAGCCCAAATCCTGATCTTGTATCGCCACTTACATCATGGGTGGTCTTGGAGAAAACCATCCTCAATTTCTTGTCTCGAGGATTGGTTAGCGATGCTCCCCTCCCTTTGTGGACATTCCCACCCTGGGGGGCACTGCGGAGAGCAGCTAGCGTTGGTACCAAGTGGGAGCAAGCTGGGGGGATCAGGACCTCGTAGCTTGGCCAGGGCTCGAGTCACTATGCAATGACCCAGATGCACAGCGTGGGTTCATTGGGAGGGTGAAGCTGGCACCTCCAGCTCAGGAGGACTTTATTACCCATGAACAATGGGTTGGAGGATGCAGACAAAGAGATGGCAGGGTGTCTTGTTTATCACAGCTGTCTTTGTTGAGCCAGACCACTACATGGTGGGCTGGAGGTACGGTAGATAGGAGCCTTGCAATGCACCTTAGCTGGCAAAGACTTCAGGACGATCACCAATGGGTGCTAAGGGCAGGATTCATTTCACCTAATTTTAGCTGCCTAAAAACATCCAAGCAGGTAATTTAGGACACACTGTATGAGTACTACATATGCTAAGGGCTATTTTCTGATCTTTTTTTTTTTTTTTTTTTAACTCTGTGTTCAGAAATGACAGCATGGCTCTTGCTTTTACACCCAACCCAGTAAATATTCACAATATCACATGCATTGGGGATGCTCCCTATACCTGCTGGCCTCTGAGCCATTCCCAGGTCCGGGAGATGCCGGCGATGCAGACCAGAGCTGCAGCAGGGCCACAACTGACACTATAGCTGGTTGACTGTAGCTTCCAGGAACATAATTATGAGCATGCCCATCCCCTCAGCATCTGCTCAGTGGAGTATGACTGATGTTAGAAGAGGTATCTGAGAGGCCACTTGCATGATGAGGTCTTCCTCCTGGGGTCTTCCTCTCCTCTGCAGCAGGGACCATCTCCTCATTTAGCTTTTCCACAGACCCTTGGAGCTTTCCCAGGGGAGGAAAACCCCCTATTTTTTTCTGTAACTGCACTGGGGTGAGGCTATTTCTCCACACTGAGCTTCGTGTCACCTAAAGCCTCCCATCCAGATGCTGCCTGGTCAAGCTAAATAAGGAGATGGTCCCTGCTGCAGAGGAGAGGAAGACTTGTAAGGGAACAGGCAGGTGGGATTAAACTCAACCTTAACTTGAGAAATTAGGGCAGATTCCTCACTCCTGGACATCAGGGCAGTTTCATGAGAAGGCCAAGGGGCCAGCAGCCAACCGCCATGTGCATGGCCTGGCTGACTCAGGAGAAAAGCAGCTGCAAAACCCGTCCTCCCCATCACGGGGCAGCGGCATCTTCTCTCCTCTGCTCACAGCCATAGCCTGGGAGTCATGCTTATTTATACACTCTCATACCGAGCGATTCGCAGGCATACATGGATGTGCAAAGCCCACCAAGCTATCGAAGTGCCGACTTCTTTTTATTCATTTAGACCCTGGGCAATGTCTGCCCTTTGCTAGTTGCGGTGCTATTGAAATGATGTCCATTGCTGACCGGCTCCCATTGCTTTTGAGGTGCAAAACCCGCTCTGAGCACGGCGCATCCCAAAGGGGGTTTGTAGGTGTCCTGTGTTATGGAGGATGGTGGCCCCAGCGATGTCGACACCGTGCCTGGGGAACGCTGGGATTGTGAGTGCCCCAGGGGACTGGGGCAGCCTGGGAGAGCTTTGCAAGCTGATCGTGATGCCTTCTCTTCCCCCGCACCTCCCCAAGCATTTTATATCCCTCAAGCCCTTCCTCCTCTAAGATAATTAAGGGCACAGGAGAAATTAAGCTAATTCTGTTGTGGCTGTTGCGTCTCTCTTATCATCAGCTCTTACTCCCCTGCTTACTACACACGTGTAATTAAAGCAGGTTTATCTGCTATAAGATGAAGCGCCTTGTTCTTCAAGACCAGTTTCGGTGATGGTGGTGCTTGGCCTGAGCTTTCAGTGCCTCTCACCCGCAGGAAACTCCTCCGAACCTCAGCCAAAAATGCCTCCGCTCCCCGCAGACACAGGCCGATGTGAATCCCCCTCCCCAGTCACCCCCCATGACATTCCTGCTGTAAAGGGAACCCGCAACGGGTCACGCCGGCTCACTGACCGACCTTCCCTGCAAACCCTACCCAGCTGGCATTAAATAACGGCCTGTGCCATTTTTAAATGCTGCCATCACAGTCACCGCGGCAACCTTAAAACAGACCCCGGTGCCAAGCCCTGTAGCTGCTAACAGCCACGCCGAGCCCTGGGGACAGATTTAGCAGAGGCATAAAGCAAAACAGGACCAAAGGGCACAAGGACATCCTTCCTCTGCAAGAGGGGGATGAGCCTCGTGAGACCCCCCGGCGCCTTTGTGCAAGAGCCTGATATTATAGGAAAAGGGGAAGGAGGGCGAGGGAAAGCTGTCTGCCTCCTCCGCCTGCAGGTAGCCTGAAAACAAGAGGCAGATCTGGCGGGGAGCAGGGAAATGCGCTGGCCACCACCCAACAGCCGATATTGCCAGTGCTCTGGGCAGCCAAAATGTTGGGTCACCAGACTGAAGACCGGGATGGACCTCGCCGGGTGAAGGCTGGCTGCAGGTCTTAGTGTCGCACTTGCAAACTCCTCGACCAGACCCTGCCGTCTGGAAGGGTGTCGAGCATCGACGTACACCCTGCAAGTGACAGTAATCCCTTCAAGAGCTGTGATTACCTGCTCCACGCCCTCCTGCCCTTTAGGACTCCGCTTCCATGCCGGATTTATGAGACTCCAAACAGGCAGTGCTTTATCAAACTTGGGCTTGGACCAGTGCCACTCTCCCTTCCATTTTACCCTGCTGTCTCAGGTTCAAGGATACAGTTATCGCTGTGTAAAGAGTTACAGAGTGCTAGCTGTGCCATGGTTACTATCTTTTTCCGTGCTACCTGTTCCTCACAAATGCAAGGTAACATATTCACTTAATTTTTTTCCATTACAGCTACAGTTGCCCATGGTTTTTTGTCTGTAAGGCCCATATCAGCCCAAGGATGAAGACCAAACTCAAGGGTCATGTGAAAGGGAATCTCTCAGCATAAGGTGCAGTCACTAGTGCCTGTAGAAATAAAAGTTGCAATGATGACATTGATACTAAATCCCAAACCTTTACTAAAACCAGGATCACCCAAGTGCCCATAAATCAGCAGTTTGGGAAAAAAAAAAAAGTGTTCTCCTAAGTGGGTTTCTATTACTTGAAAGTTCAGGTTCAGCAGGAGTATGTACCTCTCCTGAAGATAGTGTGTCAGGTTAGGCCAGGTCTGAATTTATTCCTGCAGCTGGCTTTTGTGACCACACTCCCAAAAATATATGAGCAACAATTGCAGGGAATATTGTGGTTGCGTCTGCCAGCACCTTGGGGCTTTACTACAAGGTGGTTATTGATCCCAGCAGATAACAGCCTTATGAACATCCTTTAGAAACCAATAGTATCTCCCACAGTTGATTAGGCTATAAATTAATGGTGATTATTTTCATATCTTCGGAGTTGGCTCTAGTTTATTGTCTTTTTTTTTTTTTTAAGGAAAGAAATAATCATGGCTTATTTTCATAAGAATGTTCTTAAGGCTTATAGATGGGAGTGAATTTCAGGGCTCATTTAAATGAAACAAGTCCTCAAAGTCTTTGCTGAATCAAAGCGTAGAGCTCCCGAAGCATACTGTGTTCTTTTTGGGTTTTGTTTTTTGTTTTTTGTTGTTTTTTTTTTTCCATTCACCTTTCAGTTACAAGATCCTCAGGGCAGAGATTGCTTGGTACAAGTTTCAGCTGTGAGACTGGGGGTGTCGTGATGCCAACAGCATAGAGCCTTGCGATAAGGAACAGCTCTATGTGATGCGATACGTGCTACCGGTGTTGGATGCATTTGATCCTGAACCATGCAAAACAAGAAGAACATTGCATTCCTTTACCTTCTATTCACGTATTTCACCACAAGGGCTGTTATGTGGCCAGTCGGCAGTGGGCGTGAAAGATTAACATCTACGACAGCAGAGCCAAACCCTGACTGGAGATAATTATGTAGAAGGTATCTCATCCTCCCTGGGGTCACTCTTCTACCAAGTGCTTTTACTCAGCCTGCCAGTTTTGGGGAGGGGGGGGGGATAAACTCGCTTGAACATGCCTCCTGAATTGCAGAGCTGTTAATATTGAATAGAGCTGGCTGCTCATTTCCTCTTCTACCTCTCTCTTTCGTGCTTTTGACAACGAGCAGAAATACATGGTTCATGCTTTTAAAACTGGAGTGAGGATGTTGCCATTGACTCATATCTGAAAGTACCAGGGCAAAGAGAAGCTCAGCCATTAAAGCATGGTTTGGAAAGTGGAGAGATACCAAATCCAGACTCTGCTGTCTCCAGTATTTGCCAGTTGATTAGGAGATCGAGGGAGTAATGACAAAGCCTAATGGCCTCTTCCTTGGACTTGCTCCCTTTACACAGTCTGTAGAGGGAACTTAAGTACATATTCAGATCCCTTCAATAAAGGGGTGAGATTCATCTCACCTCATATTTTCACAGTAGTTGTCTACAGCTGTGCCCCAGGCTCCCTTTAGAACCAGTGGTGAGAAAATGGCAGTCCCTGAGGGAGATTTGTCTGACCTATTTTAAACGTCAGGTTTAGGATGAAATTAATCATGTGCCAGCAGTTCCTATTGCTCTCCACTCTTATAAGTGGAGTCTTGAACCTCCCAGAGGCAGAAACCCACCACCAACGCCTGCTTTGGGTGTTGCGGTCCCTTTTCTCAGTGAGATGTAGGCTGTGTTCATGCGTAGGCTTCTGGCATGTGAGGTGCAACAGGTGATGGGATTAGGCTGGGCAGAAGTAAGAATATTTTCTTTTTCCCTCACTGTTACTGAAGAGCAAGGACGGCAGCTTAGATCATCTATTCCCCTGAGGATTTTTGGCTTTGTCTTTTGACTGCTTTGTTTATTAATTGATCAAATAGAGCAGCAGAAGAGGTCTTGGGTTGGGTGGCTCTACTATCCCAGCTGGTGAGCTGGGCAGACCCAAAGCAGAAAACAGGTCCTTCTCTTGCAAAGGACACCCCTAAGACTGCCTAAAGCTGCATGGACCAACTGTTTTGTATTAAGACGATTAGGCACAGTTTGCTCTGTTGCCTCTTTTACAAAGAGCAGCCTTCCACCAGAGTCTAGGCTGAAAAACATCTGCATTTTCTAGAATTGGGCAATAAAAAAGAACGTGGAAGTAGAAAACCAACCAATTTTTTTATTTTTTTAAAATAGCAGATGAAAGACATATCATGCAACTTTTGGGGAACTCACCCACACCTTGACATGCTCCAGTCTCCAGAGGTGAAAATGGAAATGTAGAAACTGTGGTGTGAAATTGTAGGACCCTGTTTGTTCTGCAGCCTGCGCCTGAAAAGTGACTCGGCGTATATCTGAATTGCCGATTTGGCATAGCATCCTAGGAGAGCGCATTTCAGTTACTGCATTTCATTCATTTTTATGCCTTTCTAATGCAGATGCAGCTGAACTATACCATTGATTCATGTACACACCTCTTTTCCATATAGATGATGACTGTATCAAAGAAGCCAGCACTCTGAAATAGCACACAGTGAAATACCACAGCAGTTCTCATTTGAAGTCTATAGTGGGAGAGCAATTTCCAAAAATGAAGGGCAAAGTTCCTAATCCATAGCAGCTTTTTGCCAGAAAGATGTGGGAGAGAAGAAACAGGATGCATCCTGCATGAATCATCACTGTAACCATCCTGGATTTATTAACTGAAATTATGAGGAACACCAAAAATGATTAAAACCTCAAAATGTCTGGTGGAAGGCGTCGCCTCAAGGACTGGCTATTGTGAGATAGTGCCATAGTCTTCCTGTTGATTTTAAAGAATAGAGGGCTAAAACGGTCAAGCTTTCAAGACCAAATAATTCATTTTTAAAAAATTATGGGACAGCCATTGTCACTGCCCATCACAGAGGGGGTAAAGACATCCCCAGGGCCTGGGAACCTTGCCCCTCCCCAAAACAGGGTGACTACAACACTCGCTCTTCCTTTACACTCACCCAACTCATTGACGTTTGCACGTGACTGCTGCCTCCTAGTCCTACGTTAGAGACACCACATCCCCCCCCTCATTACTGTTACCACCAATCTTTGTAGATCTGCCCTCACCAATGTGTTGAACGACATCCTTTGTATAACATGGAGAACGTGCAGGTTTGAGGCCCAGGTTTTGGCAACTGCCGTGGCAATACCTCCTTGGGGTTGTTCCTCCATGTTTTGCTTGATGACCCCATCCCAGTCTGCTTGGCCAGAGGGAGAGGGGCACAGGCCACCCCCGTTCTGGAAGTGGCTGTGCTGTGCCCCACACCAAGCCCAGTCCTGCACGTAGTGATCTCCCTAACTGGTGCTTTCAACCTTCCCCCAAAAACAATCTCTGAGATCCCAGTAGCTGGGAACTCTGCAGGCTGGGAGGGTGTGAGGGACCCATGTTTTTGTGGGATGATTCAGTAGGAAGGAGAGGGACTTTTCTTGCCCTTCAAGGCACATCACTTCCAGTGTCCTCGCTCCGTATTTTGCAAGCTTACTCCTACATTCAAATTCAGCTCAGTTGTCTCCTGGCTGTCATGGACCCCAAATCAAAATACCAGCTCTTCCCAAAGGCCAGTCCTGGTTCTGTGGGGCTGTCCTTGGCAGCTGGCTCTTGCAGGCTGCTGGAGGAAAGCAACCTCTTAGGCTGCTGCTTTCCATTGCTGATTATCTGTAAATATCTGCTGCAGACCCCCTGCTCCTCCAGTTCTCTGCTCAGGTTCCCCCTTTCCCTGTCCTTGGCCATCTTCACTGTCCACGGACTTGAGCGCTCTTCCTGCAGTGGTTCAGCCCCATGAGCTCCCTTTGGGGTAATGGGGTGCAGTCATTGCTTTGCCCTCCACTTGCCATGTCCTGGCCTGGGTTTCTGCTCCCTCTCAGGCTTGTCCAAATCTTCTGGGAGGGAGAGGTTTGACCTTTATGGCCCACAAAGCATCACCACGGTGCCCCTGGGTGAGAAACCCTGGGGAATGAGAGCCCAGAGCATCTCTTCACTGCAGGAAACTGCCCTGGAACAAGCTGGAAGAAAAGCTTCACCAGGTAACGCGTCAAGGACTCACCGTGAAGTTGGGGTGTAAGTATGGGTAAACAGCCCTCGCCTCTGTCTCTGCTCAGTTGACAGCTGAGTCTTTTCCCACACCATTTTTTTTTGCCAGCTGTCCTCACTGATGGAGAAGTGAGGAGAGAAGCAGAGATTAAAATGTGCCTCCCAGAGGGGTCTGTTTCTTCTTGGGCAGCCATTAGTATCTGGAGATAACAATATGTTTCCTCTGCATTTTAGAAAGGCTGAGAGAGGCGCAGGCAGGGAAGCTCAAAACTAAATTACCAGCCAGGTCATTTCCACTTCACGCTGTCAGAGCTCAAGCAGAGGGAGGAAAAGGACTGTTTGTTGGTTTTTCCTTCGTAGCTCAACGGGCACACTGACACTGCAGCAGCCTGGAAAACACGTCAGATGCAGGTCGCTCTATCCGGGAGTGAAACAGCTTAAACCACAGCACTCATTTAAAGATAAAGACCTCCTCTCGACACAGCAGTTTCTGTATAAGCCAGCCAGGGGTTGCAAAGTCTGGAAGTGATAGGCATGAATTTACCAGGGAGAAGAAAAAAAGGGTGAGGAGGTCCCAGAGACAAAGACTAGAAAGGGTGTTGAGAGACCAGGTAGTCTCTCCACCGCCTGCGTGGTTCAGTTCTGGGCTCTGCTCCATCGCAGGCTGTCCCCATGTTCAGGGATGTTCATCTGGGGAGGCTGGGTACCCACTCCTCGCTATTTTTAAAGATGAATGTTAATATGTTTAATTGCCAGTACTCTAGGAAGAGAGCCAGGGCTAAAAAGTATCTACTAAGAAACTGCCAAGAAATACTGTTAAACAGGATCTAGGAAAAAAGCCAGACACAAAAACTTATGATCTTTATCTCTGCAATAATAATTTCACAGCGGTCAGCCGAGGAGGAGAACAAAGGTCATCGGTCTCATATCAGCTGGAGTTTGTGAAATCCTTTGTTTCCTTTAGCATGAGCTTGCCCTGCAGGTCTCATGCAGAAGACCCTACAAATGAATGCAAAAACCTGGCAGTCCAGACTGACCCACTTGCCCCCATTCTTTGCCGAAGACCAAAGAACTGTGCAATTCCAAATCAGAAACCTCCCTAGCACTGGTCAAAGCCCAACCCTGATTCTCATCCAGGGAAGAAGCATGTTTCACCTCGTTTATTAAATGAATTATCCATAGGAATGGTCCAGTGAACTTCTGTGTTACGAAACCCACTTCGATTAACATCAACAGTCATGATAGGCTATCTAAGAATTTTGCATTTGCACAAATGCAAGAGCCACCTTCATCTTAGGTTTCCTTCCTTCCAGAAGGATGGCGGACAAGCAAGGGAACCATGAAGACCTCTGAAAATAAATTAAAGGAGAAGAGGCTCTTTTTTTATTATTATTTCCTGATTGTATAGAAGAAACAATTCTAGGCAAAATATACACAGTTTGCTTCTTGACACTGCTGCCAAGATTCCCAGCTTTACAGCAAGGATCGGATTTCAGAATATTTCCAAACCAGCCCCCACAAAATTAATTGACTATCCAAGAATCTTGGCTTTGGATGTTATTTATTTTTAAGGTAAAGTTCTGGTCTCAGTCACTGCAGAAGAAAAACCTTGAAAACATGATCTCTGCGAGCCTTAATGACTCAGAGGGTGGGATTCAGTTGCCTACGCACAGAGTCCTGGTGCCATCTGAGATGCCCTTGTATATCTGAGACATCCCACGGTGTTGGCAAAGTGACACGGAGCCGAGGGAAGACGAGCACTCCTCAGAAGCAAGAGCTGGATTTGAGCTGGATACCCTGCAGCATCTAACTTGGCTCTAGGAAACTATATTTGGACAGCTGAATCAAGCCCTAAAGCACACATATAAAATACATATAATCAAATCAATCAGTCACTCAATCAGTCACAGGAGATATTTCCAAATCTTCAGACTTCACATCAGTTCTGGAGGCAACGTAAGCAGTATTTCAACGCTCAGGACCATGTTAGAAACGCACTACTCACTTCACCGACACTTCCGAGCATACTGAAGCACTCATCTGCTCCCCACCCTTTCTGCTAACGTCCTCTTCTCCATTCTCTCTCCCTTCTGCGGCTCTACCACAGCCATGGGAGATGTAGTTCCCTGCCTGATCTCCAGGCTGCAAGAGAAACAGCAGAGGGTTGTTTTTTTTTTTCCAAAGGAGAGGTATGCAAAACGCAGGAGGCAAAGACTTTCCACCGGGCAAAGGGGAAAGAGCTGTGACATGGTTTATGGAGCCCTGAGGGGTAATAGAAGGGGCTGGCACATGAACCGTCAGCAGCTCTGGGGCAGCATTACCTCAGAAAGTCAGTGCCTTCACGGAAAAGCAGGATATTTTTAGTTTACCCGGTGTATTTAAATCATCTTGGAGTACATTAAAATTATAGTAATTATCCCACCTTCTCATGCGGGATTCTGGGAGGTGATGGATTGGTGGATCGTGTGCTGGTGGAGTCATCTTCGGCGAGGTCCTTCTGCAAAACAGAATTATTTTGTTTCCACATTTTCCAGCTGCACCATTCCTGGCCCGTCGATACTTGACAGTTGAATACTGGGATCTGTTCACATCACACCCTCCTCTCCCCAGCGGCCGCCTCTCGCAGCGCCCCAGAGCTGAGACAGCCACTGTGACACAAACTCCTTCCAAACAAAAATGCATTTACACACTCCTGGAGTTGTGACCTTACACATGCAGGCAAGGCTGATGTTTTCTTCGCGGTAATATTTAACCTCTGAGTTATTTCTGCTTTGCCTGCACGGCTTGAGCAATGCAGGGAAACCTGAAGTCTACCAGCCCCTGCTCTCGCCTCGCTGCCCCACCAGTGCAGGCACAAGAAGGGGATTTATTTCACTGCAGCAGCAGTGTTGCAAAAGAGCTGTTAAAAATTGCAACCTTTTACACACACAAAAAGGCACATTCTTTTTCAGCTCAGAAGCTTCATGTTTCTGATTGCAAAATAAAAAAGTGTGGGGGTCTGAACAGAACAATCTTTTTTCTTGACAGAGAAACCATTTCCATTATAAATTAAGTCACCACCAAATTCTGAGTTATCTCTGTTTTTAACCTCACTTTTCAAAGATCTCAGGATAAGGTCTCTTCCCCTCTCTTTGTTTCTTTTCATCAAAATAAGAATTTTATCAACATCTGAAGAAATGGTTCCTGCTTCTTGTTGATGCATCGAAGGCAGGGAGAAGTCCCCAGAATCCCTCCTGGTGGAGTGACACATGTTTCTGCCAAGCCTTGAACTATCCCCTAGCCCAGAGTGACCTTGGAGGTCCCCCCAGCCCCATGTCACCTCGGAGGTCCCAAACAACTATGGCAACAGCCTCTTTGAAGCCCTGCGGGATGTGATTCCTTCCCAGGAAGCCCAGGCAAGCCAAATGCTCGTAAGGAGAAATTAACAGGCATCCTTTGACGGAAGCAAGACATTCCCATTGTAGCAAACCACTGGGAGGGGATCTGGGCTATCACCTTGTCCCAAGATGGGATCCACATGCAGAGAGGCTGAAAACTCTTCCCCCTCCTCTCCTCCGGCTCAGATGGAGAAGTCCCCATCACCCACCTCCGTGCATGGGAAACCTTGCCGGCGCCTGGCCGTTCCCCTGCCGCACACCCATGTTCCCTGGCCCCTTCCCAGAAATTCCAGCAGCATGTTCCTGATTATTTACT
Source organism: Aviceda cuculoides (assembly GCA_035590195.1). Taxonomy (NCBI): domain Eukaryota; kingdom Metazoa; phylum Chordata; class Aves; order Accipitriformes; family Accipitridae; genus Aviceda; species Aviceda cuculoides. The sequence goes on along the minus strand of JAVJGG010000073.1, from coordinate 40,724,065 downwards.
CTCTTTAAATGCTGCAGAAAAAAGCTGCTTTTCCTGAATACTAAGTAAGGAAGAAAAAAAGAAAAAAAAAAAGCACAGTCTCTTCCTGGGCTGTGTTTGTTCTCTAGTTTCAAGTTCGCTGTTACCACTGAAAGCTTTTTTGACCCTTGGAGATACTTGGTCCAAGTGACCTCTGATGTTTGGGACACTGATACAGTCCCACACCAAGTTTGTTCTTGCACGGATCTTTTATATCTATCCCTCCATCTATCCATACATATAACTATCTTCCTCTTTTTCTCTCTCATTCCAGTGCTATCTGATCAGTTCTTGGCTTTCCTTACACTTCTTTCATTGAATTAGTATCTTTCCCCCGAGGATGTTTTCTCCCTCTCCCGGATTTTCTCTTTTTACACCCTGTCATTTCCCTCTCCATCTTGCCTTCTCCAGACCCGCTCCCCTTCTCTCCGTGCTGCCAATTTACAGTTGCGTTATGTATTCAGCATAACATATATATTTAAATGGGACGATTTCCACTAACGTAAACAGTCTGGCCTATTAATTTCAATAGAGGAGCTGACAGCTCAAGCCTGGAGTCTCACTGCCTGGTGACACATGAGTACAGCTGCTTGAACTTGATGGGTAACTGTTTCCAGTGCCTAGCTGCACATCTGCAGGAGGAAGGAAATACTTTCTGTAACGCTGGAAAAAATAAAGCCGCCCCGATGGGGGGGGGGGGGG
>JAVJGG010000073.1:40696198-40723333 GCA_035590195.1 Aviceda cuculoides | reverse complement strand
GATATTCATCATTCAAATGTTTCAGCTGAGTGGGTGTTTAATTCAGAGTTTGGAGGGGGACGTTTATGGTGTGTTACTAGCTTTGCCGTTGATCCTTTGTTCCAACCGCTGCGGTGTTGCATTTATCAAGGGCTTCTCCTAAACCACTCGGAGCACTGCCATGTATCCAGCAACACTGGGTACCTGCTATCTTCAGAACCAGTTGCTGAATTAGGACTGAGAATGATGCCTCTCCTCAATGAGGTTGCTGTATTGATAAATTATAGCAGAGGGGAATGAGCCACAGGATTTCTTTGAGACGGATCTAGCACAACCTTGAACAGACCATGCCAAGTACGGGCCAAGTCCTGACCTGAGACACCAGCTTTGATGATGGGACCCAGAAGACAATGTTAGCAAAGCTTCAGAAATTGACTCAAACTTTTCAGGATTTCGCTTCCCGTTGCTCCAGGAAAATGAGTGATTAGCACCACAGATCCCTCCAGCTTGCTTCCTCAAAGTAACTCAAGTATTCTTGCCTGCCACATCATTAGCTACCTGGAAAGAGAGATACCTGTCGGAAATGTTTTGTGCTGCAGTCCGTTGGCGAGCTGTGCTCCCACGTGCCACCCCGCCTATGATCTTTGCTTCGTGGCTGGACAGAAGAAGGAAATGGGCCATGGGTGCCTCTCGTGGGACACAGCCATGGGGGATAATCGTTAGCTTAAATTGGAGTGTGGAAGAAAAGGGAGTCTTGTGGAAGCAGAGTTGTTACTTTCAGTGGGACAGCAAGAGAAACCAGGTCTGCTGGACTACGTGCTACTGTCCCCCTGAGTATAAACCACAATTTTCAATCTCTAATGTTGTTTTTTTCTCTTTCTGAGCAAAATTCAGGTGCTGGGGATATTGACCTGTCACTACTTATATAATTCTTGCCACAGCATGTACCAGCTTTGCCTGGAAGCAGAGAATGAATACAGGCCTAAACATGTCAAAAGCACCAGAAAGTGTCATCCTGCTTCCATGACAATCTCCCAGAAGCCCTGTCCTTTGAGTATTGGAAAATGTTCTTTGAAAACTTTTTCATTATATTCTTGCAATGCACTGGGCTGTGTGGTCTTCTTTGTGTATTAACTCCTAGCAACTTAAGGTGAGATACTGAGAGCTTTGGGCTCATTTTGGAGGGTTTTACATGGAGAAAAAAGAAATAGGTCCCACTGAAGTCTAAGTCATGGGGCTGGACTGCAGGTGATGCCTAGAATGCTAGTAAGGAAATCTATTGGGAAAAGTCACCCAGTCTGCTGTACTGACAAAATCTCTCTAGTAAAGGTCTTGGAAAGCACAGTTTTTGCACAGTTCCTGCTAAAAAAGAGCAGACTCTCTCACAGACCTTATTCCTGAACACAGGCTGAAGAAGTGTAAAGATATGAGCAACTGTTGAAGTTGGCCCTGCTTCGAGCAGGGGGGTGGATTGGATTATCTCCAAAGGTCCCTTCCAACCAATTTTTTTCTATGATTCTGTGGTTCTATGATATCATTTGCTGTATCTAGGTGGAAGCTGAATTCTGGAGCTCCTAAAATGCAGTAGGCTACAGAGTTTTGACCTTTAGGTCAGAGATCTTGTGAGATACCTCATCAATCCACTATCATGCCAGGCTGTGGTCCCCTCTCCTCTAAGGGCCTGATGAAGGCAGGAATCTGTACAAAATAGGTTTGACAGTGCCATAGACACTATGGGCTTTTTTTCCTAAAAAGAGACAAATCTGGTCTAAATCAAAAACCCAAGACCTTCTTTCTGAAGTCTGTTGAAAAGGCAACAGCAAGCAACATAGTTCTGTAACTGATTAACCAAACTCAAAAAGCCATTCAACTGATCCAGAGTACACATTTGCATTCAATAATATGGTCATTTATTGCACCTTGTGACCTACTGAAACATGAACAGGGCTTTTCCCTTCCCTGTATTTCACTGAGTTTCCTTCCAGCACAATAGTTGTCTCCATGCCCAAAAGTTTGTCCTGATGAGCCTGGATTTTCCAGAGGAAAGTCCTACCTACTTTGTGGCTTTAATTTTGTATCTTTTCTAGAGCAGCAAATTTCCTAGTCCAGGTCGTAAGTCAGAGGTGGGAGGGAAGGGGCTTTGTTTTCCTTAATATAGTTAAGAAAAGCTTAGGTTTTGTCAACATTGATGCTGAGACACCCTGGGGATGTGATGGGCAATTTTACACAAATATCAAGGCTAAGCCAAACTCTGCATTAACAACTTTAAGGGTGTATGTCCAAGATTCCTTCTTTCTTGATTTGGTTCAGAGGAGGAAATTAGATGTTTCTTGTATGTGATCATGTCTCATGATTGGTTTGGGGCTGAAACGATGCAACACCAGCTTGTAGTGGTGATGAACTGAACCCATATTAGGAACTCTGTTGACTAATCTAGATGATGGAGATCACAGCATGTAGCTGACTGAATCTGAGGTCTGGTCCCAGAAGGAGGAGACCAAGTGATCTAACAAAAGTCTGTTCAGCCATGTTTTCAGGTTGCATATCCTTTCCCACAACCTTTAAAAGCATCTTTAAAGATCTTGCTTTTTCTGGTTGGCTTCTTGCACAGATCTAGCACCACCTGGGTGTGCTGAAATATGGTGCCCTTAAATCTGCAGTCCCTAGGAGTCCACTTCTGTGATTTTGGAGCCATCTGAAAATGAGCAGAAGCCTGTCCTCTCCTCTGAACCTTTTGGTCTCAGCCCACAAGTGCTGCCAGTCCATCTCCCTGCTGTAGGTCTTGTCCCAGAAGACAGAGGATGATGCTTATCTGACTGTTTAAAATAGTTCAGAGAAGATCAGATGACTCATGCTGTAGAAATGACCCATCCTCTCCACAAAGGGAGCCTTCCATGATCAGTCTTTTAGGAGATATCCATGATGTGGACATCTAAAGGCTGGTGAGATGAAGTCTAGTCCAAGAAATACAGAGACACTACTACTAGGACCTAAGAGATGAGAATGGCCACATTCTTTCCCATCCTCACTTTCAACTAATTTAAGATTGTTTGCTTTTTGAAGAGCAATAAAATAAATGTATAGCTGCTCCCTTGCCTGTCTCTGACTTTGAATAAGGCTCTGAAAGACACAGCAGGAAAGGATTTGGGCTGCCTTAAAGCATGGACCACATGGTAAATTATTTATTTGCCTGTTTATATCCTGTAATAAAAAATACACAAGCATAACTTTCCTTCTCCCCCTCTTAAAATAGCCAACTGATGTGCATAGATAGTTTATACAATCCCCAGTTCAGTTTGTTTAGATCATACACAGTGTCTGAACAATTTGCAAGCACTTGGAGAGCTTCAGTGGCACAGACAAGTACTGGTGACCCTGTTACTGCAGAGAGGGAACTGAGACACATTCAGACCCCAACACTTGCCAAGGTCCCAGCCAGAGCAGGATTTCAGGTTCAGAGGAGAAAGCTTGGGAAGACCTTCAGAGGATTTGAACTTTGGGCGACCAAAGTCCAGGCACCGTGTCCTAACTTGCATGTTGCTTGTTCCTCCATCTCATATACCCTCCTTTTGTCCAGACAGAGAGTTCCTTGGGTCAGGAGAAGTTTCTCCTTACAAATTTGCACCCAGCACAGGGTAATGGGCTCTTTCTGTTGAGTAATAGTCATCTTTACAACTCCCTTCCTAACCTAAATGCTATATCTGAAGGGAAGAAATTGTAGCCCTAGGTTTCCTGCACTTTGGCACTGATCGTGAACTGGGACATCCCAGGATGCAACCAGTGGGTGATAGGTTTTACAGTGGTGTGTAGGGTGAGATAAACTCCAGCAGGCCAGAGAGCGTGTTGAAAATTGGAATTGCCCATGAGTCTCCCAGGGTAGAATCTGTCCCAGAATGAATACAGCTTGCAGACACCACCTTGATCTAGAAAAGCAGGCTGGAAGTTTTACTGGCCATCCTTGTTCTGCTGGCCAGCTGGCAGATGGATCTGTGCATCAGATGTGTCTGTGCCATGAAGAAGTGTTGCAGCATAACTTCTCTCCTAATCACCTAATACAGGATATCCAGCTGAGACTGAGAGCTGAGCTTCATGTGAAGAGGGACTGGAACCAGCTTTTCAAGCTGAAAGGAGGACAAAACAGTGTTTTGGTGAGAGACTACATTAAAAAGCAAGTCAAAGAGGACAGTCAGTCTGTTGATGGTCAACCTACTCATCTCGCTCTCTGAGTGCTTTCCAGAGCACCTGGCAGTATGTGCTGTGTTTGCTCTCACAACTTGCTACGAGGGCATCACAGGCATGGAGACAAAACTCAGTGACTCTGTCTCGCTCAGGTCTGCCCTCACCCCTATTTCCCCAGCTCAAACCCGGTCTTTTCTTCCCCTTAAGTCAGGCATCTCCATAGACCTGCAGAGTGACTGGGGGACAGGACGCTGATTTGGGCAGTGCTGGTCCAGAATTATGAATTCCACCATTTAAAATGATGATTCAAATCCCATGCGCCCTCAAGAAAGCTGGGTGATTACATTGATAAAAACTGATCCTTCTAAATCTTCAGTGTTGACACTTTTCTTCACGATCATAGGAATTTGAAACATACTTCCCCCCCAAAAAATGAAAACTGAAAGGGCCTGGTAATTGCCTGACTTCAGGGAAATGGTAGAAGAGCAACAAACCTCGTGGCTCTACCGAGGAGAGCTGGGAGGTGTGTTTTCCTTTGTCTCTGGTCAATGGTACCTAAAAAGCCACATCCACTAGAGAAATGCAACTTTTGATGAAATATGAAGGAGAATTGACCCGAAAGTTGAATGTGCTGACCTTTACTTATTCTGTTTAACTGTACTTTCTTCCTGAGTAGAAAGAACTTTCTGATGATTTTCAGCAATGCATTTCTTCTGGTTCCCATTTTCTTCTCACATAAAGGCTATCATATGTTGACTTTAAGTCAATGTAGATACAAGAAAATGAATACTACCTTGATATATCCATACTGATGCTTTACAGCATTTCCAAGCAAATCTCTGGAAAAATTGGGAAGGATTTCTCAAGCTTGTTTCAAAACTTTATGGAAACGGAAAGTACTCCTAGCTTCCAGTAAGACCTGAAAGCAAATAGCATAGCCTCAATTTACATATGACCCTCCAGTCCTGTGTTTTTGATAAACCAGCTAGCTTGACAGAACTAAGTGCTCAGAAAACCTCAAAAGGATGAGCTCTGGTTGACTGGGAACTAAGGACTCAATCTTCCACCAAGACTAGCCCTGGAGTAAGTAACTTATTTCAATGAATGCCTATGAAGTTTAATCTCGACTTTAGGATTCACCTCAGTGAAGACCCAGGCTTAAAGCTACCCCAAAAGCTTCAATCACTCCTTCACACTGCAAAAACATGCAACTGATCTTTCAGATTATTTGAGCTGTTTGTGTCCTTGCTCTGCATTGATGTCTAGCACAATGCGGTTCAGCTCTAAGACACTGAGTCCTTTAAAATTATGTTAACATTAGAAGTCATAGTGCTAATGTCTGCTGTTAGAACTTTGCCAAGCTACAAAAACAAACATGACAACTAATTCAGGTCTGATGTGATTGTGTGAAATTTTCTCTAAGGCCTCCACATCCCTGCCAGATATTGTTGCTTCTGTGGTTTTTTTTCCTTGACTGCCATTTGTTCAACATGTCGTTCCAGAAGGGAGATGTTCGTGGACAGGCTAACAGGAAAGCACAAGGAACCAGTGTGGCTACATCCAGGAGCAGAGCACACAGCTTTGCCATGGGACCATGCAGTTATTGTGAAACACCATCATCAGGCTCAGAAAAGCAGCCAAGAGCTGGGCAGTGCTTTCTTTCAGAGGAGCACGGTGGCTTGTCTAAGTCCTCCCTGTGGTGGTGACCTGGGCTGGAATTCAGCCTGTGGACTCACAGTGTCACAGGGGAGCAATTTGGTTGCCTAAATATAGATGGTTTGTGCCATTTGAGATGTCCCAGAGTACCCAAGTCATCCACATGCACCTGGCAGACACCAGACCTGGATGACACTGGGTTTATATGTGACCTGTGCCTTTCTGGTTCTGTAGCAAGAGGCCAAGTGTGACATCTTATGACATCAAAAATGCCATCGTCTTTTATGTTAGGCAACTGAATCATACTTTAATGGCTGGTCACCAGCATCACACCTAACCAATACAAACTATCAATCAACTGCATCTCCACTGACTGTCATAGCTCCTGAGACACCTTGCTCACACAGAGAAACCCACACGCAAGGACCTAAATTCAGGTGTTTAATTTGGTCGCTGCATTGCAATCATGAGGCTCCACGTGTAGTTATTTCTCAATCTGCAGAGGGGATGACTGTGCCCAGGGAAGTGTGGGGACTGCTATTAGTATTATTCATGGGAATCTCTCCTGAGAAGAGTCAAGTCCTCTGGTCTGAAGTAGACCTTGCCAGTCTCCAGTTACAGGAAACATTTTCACACGCCTGTGCTAGGAAGCATCTCATTTGGTTTATCTCCCTTGTAGCTGTCTACCTCTAAGCTTGTCAGCTTGAACTTTGGGTTTTTTACAATTCAGATCTATCATCTAAACTGTCTGGGCAATGGAGACTAGCACACAATTCATCCTGGAGTTAGCATCTAAACCAGAACAGATGAACCATGTCTTAAAAGTGCCTGTTTCAGTCCACTAACTGGAGGAGGAACCTGCAGCAATGAGTTCAGAGAGAGACATTTGTGCTGGAGCCATCTAAAGTGGGGTGAACTGGATGCCATCTCTGATTTCTGAACCATCCCCACCCTCACGCGAGCGAATGAAAAAGGCAGGGCTGCAGGCACAGCTCGGAAGGGATCTTTTCCATGTTCACGCTGACAGGCACTGGAGCCCAGAGGGCTGCCGTGGGTGGGAGCGAGCCCATCTGAACAGCTTGCTGCCACCTGGAAACCAGGCTGAGAACCAGATGGTAAGATGTGAGACCTTGATTAATAACAATATGAATGCCTACCCTGTACAGAAGGCTTCTCATCAGCAGATCTCAGCGTGCCTCTCGTGGTCATCAGTGTCTGAGAAGTTACCTGTGATCACTTTGCAGCTGAACGAGTCTCCAGAGTCCCAAGCCCAAATTGACACCACATGTGTCTCCTGAGTAGCCCAGACTCTGAGCAGCCTTCAAGTGCATAATTATGGAGTCAGATCTCCAGGCCGTCTGGATGCAAATTCAGAGTCGGGCTGGGATCAGACTGGGATGTGACTGTTCACATAGGGATAGCCTGAAGCACAAGAGTCACGCCAGGGACTGCTTCATGCAAGGTTTCTCTCCCATGCCAAACTCCTGGCCTTTGCCCTGCCTGGAGTGGCAGGACCTGTCCTGCCATTTCTCTGCCTGTTCTCCAACCTCCTTTCACCGCAACGCTGCCTGCAATGTTCATCACGTCACTGGGGGTTGAGGTTGGAGAGATGACGTTTCTTCTCGGAGACGAGGCTCTCCTTGGGTTGCTCTGCTGTTTCTGAACTTCCTCACCCTCTCACAGTGAGAGACATGAAATTTTAGCACATCAGATGAAAAGACTCATTTAAAAACATTATGACCTGGGGGCCTCCACGTATTCCAAAGCAGCTCTAGCCCAGCCTGCCTTGCCACACCTGCGTTTCCCCCGTAGCCCAGCATTTCAGACACATTTCCAACAAGCAAGCAGCCGTGACTGCGACGGCAGATCTAAAGCGCGTTGCACGATTGCTGCAGCTGCACGGGCTGCCACGGCCAAGCGCACGTGCAAAGGTCCTGTTGCACACCCAGCGTGCAGCCGTGGAAGGCGCCCAGCAGCTCAGCTATGCAGCCGAGCAAGCTGTCCAAGCCTGCTGAAAACCTGGCACAGTGGATGCAATACAGCAAAATGCTTTTTCTTCATCTGCTCCCTTGTGCTTATCGATTGGAATATTAATAAAAACTTGCTCAAAGCTCCCACGGCTTCCGAGATGACTTGGGAATAGTCCAACGCTCTAGCCCCAGCCATGCTTGTAGTGAGGGGGCTGGGGGATCAAAAGCATTTTAAAATGGCCTTGCTAATCAATCATCAACAATTGGGTAAATTAAGCCCTGCAGTCGTTCCTTTTGCGAGCGAGGGATCTGCCGGACGTGTCTTTAATGAGCAGATTCCTATCCCTTTAATATTGCTTAATACCTTTCTAGAGGAAATGAACCTCAGGGAGACTTTGTTGGTGGAATGAGAGGAATGCAGATAACTGCTGGCCTCTGCTTTCTCACACGTAGAGCTGAGAAACCCCGGCTGGACAAGGGATGCTGGGTTTCACGGCAGGGCCATTTCCTTCCAAAGATCCTGATAACACTCCTGATAACTACTCTGGCCAGTGCCATTGCCAAAAGCAGGCGTTTTCCTCCTCATTGCCAAGCGAAGCCCTGTCCTTACTCATCTCTTCCGAAAATCATGTCCATCTGTGGCTCTAAAGATCATGTCCATCTGTCGTGAAGGCTTGTTTTCTAAAGCCTATCAGGAAGACGGGCACCTCACTCCCAAGGTAATGGTCCCAGAAACAGATTCCTGTTAATTATTAACATGCAAGAGTCAATGCAAATATTGCAGGAAGGCAAAGAATCTTGGATCATCCTGGGACTTTATTAGGGCTGCTAGCATTTTTTACCTTTTCCATGGTATGAGGCATTTTCTAATCCCACTGGGAGGCCTTTAATGAATCCCCTGGGGACATGGGAGATGCCCTCTGCGTGTCTTCCTCTCTTTCTGTAGCACATTGTACTTGCGGTCTTTTATTGTAGGTCTTAAGTGTGTTAGAAGGTCTTAGGAAGAGTTTTGTGGCCCATAGTAAGTCTTGGCTATGGGATAATGGGTTCTGCAGACCTTCTGTGCCCAGAGACATCTGTCCCGCCATTGTCTCCCACCCTAGAAATCAAGACACCAGCAATTCATGGCAGGTTTTAGACTATGAGGAACTTCTAAGCATGGAAACTGTACCAGTCTACAAATGGAACCCATCTACAAAGGGACAGGGCTTACAAGGAGATGTACACAGCGGCTCTGCTAAATTCAGGTGGCTGCAGAAGTGAATAATTTGGATGCTTTGGGCACTCACTAGAAGATCTTCAAATTATGTGATGGAGAACTATGTTGCTCCTACATATTAGGGTTACGCTGGTCTAAACATGGTGAGAAGACAATCAATCGGAGCCAGCGATACGTTATGGACATGTGTCCAGCCAGATGGTGCACACAGTGTAGGCAGAGAATTGCAGGGAGATTTAACTTCTCCAAAGGGAGCCCATCTTGACAGTGTTTTACCTCTTAAGTGCGATGGCACAGCAATTAGCACATCCAGCATTTAGCACCCTGCTTTCCCCTCGGGAGCGGGGGCGGGAAGGAGGAGCAAATCCGAGCTGAAATGAGGAGTCTGGGCACTGCCAGGATCGCAACCACATGGGGACCCGCTCCGCTCGCCCGTCTTGAAGCCTCCATGGCACGCGTTCCTCTGCGCAGACACCTAAAATAAAGGGGAATTTATGAGATTTCGTCCACAGGCTGCAAAAGCCGCTATCGATTACTGCAAGGCTCTTAAATGAGAGTAATTCACAACCCTCTTCAGTTTTGAAGGCAAGCTCTAATTTAATATCATTATGTCTTCATGCCCCCACACATTCCACTGTCTCATTCACTGAGCTTTTATTGGGCTCTGGATAATTTATGGCTAGATATGCTGCCTTTTATCTGACCTATTTTTAGCTATTCTTGCTTTTTACCTTTTTTTTTTCCTGCCATCACAAATGGCAATTAAAGTAAAAGGTTTAAAAAAAAAATACAATTAAGATCCACCCAGCTTTAACCTTTATTTCTTCTCTTTTATGTGCTGGAGGATGCATTTGTTATTGCCACAGTGTTTCGAGGACAGGAGTTTATGATAAAAACACTTCCCCTTGATTTTATTTCTTTCCTTTTTTTCTTCATTTCAACGAAGTCCAAAGCGTACGACTTTGTCCCAAAACCTCCACCAATGACCCTGCCTGGGTTGCACAGCTGCTGAGTACTCCCAGGTCACTCCAGTTTCCCTCTGTAACTGAGGTCCAGAAACTTCTGGGGCCTTTTCCTACAGGGATTCAAGTGTCCTCTGTCCTCAACAGCTTCAAAGGAGGTTGTTGATGGGCACCCCTCAGATTTGGACCCCAAAGTTTTGAAAGCTCATTGGTACAGAGAGAAAAACAGGGGCAGCTTTTACCTGTTTTTTTGTTTTTGTTTTTGTTTTTGTTTTTGTTTTTTTTAATAAAAGGTTTGGGTTTTAATAATATAAATATAAACAATATTTTGTTTTTATAATTTAATTCTGTAGTAATAGAGTACATACTGTACATAATTTTATTTATAACAACTGAGGTGTTACTATTTAAATTTTGGACATTTTAATGATTCAATCATTTGAATTATTTATCCGAAACAACTGGAGAAATTAAAGAAAGGTTTCACACCTAGAAGACTGAAGATGTCCTTGTGCCCCTGAACCTTTGTTCACTTTTTCCAGTAATAACAGTCGATCTGCCTTTAAAAAAAAAAGAAATCAAACCACTCTAGGCAGCTATTTTTCATGCTGTTAGGGTTAGAAGTAAGGCCACATAACGGTGTAAATCAGTCCCACTGACTTCAAAGCTATTGCTTCCTAAACTTTTCCTGCTAAACAATTTGGTCCATGAAGTCTCTCCCAGGGGAAGCGTTCGGCCCTTTGCTCCCAGACTGCGGGGCTCGGGCGCTGCATCTCCATGAGTTCTCCTCTGCTCTCCAGGAACAAGCCAGGTTTTCCTTGGGCTGGGATGTCCAGCCGGCAGCTGGCAGGGTTGGTAACTGGAGAGGAGCGTGGTGGCATTGCTGTGGCAGCTCCACTTCTGCCCCGGGCAGCCCGAGAGGATCATCCAAGGGTGGACACACAGAGAAAAGCACTTTGGCATCAGCTAAGGGTACCATCTACCCATTGCACTGAGAGACTTGCGCGCTATGGCTGGAGATGGGTGTTGTCTGGAAACAAAATTTGCCATAGGACAGGGAGGTTTTGCTAAGACCGAAGTCATCTGCAACGACTTGGCGATTTTAGCAGAACTTATCCATGAGAAACTTTACGGCATCTTGCTGTGATGTGGCTCTAGGCACTCAGAAACGTTTTGTTTGGTTCAGGAATTTTAGGGCAGTTCCTCACTGCTCCCTTCTTCAGCTTTTCTGTTCACTCCCCACCTCTGAAAACTGAGGCAAAATCCCAAACTCTGGAATGTCTTACTTCAGGCCTCCCACATTAACTTGCAAAAAGTTCTGCTATTCTGATGCTTCCCTGCTATCTTTAAGACAAAAGTCATTATGTTGATATTTCCTCCATACAACAATTCCAGTTTCTTGACATATTTTTAGACACATTTTGTTCACAACTATTAGATCACTATCATTTTTTTCCACTCCGCATTTCTGGTAAATATAAAATTACCTTGTTCAATCTATAAATGCATACATAGCATGGTATAACACTATAAATATTGCTTGTAATTAACTGTGATATTGATATAAATATCTGAGATGAATAGAAGAGCATTAATTAGGTATACTGAGCATATATAGCTTCCAAAGTGCCAAAAACCCATCATTTGACTATCCCCAAAGTTTCGATGAGCCATGGTTTGAGTCCTCCAGAGGCGGCTGTCCTGTGCCATGGCTTGACCCCCCTGGATGTGCCAAGTGTCCCGCAGGGATTCCTCATTCATCCCAGCTCTGCAGAGGAAGGCGATGGATGATGCATTGGTGTTTTGTATTAGAGCTGCACAGATTCAGCAGCCGCATTCCTACATGTAACAATCACGACGGTGCCACTAACGAGAACCAACAATCAGAAGGCAGATTTCCCCTCTCCTCAGCCAACACGAAAAATCATAAGACTGGATTTGGAAAAAAACCACAGGGTTTTAAAAATCATGCGTGTTAGTTGTTTTCACAGATGAGTTTTGTTCAAGCAGCTTTCTCCAGTCACGAGGGAGAGAAACTTTTTTTTTTTCTTTTTTTTTTTTTTTTTTAAAGAAAGAAAAAAGTTCTTAAACTGCTGAATAATCGCCAGGCTCCGGGATCTGGGGCTTTTGAGTAGACACTACAAGAGGGCACGGGTAGAAGAAGGTAAGTTATGTAGGATGTGATTAAGCAACATTGCAGGTCTCTAACTACCCTACACAGAGAAGATAATAACAAAAAAAAATAATCTAACATAAACACTCTAATCCCACAACACTAAAATATGAAGAGGAAAATATGTGGCAACAGTTTACTTTTGTGTCTGCCTGCTTATTGTGCTTGCCTGGTTGTAATACACACTACGCAGGCTATTGTATCAAGCCTGCGCGCTCAACCCTCAGGCAAAATCTTGCCTAGCTGGAATATGCAGCAAAACCAGCATAAATAAATAATGTGCTTTTTTAAAAAATTACAACCTTAAACCATGTGAAACCGTCTGATTAGAACAGCCAAAAGCTGTATTTAAAGGAATAGAAAAAAAAAAAGCATTTTATCACTGGAGGCAAGGGGGAGTTGCTTTGGAGATCTCGTTAGGAGAGAGAAGCTCCCCAGCAGCGGCGGCGATCACTGCAATCTGCATTCTGCAGAAAACTCATATAAAAGGGAGTGAAAAAGTGCTGTGCACCTCACATCATCAAAAGGGCTCTTTTAGGTTCTATGGTGCCTGCCTGCTAGGTTATATGGCCTTTTTTAGTATATATGGTGCTCGTCCACTAGATTATACAGGTTTTTTTAGTATATATGGTGCTTTCCTGCTCAGTTATACAGGTTTTTTTAGTATATATGGTGCTTTCCTGCTAGCTTATACAGTGCTTGCCCACTAGGTTATAGGGGGTTTTGAGGATACACAGAGCTTGCCCACTAGGTTATAGGGGTTTTTAAGGATACACGGAGCTTGGCCACTAGGTTATAGGGGTTTTTAAGGATACACAGTGCTTGCCCACTAGGTTATAGGGGGTTTTAAGGATACACGGTGCTTGCCCACTAGGTTATAGGGGTTTTAAGGATACACGGAGCTTGGCCACTAGGTTATAGGGGTTTTTAAGGATACACAGTGCTTGCCCGCTACGTTATAGAGAGGTGCAGGGGGGAGCGGAGCTGTTGCACTCCAGCATCACCCAGGGACCGTGGTACCCGGAACAGTAGAATTACAGTCGTGGGTGGTACACCAGGTCCATGCCTGCCACCTGCCCCAAAAGCACATTTTTGGGTGCTCCAGCCGGCAGGGCAGGCTGGTGGCGGGTGCTGGGGTGGAGGAAAGGGGGCGATTTGGGTTTGTGCCGTATGGGAGAGGCAGGCTCGCCCCCCCCATGTGCGGTTGGGCTGGGAGACGTGTGGGCAGTGTTTTTCCTAGAAATTGGACCAGGCGAGGTAAGATGAGGGGCAGGAGGAAGGTTGGACTGTGCTCACCACTGTGATAACCGCGCACGTGCTCTGCGGGGACGGGAGGTCTTCCCCCTTGTACCCCGTGCCAGCCTCTCCCGGTGGGGCTCACCGCAGCCCGTAAACTAACAGGATGTTTTATCACTTTTTAATTAACAACGCACTTGTATACAATGTACTTGGATACCTAAGAAACAGCATAAATAATAAATGCAAACAGCAGCAATTTATCAGTGCAGCGGGGTTTAGCTGGATCAGTATTGATCCCTCTTTATAACTACATGTTCTTACAGGCAAAAGATAATACATTTCTTACTCACAGAATGGTTAATTACTGCTTAAAATAAATCGATACTAACTGGCCAAGCAATATAACCCATTAGTTGTGTTTAAAATAAATTAGTCAATGCCATTTTCTCAGAACTGATTTTGGGGGGTTATTTACATTTCTTGGTGTTAGTAATTTGCGTCAAAGAAATCTTTGGCACTGATAATAAGCACCTCATTAACTAATTAAGCTTATAAAGCTGCTCAGTGACTGCTATAGTTCATTGAAAGTTCATATTTAAGCTGACCAGAAATGCAATTCTTCTAAAATTTGAAGTGAATCAATCAATCAATTAATAAGGAAAAAACTTGCTGAAGAAAGCTTTTGTTTCAGCTTGGAACTAAGGGGGGGGGGGTAACTTTGTGAGATTTTAAACACTTGTAAAAGATAAAATTGAGGCAATGTTGAAAACAAGAAACTTTTGTAAGTGAATTATTTTTTCTTGATTTTATAATCCTGAAATGAAAACCTCAGACTTTATTGAAAATAATTCCTACAGGCTCTTTTTTTATTATTATTTTTGGGCAATTCAACAAAAGCTGACGCAAATCTGCACGGCATTTCTGGATAGCTGAATTCCCTTTTTTTTCTAAAAAAACATTTAGCTAAAAAAACTAGCACTGCAATTTAGACTTGTTTGAATAAGAGAGAGGAGAACCTCGTGTTCCTTCCTCTTAAAGTCTCCCCGTGCTTTGTGCTGAGGATATTATTAGGACATTGCTGCCCTAATAATACATCCCAAACTGAGCTCAGGGCCTTAACGAGCCCCTTTGCGAAGGAAGACTTTCTTCAAAGCGCCTCTAAAGCTCAGAAAAAGGCTTGAATTGGGGGGGAGGAGAGGACGAGACCCGTCTCGCCGCAGAGCAGCAGCAGAGCCAGGTGCCCCCGACACAGACGGGGTGCACCTCACCTAACATCAGACACCCGCAAGCTGCCCCGCGTCTCTGACCCCTCCGCCCCAGGCTCCCTCTGTGATCAGTGAAGAAAAACAGACACTTTTAGGATGAGGTTTTTCTGCCCTAAATGGGGCGATAGGTTTAGAAGGAGAAGAAACTCTCCCTGGGCTTGTTGAGCGTGGAAGCAGCCCAGGGTGACCAGTTTTGGTGGAGACACCAGCACTTGGCTGGGTGACCCCCCGCCCATAACACTAATATCTTCGGCCCTATCCAAGTTTGCTCCTGCATAGAAATGACCGTGCTCAGCTTTACTGGCAAGACTACTCACACTGAGCTCAGCGGGGACCGCGTCTGGGAATAACTCAACCAACTTGAGCTCTCCATGGGACTGAGATATGGTGCTCACCACCTTCAGTGCCACCACTTCTGCAGGTCAGGCGGTGCAGGCAGGCAGCACCCTGCTTAATCTTGTCGAGTTTCCTGGAAATTCATGCTGCTGCAGTGTAAGAGCCCATTTCTGCTGTCCCTTGGTGCGTGAGGAATGACTCCATCAAGAAACCACAAACCGGGTCTCGCTCTTCCAAAAATATTTGGTTACTTCATCCCAGGTGACACACAGAGCCCTGGATCAGAGGAAAGGAATGGTTGTTCAGCATCTCACGTCAGCACCAGGGAAGAGTCTGGGGATGGAAGAGGAAACCCAAAGCCAAACTGCAGGTGAGGTTATGGTGTCTGGTCTGCTCTTCTCCATGTTTGGGACCAGGAGCGGCAGATGGAGCAGCTGTTTGCAGCCCGTCTCTTCTGCCCGCTCAGGCCTTTTATCTGGGAATGCCTTCAACAAGATCATAACCTCTGGATGAGTTACAGTCTATCAGCTAGAAAAACATCCAGAAGTGATTTAAAGGCTTCGCGCACAGGTCATAAGGAAGCACTTTCACCAGTTAATCACTAGCGCTGTTAAAAACTGTGCCTTATTCCTGCTTCCAATTTTCCTGGCGCTAGCTCTCACCCTCTGGTCACTGTCCCACCAAGGTTACAGAGCTACCTGTTCTCAGAAATCTGCTCCTTACACAGATACTGGCAGACATTACATATTAAGATATTAAATGCCTTTTAATTTTCTGTTGGATAAGCCAAGTGGATCAAACAACTTAATTCTTTACTCCTATTATGGAGCAGATGGCTGCTCACAAACAGTCTCAGAGGCTTAGTTTTGGTCCTCTCCCATGGCCTAGAGGCACATTCAGCACTCTTATGGGTTGCCAAATGGCTGGAGCCCTTGGGTCTTGTACATCAATAAGGATTTTGAACCCCAAGTAGGATGAAGGACATATGCCTTTGTTTTCACAGCCAACCAGAAACTTGAGGTTTTTCATCTATAAGATTAGCAAAAGAAGCAGAAGATCCCAGATTAGGAGCCATTTTCCAGCTTGTCCATCTTAACTGGAAGATCCCAAGTACAGCAACCTTTGAGACGCACTGTGATGTATGCTCTTCTTCTTCGGGTTTCACCACGCAACCTCAGGACTAGACCATCCAGAAACGTCTTCTGTGGCACCATGACAACCTGTTGATCCAGCACTGCCTTGGTGGTGCATCCTAGGAACCCTCAGAATGTGAGACAGCCCTTTCCACGGGGGTGTGAAAGGGAAATGCAAGATGGGTGGTTTGCAACCACAAACGATGCTCGTGACGTGAAAGCAAGAGCTGACTTCTAAAGGCAGGCATGGAGCAAAACAGGCCAAAAAACCTGGCTTGTCCCAACTCACCACGGAGGCAGCCGTGTTTCCATGCTGCGCTGCACCGAACTCTGTAGCAGATGGTGGAGAAGGTGCTGTCTGGCTGCCCTTGGCTTGAGCAACCTCCCGAAGTGCTTTCCCCTGTAATTCCCTGAATGGCTGCACAATCAGCGTTGCCTTAGCAGGTGGTGGACTGGTAAACAGAGCACTTGGACATTGCCTAGCGATGCCCTGACGCATGCTCCAGAGTCCTGCTTTTTGTACAAATATCTTGTTTTGCTCAAGTTTCTAAAGCGAAAAGAAATATTTCAGCTTCTGTTTTGCAACAGTGGCCGAAGGGACACTCAGACCCTTCAGTCCACAGTTGCTTCTCTGGGTTTTGTGCCCCTGCACAGTCCCGAGTAGTGTCTAGACAAGAAATTGCAGTGCTCTTGTAAATTAATTCTTGAAGTATGTGAGATAATGAGTGTCTTTGCGAACACGAATCTCAGACATTCCTCAAACGTTTTTTCCAGGACACAAAGGTTGTGCTGCTTGGGCGAGGTTGAACCATCAGAGAAAACGCCAGTGCCCGTGTCTCTGTGTGCGCTGCGGCACACGCACAGTTGGAAACTACGTCATGTCGTACCTGAGTTGTACCTGGGATGGGGAGGGGATCTCCCCTCTGCACTGGAGGAGGGAAACCAAGGGCCAAGGAAAGGGATAGGATCAAAGCAATGGTGAGGGTCCACCTGAGCATCCTCCCCAGCAGAGATGGTCCTAAGGGGCTGACCCCCACAGCCTGGCTGCATTTGAGAAGCAGCATCTCTGACCTGGCCAAAAAAGGAACAAGTGAATGAGTAAGAGAAAGGGACTAGCCCAATCTACCTAGTCCTGGGACAGGCTCACATCCAAAGCTCATCTATTCCCAGACTGGGGCGCGGATTGAGATACAGGGTTCTGGTTTGAGCTGCTCTCAAGCAGAGACGTCAGGCATGCTGGCTAAAGGCTTTCATTTTTTACTGCAATGCCACCGCCTGCCAAATCGGCTGAGCTGGGAAAACAATCTATAATTGACTACAGAAGCATGAGGTTATAATGATTTACCCTTTTTCTGAAGCATGCACATAACCTGTGCCAATTAGCCAAAAGTTAGAAAGATTTTTAATGACAATACGCCCAGAGGGAGGAGGCACTTGGGTGTGGAGGGGGGAGTTGTGACTGCAAATTACCATACTCTGAGTTCCAAGTCATAGGAGCTTGAGGTCTAATGATGCAAAGAGGAGAAGGTACAGTGAATAGATCTGCTCACGGATGAGCATGAAGCACACGGCTTCCCAGTTGGAAACGGGAGGCAGCCTGGCACAGACTGGAGCTGGTAAGTGGGGTTTTGCTGCTGGGTTGTAGGCGCTGCACCCCCCTTTCCTTACCGTCACACAGCACCTACGCAGGACGTTGTGGTTCATGGCAAGCAGAAGCAGAGACAGTGACGGGCATCTGTCCTCTCCCATGGGAAAGCACGGGGCTGGTGGCTGAGACTCGGGACAGTGTCACGGCCAGCTCTGCGCTGGGATGAGCCCAGCTGGCCCCAGGGAGAAGCTCCATCACAGCAGCAGCCAAAAAGAGCTTCTTCTGCAGGGGACAAGTGAACAACTCTTCTCCACACAACCCAAAGGGGGGAAGTAGCCTGGAGCGAGTGTTCCCCTGTTGAACACAGATACAGGCCCAAGGAAATTACTTGCAAGTGCTAACCCACCTCCATTTTCCTGGGACCCAGGGAGGAGGCAAAGGTCCTGCTCATCTTCCCATCCCTCCCGCTTCCCCCTCCCTCCCTCCCGGCTCTGCTCTCCTACCTCTTCCCTTGTGGCTGCCGAACCCCACTGTGAGCGGCTTCAGACAGAAAACTGACTGCGCCAGGAAAAAACACAGGAATAGTTTTCTTCCAACGTCATGAGTTGAACCGGCTCAGGCAAAACTCGAAGAGTGGCCGGGCAGTGAAGGAAGGATCTGGGCTGCCCGGTGTGAACAGCGGCAGATGATCAAGTGCCCACAAAACCTCATGGAGATTTGCTGTTCGCATGGGTTCGGGGCAGGGGGGGAAGGGGCTGAGTGTATGCCAGAGACGACATGGGTTCAGCTTATTGGAGCCTGACTTATTTACACGTCTTCTTCGGATGCTATTCCTAAAGAATGCTGCAAAAAAAACAGTTGGAGACCTTTGTTATAAAGGTCTGAACAGATCCCTGAGTCACTTTGTGCAGTAAGTGTGAGAGAGAACCTGTCTACTCCAATCCCTCTCAGATCCTGCTATGCTGAACAGCCATTTAAATCAATGGTCTTAGCTGGGTATTGATTTGGCTCAGTGGGTGTAAATCTGACCTTGACCCTCTTTAGTCCTCATGTATTAGATACAACTTCATCAGCACAGAGCAAAGACTCAGAGGGCGGACTTTGGGAGCCTGGGTTTGACAGCGTGTGCTGCATTCTCCACTTTTTGGAACCAGCTGTACCGAAAACAAAAATCACAGTTTTGCATTTTAGATGTTCACAGGCTGCATCTATATGTACGTAATAAGTAAAATATATAGCAAATATTGCAATATATTCAGACTGGGGTGCATAAAAAGAGTGATTCTGGCTTCCGGCCCATCCTGACCACCACATTAAAAAAGCTGCAGAAGAAGGATAGATTAAAGGCAAGTGCAGGATCCTGACAGCATGCAAAGTTGTGAGAGGAGTTTTGTGTGTTTGCTGAATGCGCCACGCTCCCCACTTGGCCACGGCAGTCATCGCTGCCTCTGGCAGAGCCGACGCAGTCTTACAGAGCGGATGACACAGCGTGCGGACAAGGAAGGGGAAAACATCTGATGGCTTGTTCTGCTCATGAAACCAGTCCAAGCTTAAAAAAAAAAGAGAAACCAAGCCAACTACTCAGCTCAAGATAGGGAGCCCCCTCTTTTGCTCTCTTGGCTCTGCATGTTTTTTACTCCACCTCTCCTGTTTACTATCACGTTGGGCACAAACATATCTGTTGCTAGGAGGAGTCCCAAACAAGATCAGCTATCTAGAGCGCCAGAGCAGAGCAGGCTCAATGCAGAGATTGCTTCGGCAAGAAATTTAGGGCTGATGGGAGCGAGGACTCAGCACCAGATCCACGTGGAGGAGTCAGGCTCTGCGCAGCAACACCAAAACTGAGAGCCAGTGAAGTCCGCAGCCCACCTTCCTGCAGTTCCCACGCAACCCGCGGCGAGACTTGGTCCCCTGATGCTAAGCCTTGCAGAAGTCAGGCAGGCAGCACGGAGCCTTCCGAGTTAACCACGAGGGAACGGCGGCGCAACAGCCTTGGGGAACTTCCCAAAGGCCACATCTACGGAGCACGGGACAGAAATGTGTAGTCTGTGTTGAACGACCTTGCTCTGTGGTCGGCGGCGGCGGCAGCAGCGGAGCAGCGAGCTGCCTTGCCGCAGCTGGTATCCCTTGGGTCTCCACGCATCGAGCCGATTTCTCTCTGTTGGTACTACCCTCCGGGCTTGCTCGGGGATCTTTGCGTGGTGTGATGCTGTCGGTCCCGCCATGTGTCAGGCACATCTGGCTGCTCAGGCAGCCTGCCAGGGAATGAGGACTGCACAGCACTAGCTTTCATGTGAGCATACGGGGTTTTGAATGCCCTGTTTCACGCAAGCCTGTACATGGCCTCTTTGAGCACGGGGAAAATGCTCTAGGGGGGATGCTCTGTGTGATGATGGCCAGATCCTACCCGTGCTGATGTGGGAAGGATCTAGGACTCAGCTGGACGGAAATAATTCCCTTGACAGTAGGTTCAGGGAGAAAGCACACTGAAGGGAAAGTAGGTAGCATGATGCCTCTTCATTATCTCATGAAAGGAATTTTATATCATACCCCAGGCGGGGCTAAAGACCTTTTGGAACACATTTGCACAAGTCTACGTGGGCTTCTGGCTACATATGGAGCAATCTGGGCTCACAGGGAGTGTATGTCTGTTACGGCAGCATGGTCTTGGCTTTTACGGGTGCCCAGCCGAACAGTGTAAGATGGTCCTCACCTGGTATCGTGCTCCCCAGCTGCAAAAACCTTCTCTGGATTTCAAAGGCTACAGAAATTCCAGTCTCCGTTCCAGCCATGTTTGTTTTCTTTGGGTCCCTCTCCTTAACTAATTAGCTGTTGTGTTTATTGGAAATAGGAGACACATTCCTGATGAACGTGGAAGCGCCGTGTTTAATGGAGCCCTTCGAGGAGGTTAGGGTGAGAGCATTTCTTCAACAAACAAGTCTCCCACTGCACCATAATCTTCAAACTGAAATGAACCGCTGGCTCCCGATAGCGGTGGGGATTGTGACGTGTAATTTGCATAAGGCCTTCACTAAATAATCGTTAGGAGGCCAATGAATATAAAAGAGGCTTGGCTCTTATCAGGTTTGATCTCAGAAGCGCTCACAGGAAAAAATTGTTAAGCATCTACATGAGCAAAACTCTTTGTCTTCTTCAGTTCAATTGCTACTTTCATTTGTCTTTAATAATATGGTATTTGCTCACTCTTAGACAGCCGTTTGCAAGGCTGTTCGGATCCAAGGCTAATTTGCTCAGACACTTGGCTTTCCCAAAGTGATCACTAAAACTCCTGGTACACAGAGTACTTTTCTTGAATGTTAAAGCGTTTAAAGCTTTATTTTTTTTCTTGTCCATGCCTCGAGTAAGTATTTTCACCTAGTCAGAGACAGCATAAAAACAAGCTAATGTTTCAACTGGGGAATGTTTTACACCTCATTATGCAGGTGGAAACGACACATGGGTAGAGCAGGGCCAGGCTATTTCCAGTAGGTCATTTTCTTGTTCCGGTCAGCCTTTAATTTAGGCCAGCCCTGCCTTGTAGAGGTATGTGCAACCACACCACTGGTTCTTGCCTATTTCTGGGGGCTGCTCCTAAGTTTGCATCACGCAAAGCCTGGAGCTATTTTTGATACAGTTTTGGCCACAGAGCAAAGGCAAGGCCTTTCCACACACGGCCTCTTATGGGGGCACCAGATTGGAAGTCCCATCAGAGAAAGATCTCACAGATAGATCAAGGGTCTGTCTGACCTGAGATCAGCCACGGTATGTCCAAGGCTGGCCTGATATTTGCTGTCTCTCAGCACACAAAATTGAAAACCAGCCTGTGTCACAACCCACCACATTTGACTCCCTGGACATTTCTCCTTTGAACATCAGGGGATGGTCCGCAGCTGCAAATTAGACCTTGGGGTTTTTTTTTGCCAGAGGACATGAGGCTGCTTCTGCGTGGTAAATCTGTGGTGTGGGTTGTGGTTACCTAACAGTGGGTCTCTTTTTTCCTGCCTTGCTGTGAATGATGAGAAAGCCTCAAGCCAGAAGGGATCACTGCATTTTCTCCTTCAATCTCCAGGATACGGCAGACCACATCTGTCTGAGGTCCAGCACCCAGGAACTGATGGCATCATCAGAAAATGATCTGCCTGGATCCAAGGAGATGGAGCGTGGTCCCCTCCTCAGAGCAGTTTATTGCCTTCACTGTTAGGGGGAAAACACAAATCCTTTTTCCTGGCTTTGCCCTCCAGCACCAGTTCTTGCTATGCCTTGCTCTGATAGATTAAAGATCCCTCTAGTACCTGGTTTTGGGTTTTGTTTTTTTTTTCCCAAGAGAAGGTACTTATGTGCTATAATGTCCCCTCAATCTTCTTTCCAATAAGCTAAACAGCACAAGCTCTGTAAGTCTCTTGTAAGCCATTTCTTCCAGCCCTCGTATCATTTTTGTGGCTGTTTTTGGCACCTTCTTCAATTTTTCAACTTCCTTCTGAAAACGTGGGCATCAGAACAGTACTCTGTGTTCCAGCATCAGGCTCGTCAGCTCAGACGCTGTCTAATCAGCAGGACCATTTCCAGTGTCAGTGTCTCGGAGGAGGGAGAGGGGGAGGGAGGAGGAATCCCTGGCAGCAAGCTGTGCTTCATCAAGGGCCCTCTGCTTTGGGATTCACGCTCTTTTCCCAGCTACAGAAACCAGCCTCTGCCAGAGCACATCTGTTTTCACAAGCTGTCTCCCAGAAGTGCAAGAAGACCTCGTCTTGTACCCTCCAGGACTCCTGTTAGGGCTGGCCTGGGCTTCAGCTGGTTTTATGTTTGCTTCTGCATCGTGCGAATGTGCATACAGAAGGCTTGACGGCCACATTTCGCAAGCCTGAAAAATCAATGGTCTGCCCTAATCCAGCTCACCTCTCCCTCCTGGCTTTGTAAGAGGTAAACCTGAACAACCCTGAGTCTCGAGATACCGGCCTGAGGCACATCGCTGCCTGTCTGCATGGGGGCTGCACAGCTTACAACCGAACAAGAAGCTATTTATAGCAATTCCCACGTTCTCAGCAACTTTTTCTTTCGAGGCTGGTGTCACCGTTCCTTCACTGCCCCTGTAACCGTGCCAGGGCTGAGCTCTTACACCAGTTTGCAAGCCATCCGGGTGCAATCCAGGCAGTATGGGAACAGATGAGTGTTTGGTTGTTGGCATCCCTGTCTCCAGCAGGGAGGCAGGGAGCGCAAAGGTGCTGTTGCAAGCCATCTGCAGTCACAGCCTCTCCATTTCTTGCTGCTCAAGCAGGGCTTCTCGTTGCAGATGGTCAAAATCACAGGGTCCTGTGCTTAGCTTTTGGCCCTGCTGCGCTTCTCCAGCTTCTCCGAAACTCTTGCATTCACACTCAGGAGCTAACCTCTCCACCAGGAGTCCTGATAAAATAGATGTCATCATTGACAAAGGCTCTTCCTCTTATTCCCTGGACCTAAGACTTCCAGGCTACCATGCAGAAAATCAGGGTCTCCACAGTGCTACATATTTAATCAGTGCATGAAAAGACAACCCATTCAGAAGGACAACCGGAGAAGTCCTCCTAGTACCATGCCAGCGGCTGCATGCACAGGCAAGACTGTATGGCTTTGCAAAGCAATAGATTACACCAGCAAAGCAAATGAAGTAATGTCTTATTACAAGAGCCAGGCTTTTCCAGTGCTTTCCTAGAATGGAAAGCGCTTTCAAATTTTGTTTCATGAACACCACCCTATTCATTAATAAGGTCATGGATCACCTTCTACTGCCCACCATCAGACAGCCACTTTTCCATAAAAGCTTTTTTTTCACAGTGGCCTTATTCTTTCACTGTAGAAATAAGGCCTAAAATAGCATGTTTTGGAGTAAATTCTCTTCCCAGTTACGTGAATGTAAACTTTAGGTTTCTCCCCCTTGACACCTTTGCTATTCAGTCTATGTTTCCAGTGGAGCAAGCAACCCAAGTAGGGACTTTCAGCCTCAGGCCTGTGTGAAATGAAAGCTGTTGCTGAGACCTGTCAAGAGAGTCACACACTTCAGTGATGGCTAATCATGGAACAAATGAGTGAATACTTCAGATCCAGCCAGCTACTAGCATGGTCACCAAAGGAAACATTAAAGAAATAGACCAAAAATGGAAAAATCTTTGGGAATTAATCCAGATTTCAGTGCAGGTTTGATATACATGTTTGTGAGCGAAGGCTCTACCCATCACAGCCATGTGAGTTTTTCTTTTTTCCTCCCGCTTTCTCCATCTTTATGGCACTGAGGAAAATGTCCCCCAGGGTTAGTACCCACAGGTGCTCTGGGAACAATAGCAGCCTGGGCTGAATTCAAGATATGCCCAGAAAAAAATATTACTCATTGCTGCTAGACATTTTTATGGACCTCCTCAACATATCCCTCGAGTGTCTTACAAATATTAACACACGAATCCTCACGCTTCCTTCCTCTAAGAGGCAGTTATTGCCCAGAATTTAAAAGTAAGGAAGCTAAGGCCGAGAGGTGAATAGGCTGGCCAAGATCACATAGGAAACGTGTGATCCTTGTGGTCTGGACACTCCTGACCAACAAAACCTTAACCTGGCTTCTTGCCCGCAGCGGATAAGAAAGCGGAAAGGTTGAAGCCACGCTTTTAAGGAAGAGTTTCCACCATGTCATGGAGGAGCAGCTTTACTGGCCCCTGCATAGAGCAGCACGGGGCTGGTGGGTCACCATCCCTGTAGAGGATGGTGGAACATGGACCCCACGGGCACGTGGCAGGATCAGAGGTCTCCCCGTGCAGGCGTCCCAAAGAAATGATCTTAGGAGTCTGGTGGAGAATTCTGCACTTTTATTTTATTTTTATTAGGACTATTATAAAGGCAGGTGCTTCCTATCCAGCTGGATAAAATTCAAGGGCAACCTAATAAACCCCTCTGCATACTCTACGATGGCTTTACTTCGTTTAAAACTGGCACCGGTTTAAACTTCAATATCTCGGACTCTGCTCCGGCTTCTTCCCCGAGATGACAGTGAAAATGGCAGCGCTTGGAGGAATTGCTGGCTGCAGCACAAAGTCAGGCTGTATGATTTTCATTAGCATTAACGAGCATCAAGCAGCTGACGTCCTGCTTAGGAAAATGACTGTATCTCTAAGTATTTGTCCCAAATCGACATACTAGCGGAACAACGGGCTCTGCAGCCCTGGCTTTCTCAGCTCTGCAAAGGGACTGAACTCTCCCAGGGTTTTCCTTCTTTTGGTCTGTTTTGGTGATGGTGACATTTGATAACAAGCTTGTGTACCATTTGGAGTCTTCTTTCCCAGCTCCCCCAGTCATGTCAGAAATCTATTTGGTTTTTCATTTAAAAAAGCCCATGGCTCCTGGAGCTCTAAACTGTACGCAAAATCTCTCTTTGTTTTTTAAGATGATTTTATGAGTCTCTCATCACTGCAAGGAACAGCCTGAAAAAGTGAAAAGCACTACACAGTCCAACCCCACATAGCACAGCCAGCCAGGAAAAGCACCCCACGTATGTTTGTTTTTAAAAAAACCTTGACGGAGGTGGTTTTTTCCCCCAGTTAATCTCAAGATGCTGTGGGGCCTGACTTACAATTTTGAGGTGGCTCAAAGCTTCTGGGAGAAGGAAGCCAGCAAGATGCCTGTGAATCGGCTCCTCCTGAAGTTGGGGAGCTGAGAGAAGGAGGCTTCAGGTAAATTCCCAGCAGCGCGGGCAGGTCCCCGTGCGGCGGCAGGAGCTGTTGCTCTGCCCACCAGCCGTGCCCATGTACGCAGGCTGGATACCTGCCCTCATCCCACCGCTGAGACGAGGATGCTCTGCTGGCCCTGCAGCTCTCAGCCATCTGCCATCCTCCTCCTGCCCCAAAAAGCCTGTCCCTGCCCCACTGGGGTGCCCCGTGGACCAAAGTCACTGGCTGACATTTCCCTCTTTGTAGGTGGGGGTACCAAAGAGGTAACTGGAACAAGTGGGAGAGAAAGGGAGGTGGTTTCATCTTCCCCTGTGGCCCCACTCTGGCCACCACCACGCTCGGTCCACCGAGCTTGCACGCTCTGCTGCACGCATTCGGGGGTCCCAGAAGTTTGTTAATCGAGCTGAATTGAGTGAATTTATTACCACGCATCGGGGAAAATCGAAGCACTGCTTAACAGAGAGCTGCCGTGAGCTCTCACCCCACTTTGCAGTCAGAAGGTCCCTCTGCCCGTCCCCTCATCACCGTCAGCCCTTGCCTCACCCTCAGGGTGAGGGGTGATTCATGGTCTCCACCACGCTCCATCACCACTAGATCTCCAGAGAAAACCTGCTGAGCTCTGCAGGTCTGGCGCGGTTGGTGTTCGCAGCTCGTCTCCGCCGGCGGCCGCTGACATTAGTTTTCACTGGCAGCCATAGCTCATACTGGAGTCCGGAGAAATGAGGCCATTGCACCTTTCAAAGCAGTGTGGTAACTGCGGGGACGGTTTTATTCTCTCTGTAGCCAAGTGAGCAAGAGGCAATAAATAACATCTCCATCCAGGGAAAAGGCAGACGTTATATGTAACGGGGGAATCCAGCCACGGTGGTGAGTAGAAGGACTGGCTTCTAAGGAGAGACTGGAGAGATGAATAATAACATATATATCTTAGCTAAATGACAGTCATGAGAGGCAGAACTTGAATCTATATGTTTTTCAAGAGCATATCCTAAGATGAAGAATATTTAGTGACAGGCCAAGGGGACAGCAGTCAAGAAACTGATGGTTTTTCAGTCTGTCTTAGTAAGAAAAATAAAGTCCATGTAGATATACTGGAAGTGATAAACGCCAAGTAAGGAAATGCCTGGAGAGTCTGAACAGAGACAAAGCAGCCAGGATGGAAACAGTAAGTTTGCCTTTGTGGTGAGTGGCAGGGGACGGCTTATCACAGGGCTTTAATCATTCATGTTGAGGTAGTACCAAAGAAACAATCGATACCAGACCAGAACACCAGGCTCTGTACATCCTGCAAGGTCTTCCCTGCACTGAAAATTGGTAGTTTAAGGTATTGAATGAAAGGCGAGGGATGGAGACAGGCAGACACCAGGGTCTTATGAGGGAGGACCAGGCAGCTCTTGCACTGCAGCAGGCAGTGGGCTCTGCTGTCAAGCCCTGGGTGAGGAACTTAGGGGCAAAAAATTATTTGCTTGGGTAGATCTCCTTCCTCCTGACAGTGAGAGGGAGCAGGGAGCATATTTGTGCGATAATCTGAGAAGGAAGGACCAACACGTCCACTGTGATGACATACTGTCCTGGTTTTGGCTGGGATAGAGTTAATTTTCTTTCCAGTAGCTGGTATAGTGCTGTGGTTTGGGTTCAGTGTGAGAAGAATGTTGATAACACCCTGACTGTTCAAGCTTCTGATGCCCAGCCAGCAAGAAGGCTGGAGGGGCACAAGAAGTTGGGAGGGGACACAGCCAGGGCAGCTGACC
>JAVJGG010000073.1:40645212-40689465 GCA_035590195.1 Aviceda cuculoides | reverse complement strand
TTAAACCTGCAAAACTTTTTTTTTTTCCCAACAGATGCTCTATGCAAATGTTGAAATAAGTGTATTAATATCGAGCTCAGCCATCTGTTTAAATAATTTCTCAGGGGGGAAAAAAAAAATGCAGCAAGAGTAACATGAAAAAATAAAGCTGGGTAGCAGGTTTCAACAGGGTATGTCCCAGCAGATTACATGGACTAACGAATGAGGCAGTTACTGCGTGGAGCAGCCCCACGCTCAGCAGAACTGACGGTTTTCCAGTAACAGTCCCGAGCGCTGCACCTTGCACCGCTGTCGCTGCGAGATCACCTTCTATCACATTAATTTTAATTCCTGCAACACCGGGATGCTACTCAGTTTTCCACAGTAGAAAGGGCCTGATCCAGCATCCAGAGACAGCCAGCTCAGCTCTCCATCCCAGGATCCCATTGGAGCCGATGGAGAGATATAGGCATTTATAGGATGTGAATCATCTGCCCTGCTTCTGGATGAGCTGGATCATGCCCTGGGCCCTTGGGGCAGGTGTGCGGGAAGGCTACAGGGCAAGGGAGGAGCCTCCCAAATATCCTAACCTTGCTGCTGGGTGGGAGGGAGGAGGTCAGAGCCGGTGGGCATCCTGCAGTGCCCCGGAGGCTTTGCAAACATCGGGGAGGTCAAACCTTCCCCAGGAGCAAGGCAGGAGGACATGCTGCCCTCCTCCATTTCAGGACCCTGCATCCCCATCGGGGTCCTCCGTCCTCAAGCGGGGCATGGCAGCCATCCATCCATAACCTGCACATTTGCTCCCCAAACCTGTTGGGTGTGGTGTCCCACCACCACCCCCACCCGCCCCCCCGCCAGCTCCCCCATAGGTGCCGAGCGATGCCGGGGAGTGCCGGGTGAGCAAACCTGCCCGGCAAGAGGGTTCTACGGCACTGCCCGCGCAATCAGCGCCAAACAAACCTCCAGCGAGGCGAAGCCTCGTTAAAAATAATCAGCGGCCCTTTCAAGCTCCAGGAAGCGGCGCTGCTGAATGGAGCGGCTCTGAATGCGCCGCAGACGAGGGGAGCAGCTGCGTGGAGTTGGCGAGCGTGCAAGCGCGCTGGACCTGCTTCCCATCCCAGCCTCTCCCACCAGCTGGGCCCGGACCTTCACCTCCCTCTCTGTAAGGTGGAGGTGGACCTAAGCGTGCTGGTGTCTCCCAGTAAGAGGAGAGCTGCGGGAGAGGTGGACGTTAAGGTAGCCTTGCACGCTCCGAGCGCTGCTTTTCTGTTCCCAGCGTGCCTCCCCTCCACGTCCCAGGGTTTAGCATCAGCCCAAGCACTTGTCTGAACTCCTCCTTGATGGCGCTGAAGTGTGGATGGGGAGAAATATATCAGGCGAGGCAAGACAGGGAGTTGAACTGACTTCCATAAATCCTCTCTCTCCAAACACAGATGGAAGGAATAAACAAACAAGGGGACTTTCCCCTCCCTGCTCCATCCTCTTCAAAAATTCTCTCTTACGGAAGCGTGTGAGGTGGAGGGTCTCACCCAGCCCGAGAGCCCAGTCCTCAGCCATGGGAGGGGATGGTGAGGTGCACCCCTCACGCGCAATGCCCCAGCAGAGAGATGGCCACATTCTGCCCATCACTCCCACCTCATCGAATCAACCTAACCTGGACCTAATCACCTTATTCCAGCTCTTGTTTGGGTTTTTACGGCTGACAAAAAAAAAAGGTCACTCACGAGACATGCAAGTGGAGCTCAGCACCCATGACTTAGGGCATGGGTGGTGGAGACTGGTCCCAGTGCAAACCCAGTGTCAGTGGCCAGGAGTTTCATGGATGGCCCTTAGTCCAGGGCAGACATTTTCTGTATGTTTCTGTGCAGATTGGACAAGGCATTTGGGAGGCTAATGAGGCATTGTGGAACTCCGCTGGGCTTGGCTCCCAGGCTGTTTTTCTAGTTTATTTTTGCCTTGGCTCATAGTTCCCAAAATATCCACCTACCCTCAAAGCCCAGGCAGGTCTGCAGGGGAACGATGACCTTGGCTCATTTTGGGGAGGGCGTTATTCTCCCACATAGAGGTGAGTCTGCACCCCTCGTCTATACTCGAAAATAAAACGAGTCAGGGCTGGCTTTCTGCACCGCACAGCTCACATCCTCATCCCAAACAGGGCTGCGGTGTCCTGCCTGCATGTTGGGAATGACGCCGGGTACCGTCTGCGGGAGAATTAATTGGTCTGGGACAGCGCGCATGCCGCGGATCATGCTGTGGATGACCACAGGAGCCCACACTCTGGCCCTGGTCTTGTTTAGGTTAACAGTCCAGACATAGCTGATGTGCTTTTGAGACAGAGACAAAAGCCTTTGAAAGCCAACATCAAAAGGGCCTTCCAGGACTCTTCTCCATGCTATCATTTAAACTTAAGCCCTTGTGTTAAGCCAGCACAGTGTGCTACAGCACCAACCTCAGCAAAATTAGGCAGTAGCTGTTGACCAGTCCCTGCTTCACACTTCCCAGTGCCGAGGGGCAGAGCAGAGAGACCAATGGATCTTGTCGAGGTGTCATGGTTTAACCCCAGCCAACAGCGAAGCACCACGGAGCCGCTCATTTGCTTCCCCCCACTCAGTGGGATGGGGGAGAGAATTGGAAGCAAAAAGGTAAAACTCACGGATTGAGATAAGAACAGTTTAATAAGATAGAAAGGAAGTAACTAATAATGATAATAATAACAATAAGAAAATGGCAATAATAATAATAATAATAAAAGAACTGGAATATATAAAACAAGCGATGCACAACCTGCTGATTGATGCTCAGTTAGTTCCCAAGCAGTGATCCCCCCCCGGGGCCAACTCCTCCCAGTTTATGTACTGGACATGACATCCCACGGTCTGGAATACCCCTCTGGCCAGTTTGGGTCAGCTGCCCTGGCTGTGTCCCCTCCCAACTTCTTGTGCCCCCCCAGCCTTCTTACTGGCTGGGCATGAGAAGCTGAAAAATCCTTGACTTGGTATACATGCTACCAAGCAACAATTGAAAACATCAGTGGGTTATCAACGTTCTTCTCATACTGAATCCAAAACACAGCACTGTACCAGTTACTAGAAAGAAAATTAACTCTATCCCAGCTGAAACCAGGACATGAGGCTGGAAGTGTGTTTGCACTCCCTCAGTCTAACTTCCAAGAGGCCACCATGCAGGAACTTCCATCTAATGCTCATGGCTTGTTTGAGGTACGACAACTTCTTTCAGAAGGATAACCTAGCTTGATCAAAAACAAGAAGAAGCTAATTTTTACCTTCTTTCCTAAATGCACAGTGAGGTTAAATCTGTAAGTTGCCAATGACCCATGTTGAGGAAGACACATTTGAAGCTGCATGTGAAGGTAGATAAACACAGTATTTTAGTTTGCAAGGGTGGGAAACTGGATCTTTTAGTTAACTGTCTTTAATCCATGTGATAGATTCTCCCTTTGGAAAGCTGAAACTTCTGCTTCATTTTTTGGACCACTCGTCCCGTGGCACCAACCTCAGAAAAGCGATTCCAGTGGCGTCAGATATAAGTGACCTTTAGTTCTGGGGAAACAGCATTAGTGGGACTTCGCATGGTGTCCAGAGCAGTATGTCAGGAAAAATGAGGCTTACAGCTGAGGAATTCAGCTGACAGTGCAGCTGCAGTCCCATTTCGCCCCATGCTGTTGGGAGAAACTGGCCAGTGCCGTTACTTATGCGTCATCCCGTTGCTGTAGATGCCCTGCGGGTGGAAAGGAGCCAGAGTGCCTGCCGCAGCCACCCCAGAGTTTCTCTTTCCGAATGGCCACCCCGTGCTGGATCCAGCATGGTGATGAATAAGCCATATCAGCATCTTACCGTTGTCTCTAAACCCAACCTCTAAAGCAGGGTCCCAGGTGGGACCTACCCCCATGGTGAATCCAACCAAAACAGCAGCAAAGTCCTCCAGACATGGAGAAACTATGAGTAGAAGCCACTCATAGCCATGAGTGGAAACATTTTAATCTTCTCTACCCCCCGCCTAATTTGGTATGCGAATCTATCAATCAGCTTTAATGGCACTGCTTGAGTAAGGCCCTTGCACCACCACGGAGGTCCTAAAGGATGAAGATTGGAGCGATGCAGCAGCATATCAGCCCCATGGGTAGCAGCACCCGGTGTGATGCCATGTGGGTGGGATTTCCAGAAGAGTCGGAACACCTTCCCAGCTAACAGTCAGGAGACCCAATTTGCCAAGGGAGAGCTTGGCCAAAGCTTTGGGGCCTAGAAGAGCCATGATACCTCCCTCCACCACCCCAATATCTTCAAGAAATAGCCATTCATTACCGAAATATGAAGGCACAGACCCACCCCCATCTGGCTGACAGTCACCTCAGATAAAATCTCACCCTCCAGAAGGAGGTGCCAGTTCCCCTCTCCCAAAGTGAGAAAAAGCAGAGAGGGATGGGAGCCCTCATGCGGGCCTCGATGACGTGCCTCCAGCTGGGGGGAGTGAGTCCAGCCCCTGCGATCCCACCCCAGCCACACAGCTGCCCTGCAGAAAGCCCCATCCCATCTTCTTTGCTTTGAGCTGTGGAACGCAGCTCAAACCTCCAGTGTGAGGCCAGGGCTGAGAAACGCCGGAGGTCAGAGAGGCGAGCGAAGCAGCAGGGAGCAGCTTTTAATTACTGCAAGCACAGGGAATGGGGAAAGATGAAGCTTTCCTGTCCAAGGATTTTTTTTTTTTTTTTTTTTTGAGATGCAGAGGACATGAGCATTTATGTCCCACCCTCTGGGCAAATCTTAATGCAGGTATTGCAGTTGCCATTCAAAACCAACCTTGTGGTTTCTCTTGCACCCAGAGCCCCTTCCCTCATCCCAAACTTTTTCTCATTTACCCCAGCATTGACAAGAGTGATCGCTTATGAGATAACAGCATAACCCAAGAGACTTGGCCTCTGTCTGCAAATGCATGTAAGAAAATTCCCCTGCATGCTGCAGCTAAACCAAATCACTCTGGGCTGAGACGGAACAGGCTTTCATCAAATATTGAGAGAAGATTATTCTCTTTTTTTCTCATTTGGAGCTTTGCTGATCTCTGGCCATACAGGTCTGTTCCTCCTTCATCGAGGTGGGGAAGAAGATGCCTAAAATCAGTGCAAAAAAGGCTCCTTCCAGCTGAGAAGCCCTGGGAAGGAGGATTATTTCAGTGCCAAAGCTGCCACACGGGCTGTCACACTGGTCCCTGCTCCTCCCCGAGCTGCCTGCTGCTGATCACAGCTCCAAATCCTGACCGTGCAGCCGCTGGTGTTGCTCAACAGGTCACCGGAGCCTTTACCTCATCGCTCCTGTGGGTCATCTTGACTCCTTTCTTTTTTACAGAGCGAAGGCGAGGACTGCCAGGCTGGGAGCAGAGCACACACGGCAGTAACAGGACCAAACAACTCCTCTAACATTAACAGCAGGTGACAGATTTTCGTTCGCTGCCTTGTTTTCCCTTTCCCTATCACCCCTTTGCCAGTGTGCCTCCCGTGCCCTTTGTTTTGTGTTTCATTGTGTGTGGGGGTCTTTTCAAAAGCAAAACAAAAAAGCGCATTTTTACACCATCCACACATGCAAAAATAGCCAAGGGAGCCTTGAACAGAAGCCACATTATGTTTGGAGCGGGTTCCTCCTGCCAGGCGTGACGTGACACTTCTTCCCAAGCCTTGGCGTGTTTCGGAAAGGGTCCATCCTTCCTGCAAGCACTCTGGATGGCCAGGGCCAGGAACCCGACACGGTCCTGTGCAAACCTTGCGGGTAGCCGTCCACAGCAGAAGAGGAAGGAGACCAGAAGCAGCGTAAGATATTTACTACCTCGGGGTCACAGTCCCTAAAGCTCACAGGTCCCGTGGGGTGTAACAAGCTGTCTGGGTCTGACGATGGACACCTACCACTGATCCTCTGGGTGCTCAGTGGACAAAACCAGGCGCTTCTGGAGGTGTGATTCATCTGGCATATTTTGGACACCTGCCTCTTGGCATTCACTAGGTCTCCGTGGGCCTGCAAAGGGAGACGACATGATGAAATCCAGTGCCGGCACCTACCCAAGGCATCTTGCCCTCTGTGCCTGGGAAAAGCAAACGGAGGTGACAAGGAGACACCCAGACACCAGCTGGGGAGCTTGCTCCCATCCCCATGCAGGAGACCAGACCAACCCAGTGACAGCACCTACGCAGAGCACAGCACAAGGGGAAAGGAGACCCAGGCAGCAAAATATCTCAGCAGAGCTCTGGACCTCTGAGCACATAAAGTATTAGGATATTCCCTAGCGTTTGGGTGCATAAATATTAAATAAACTGCAGCGAGGAGGAGATAGATGTCTGCGCTGTTGGCACCCTGGGGCAGGGAGCAGGAACTGGGCGTTTGGTACATCCCAGTACAGCCTTGCTCGGGCTTGGACAGCAGCACCAAGCATCCCTCGGGGGGGGGTTCTGCTTTCATACGGCAGCCCCTGAGGTTTCCTGCTTGTCGTCTGGACCAAGACACTTAGCAAATCCCATGTAGCTAATTACACTCCAGTTCAATGCCTCGTAGCCTCTGGTACCATTTCTTAAGTTAATTAGCAGCACCCAGCAGGGGAGCACGCATCCCCACCGTGTCTTGCTTTCCCCTCATCACAAGTGAGAGATGAAGACGGCTGATGGGAGCTCTCCTCCACGTCCCACGGAGATGGGAGAGGGGGACATGCTCTGCCACACAGCCAGATTTGCTGCAGTCATTTTTTTTGTGGCACCAGAAGCAACCGGGTCAGTGGGATAGAAAATGTTCCTTGTCAGGACCTTGAATACAGCAGGAAAACTCACGAGATGGGTTATGGCGTGAGCGGCCAGTTAAAGAAGAAAAAGATACCCCTTCTCCTTGGGCCAACTCTTCTGGCCATGTTCCCTATGGCATTACCACACTGCAGTGTCAATGTCTGCGTATTAATTTAGTCTTGATCGATATTTTCCTGGTCCTGCGAGGGCCGGCTCAGCTGGCAGCACCTGAACCCCCCTTGACGGCACGTGAAATCTAAGCAGCACTGATGGGGACACAGGTGGGGGGCAAGCAGCCACAGAGTTTGCTGCAAAACCATCACCTCTTGGCTTGGGAGGAGGAGACTGGAGGCAGATGACCTCCAGCTGGCACGAGCCCAGCGGTTCCTTGGCACTGAGCACACAGCCGGTGGCAGGGGGCATGAGGAGGGCTGGCGTACGACTGCAGCTGTGAAACAGAGGTGCCTGGAGCCCTGATGGGCTCAAGAGCCAACCGAGTGAGTACGGGTCTCAGCTGCTGTAGAGGTGTCTCCAGGATGGTCAAAAGCAGTTGGACACACCTCGTGGGGCACCTGCGACCAACACGCTTCTTCTTTCAGCCAGGAGACGGTCAGACTCTAGGGCTCAGACCCCGACCACTCGGCTGGTGGTCCCTCAGGCTGGGTCTTCAGTTCCAGAGAGGATGCTGGAGGAAGTGTGTGGCAGTGGTACCTAACCCCATGAAGGCACTAGAGGCCTGAGGGAGGTACAGGGGACCTGCAGCGTGGCCGACTTGGGTGCGGTGTTGCAAGGAAAGCTGGAGAGCAGCAGAGCAGGCAGCATTGGTCTGGACCTGTCCTCTCCTCGGCAGCAGGACAGCATCCCCAACTCGTGACCGCCGGTTCTCCAAAAACGTGTCCCCGCAGTGAGCACCTGCAGCCACGGGGAGGCAGGGTCTTTCCCTCCAGACCTCTCCTCCCATGGGGGTCTGCAGGAACCTGACCATTTACACCAGCTAAAATCCAGCCAAACAGCTGCCAGGGTCCTGCATGGTGAAAAATCCCCAAACTCCAGCCCGCAGCTCATTAAATCCCATTAATATCCACAGGCACCCAGAGCGTGGGGAGGTCGTGGGACACCCACTCACCAGCAAAGGTGCTGGGGTCTTGTCATGGCTCCTTCACCATCTGGCACAGAAACCTGCAGTTGTTGCCTCTCTCCACCCCACCCCAACAATTTTTTTCTTTTCTTCTTGGATTAAACAAACCCTGCGGTGTTTCCAGCGTGACTAATTCCATAATGACAGCAATATCCCCTGCCTCCCGTGCAGCCCAGGAAGGTGCCAAGCGCCATTAACGTGCTGGTACACATTGCTATTGCATAATCAGCTGGATCTTCCCGGGGGAAAATGAGCTGAATTAGATGGGCTCCTTTGCTGGAATAGCAGGGACCAATGGGGATTTCCACAAGAGATATTGTTATAAAAGGAAAATCCATATGACGCCGTCAGAAACAGCCTTGAAAAACTGCTGTTGTCTGACAAATGCCAAGAAGGAGTCTGTATCTCTAACACACATTTATGTGGCTGTGAAAGTGAAGGGGCCCCTTTTCTTCAGTCCTCCCATGCTTCATACGCCGTTACTCTCACATGCTGTGTCGTTCTGTTCATTTCTTCGCTCCAGGATTGAACCTACGGCAAAGGGTGCGGTAGGATTTATCCAACACCGCTTGAATTGAATTGGGTCGAAATGTGCCCCCTGCGTCTGTTCCTCACCCTGGGCTGCTAGAGGGAAGTCTGGACAGCCCTGGGACCACACCTGGAGAGGCTGAGCACAACCCCCAGACTCCTGGTGAGATCTCGGCAGGATGCTTTGCTCCTCGGATACTCCATCTCTGCAAGGAGGGGTGGTGACGTGATGTGGCGTGTAACATGCGGCTGTCACATACCAAAGAAAAGGACTGGCCTAGCCTCTGTCCCATTATCCCAGAGCAATTTTGGGTAACTAGGTAAAGAAACGAATTAATTATTCCGTTTTGGCAAGGGGGATGCTATGCATAGAGTCTCATTACTGATGCATTGCCACAGAAATGTGTGGCAGGAGGGAGGAAATCTCACCTGCAATACGTCTAACGTAATTCCCTTCCTTGTGCCCAAAACTGAAAGCCAATGACTGGAAATGCAGCTGAGAAAGGCTTTAACTTCCAGCCATTAACTGTTGAAAACTGACACACCTGATGATGGATAGCAAAGCATCTCTTTAATTTCGTTACAGTTGCCAGCAATAACAGTCTTTGTTGGCTCTGAATTCTGGGCTGGCTCTCCTGAAACAGGGGCAGGCAATTCCCCATCCCCTCCTCCTGGGATTCACGGCTCTGGGTACAGCCCTACACCGACATTCCTGTGTACCCCTGCAGTCCCACTTTGCTCACCTGCTAAATTTCCCTGGCTTGGAAGCACTAACCCCTACACAGGATGTATGAATGTTCCGGACAACTCTGTTTATTATTAATAAGTTTCTATACGTGTGTGAAAGTCCCTGTAGCTCCCTGCAAAATGAACCTCCAGATGCAGATTTTGTATTGCTCCCCTTGGCTGGCTTTCCTCTTTCTGCAGAGCACAATGCAAACAGGTTTCTAGCAGCACATAGAGGCTAATGAAAGAGGGACCAGATCAGCTTTTGGGGTCCTTCTTTGCTTGTGACCAAAGGTGTTTGCTAAGTGATGGCCGATCAGTTAATTGGAAGTGTTACACGGATTATTTCCTGCCCACCACGGCTATCATTTCATAGCCTGAAGAATGGTTTGCTCACATCAGGTTGGTTTGGGAGATGGATGTTGGTTAGGATGTCATCCAAGTAAATCCAAGACTCACGTTTAATAAGAGCATTCAGTGTTTGTCAAATGCTTGTTGAAGAACTTTGCGATGTTTGTAAGTATGATTATCCCCATCTTACAGAGAGGAGACAGTGAAAGGCAGACCACAAGTGGAACAAGCGCAGAACTGAGACTAACGCTGAAATCACAACTCCCAGCACGGTGCCTGTCCCTGTGATTCATGTAGGAATCAGGAGGACAAGAAGGTTTTTGAGTGAATCTTTTTTCTGGGGAAACAACAGCCTTCCCAGGTTACCACCAAGACTTTTTTTTGTTGTTGTTATTTTTCAGCTCAGCCAGGCTGGAAGAATTTTCCTCCAGCGTAAGCACCAGAGCTGCCTCTGATGCTGCTCTTTCGGATAGCTTTGATCTACAGCACTGCAGTTGCCCAGGGCTTTTTGTTGGAGTGACTGAGCGGAGAGCTCTTAGTTTCCTCTCCCAAAAAGAAGTCTTCCCCAGGCTTTGGTGTAACCATGCCCAGAGAGCCATCAC
This sequence comes from Aviceda cuculoides, assembly GCA_035590195.1. Taxonomy (NCBI): domain Eukaryota; kingdom Metazoa; phylum Chordata; class Aves; order Accipitriformes; family Accipitridae; genus Aviceda; species Aviceda cuculoides. Next base: position 40,679,369 of record JAVJGG010000073.1, on the reverse strand, counting down.
CTTGCGTGGGACACCCCCACCCCAAGCTCTGCCCCGTGTTCGTGAGACCCATTCCCACAGCTCCTGTGCTCTGCTTGGCTTGCATCGGGGATGTAAATTCCCTGTTGGGTGTGGAAGGACCCTGGGCATGTTTTAGACTCCTACCTGTTGAAAGAGGAGGGGACAGTTAGTACGACGGTTGCCTGGACATTGTCAGGTGGTTCACACACACACATACCCCCTCCTTCTCCCAAACAGCCCGTTAAAGGAAATCGGATTGACCTCCACTTTATTTATCGTCACCATCACTTGCTCTGCCTTGTCAGAGACTGATGACTGTTCCCAGTATTTGCCCGCCCAGACCTCAGTCGAGAAACACTATAAGGCCCTGCTGTCTCTTTTGAGAGATGCGATCACAGAGCTATAGGCAATCAGCCAGATTAATTCCTGATTACAGCGCAGAATATATGGACAGTGATTTCTCAAATCCTACAATCAGCTGTTTTAGGCAGCCATAAAATATAATACTGCTCATGTAATGACTGAAATCCATCTAAAACACCAGGAGGATTTAGTTCCTTCTCCTAGGGATGACTCTCCATTCCTCTGACCTTCCTCACAGATCTCTTCTGCATGCTCCTTCAGGTTGAAGTTCCCCTCCTTGTACCCAGGGGACCTGCATGCAGCATTCAGGATGAAATCTTCCAACCTCTCCATAAGCATGATGGAAACACTGCCCTGATTTTGAAAGCCAGGGTAACTCTGCGTTTTCCTGGCACATTTTTCTCCTGTCTCTTGCTGATTTTGTCACACTTTGTGGGCATGATTAGGTGAGGAATTAATTGGTCAATACAGGATTGCCTGGGAAAAGACAAGTGAGAAATGCCTTTCATAGAAAATCAAGCTGAATTCATTATTCAAAATCAAAGAAGTGCTGTCACAGGACATATTTGCTTGGCAAGCCAAAGAAAAAAAAAGAGATGAGGGTGAACACTTAACTGGCTGGCTCTGGTGATGGAAGCTCCCCGCCAAAGCCCAAAACGCCAGCACTAAGGCTACCTCTGCAACCCGCTCTGTGCTGCTGGACCCCTCAGTGTCCTGACGGAGTTAAATGAAGCCCTAAAATCTCCCTCGGCGCCTTCTCCTAGGGGCTGCCTCCAGCAGGTAGACCTGCTCCCGAAGGATCCTATCTCCCACACCTTCACCCCCTGCCCCAAGCACTGCTCCTCACCCATCAGCTCCACCGCGCCGGGAGCTGTTATCGCCCCGAGCAGCCCACGGCCCTCTCGCAGGAGCCACGGTCTCCCCCAGACCACGGCCAACCCCAAGCCCCTCTCGGGGGGCCGGTGCTCTTCCCGCTGCCCACCCACCCGGCAAGGTGCCAGGGGGCCCGCTCGCAAGCGTTCTGCCGGCCTCCCCTGGTCCCCGCTGCCAGCCTGACGGCCGGGGGCTTACAGCCGGGGTCTCCCCCTCGCCCGGCCACCGGCCCCCACGGGGGGGTCTGCGTTCCAACCCGAGACACTTGCAGGTGGCCATGAGAGGCTTTCTGAGGTCTCTCCTTCCCTCTCAGCCCCTCTCTCGGCGCGAGGGGTGCTGGCACGGAGGAGGAAACGTACCCGCGGTTTTGCTAGAGAAGCGGAGCGCTGCGTGGCTTCTCTTTTGGACATCTCCCTGGCCGGAGAGCTTTCCCATCCTTTTATTCCTGTGCGTGGTGGAGAGCTAAACCGCTCGGCAAGCACTCAGCTATTTTTAGAAGGCTGCACAGCCAGAGACACCCTTTCACTAGCCAAAGTAAGCGGACACCAAATGGTCCTGACCTTTCTCTCCAAGGCCCCATGGCGGGCCCGTGCACTGAGCGAAGCGGAGAGTGGAAGGAGGGAAGGAAGGCGTTTGTGTGTATTCGCTTGGCCGACTGCCCTCGCCTGAGGCTTGAGTTTATATAAGGAAGGTGAGGACATGATACAGGGATGAAGGTTTGTTGGCCATCCCGGGGTTCGGAAGCTCAACTGACAAGGTCACGGGTTTGAAAATGCTTTCAGAAACCTCCCCAGCAGGTCTCTTGGAAATGCTTCTCCTCATCTCACCCAGGTGCCAACCTGAGCATGCACAGTAGCTCTACCTAGAGACTCTCTGATTTTTTTCCTGTGTCCTTATGACACCTCAGTGCTGCGGTAGGAGCACCAATCTGGTTCTGCATGCATCCGAGCCATCATTTAAAAAAAATAATACAAAATAGCATGGGGTTGATCCCTGCGTGCAGATAGGAGCCCCGAGAGGCAGATAAAAGGACTCCCACATTTGCTCTGCCTTGTGCAGAGCCTCAGCTGTCCTTCTCTTTATTTAAATCAAATCTCATCTCGTTGAGGTGGGGTGTTTATTTCCTTACTATTTGATGTCGCACGCTCCTGCTGGAGACCAGCTCCGGCTGGAGAATGTCTTGGCTGCTGTTTGCAGGGTGGTGTTTAGCAGACAGCCCAGCTCTGCCACACCAGCCCACCCCCCCTTCCCTCCCGACCCCTCGACGGGTGATTGATTGCACGAAGCTGGACGCCACGGCCAGGGGGGTAGATCCAGATTTGAGCTATCCAGGTCTGGTCCCTGTTTTTCCAACGGACTTTGGAAACAAATCAGGGCCATCCTCTCTCCCTCGGGTTCGCAGCTGTCAAATGGCACTGTTTCGGTTAAAATGATGCTCCCTGGGCACGGAGCAGGGTCCTGCGGTGCTCGCTGCTACGCAAACATAAGAAAGGGAAACTCTGGCTCCAGCAAACTTGCGAGATAATTTTAAGACAGGAGAGAGCACGCCAGTGCAGATTAACCGGGTAACAAGATACCTGCTGTGCCTTTTCCCCCCAGCTTTGTAACCTCCTCGCCCATCAACGCACAGCAGCGAACACAACAGACCGCAGGGGCGGCAAAGGACCCAAGCGAGTAGCACAATTCAGATAATTAATATCAACAGCCTCTCTATCAGCCCCAGCCCTTGCTCGGATGTGAAAGCCGGGCCAAGGAAGCCTTTAACGTGCCCGGAGCTGCTGCAGACAATGGGGAGGCTGGATCCCTGGGAGGGCAGCGGGAGGAGAGGAGGAGTCGATGCTCCACGACCCGTCAGCTCTCCCGAGCATAAGGATGCCTTTGTTTGCTTCTTCTTTAGCCTCCCGTTACCCAGAGGGGGAGAGGCGGGAGACGGCAGAAACCTGGGATTTTCAAACATTTTCTGAGTCAGATGCAGTGGGAGAGGAGGAGGAAAGATTTCCCGCACCCAGCCAGGCTGAAATAAACAGGCTGGAGAACGTGCCGTACTTGCCTCAGCCAAGAGCAGAAATTTTGCCTGATAAACACAAGTGCCCATGCAAACCCTTAGGGTCTTGGGGGTCCACTTGGTTTTTTCCGCCCAAATCCATCACGGGCATCACCTTGCCTGGAGGCAGCATCACCCAACAGCCTGGCGTTAGCGGGGGTATCTCGACGGGGGCTGGAAGTTTTCCTCCTCGCAGCCAAGGGATGTGCAAACCAGTCGGCTTCCCGCTAGCCCGGGCACAGCCTGCCCCCGAGCTGGGGGTCCCCCTCTTGTCGTGCCCCCCATGTCAGGGCTGGAGCAGACGGAAAAGTTTTCTGGCCCCAGGGTCTGCTCTGAAACGGAGCCTCCCTGATAAGTTTATTCAGGGGTTTGTCAATGTTGGGATTTCTTTTTTTTCCCCAGTTATTTTGGACAGAAGTTTTAAATTACACCAAGGGTCTCCCCGCCTTCCCTCCTTTTCCTCCTGTGCAATTGTTGTATGGGACTGGAATTACCTGAATGTGGAGATTTTATCCGAATATCAGGAGGAAAAAGGCAAAAATGCCATTAATTATCTCCAATTGCTTTTATTTAACAGTTATAAAAGAGCAACTGAAAACTAAACAGACACTCGGGCAAGTATGTTCAAAGGGGCTGCTATCATTTAATGGATGAAATGATAAGGAGTTTTAGCATGAGGTTGAATTTAGGGTGATGCTGGCAGAGAGCTCCAGGGCTCTTTTTCCAGGTCAGAATGAAAAGCTGAGGACAACTGTTCTGACTTTGGCTAAGCTCAGTCAAATATTGCAATGGCTGTTCTTAACTTGCAGGCAGCTCAAAGGCAGCAAAAGCAGCTCCAAACCTGAAGGAAAGGATCGCATGCCTGAAATCTTGCCTGATTTTTTCCAACTGTATCATCTAGTCTAATAAAAGACAGTAACTCCTCCTCCCAACCTTGCCTTGCTCATAGCCTGAAAACACCAGAGCTTCAACAATGCTACTATAACAAAGGGAATGAGTCATTCATCAAAGCAAGCATTCATGCTCGCGACCTTCAGAAAAAAAATTCTGCATATTCATTTATTCTTGTATTTATCTAAAAAGATCTGTTTTACCTGTACCAAATGATATTAAAAAAAAAAAAAAAACAAAAAAACAAAAAACAACCAATAACAACAACAACAAAAAAGCTGTGGCTTCTCGCAATTCAAAATCTGGGTGCAAATGGCTGAAAGATATATCTGGGCATGAATAATGTAATTTTTCAGCCATAAGCAGAACAGTGGGAACAAAGGACTTGCCAAAGGATTACAGCTACAGCAATCTCTGGGGAAATCATTTCAACAGATAGACGGATGTAAGGACACCCAAGCATCAGGAAATAGCACCCGAAAACTGACAGTATCCAGATTTCCTGAGCATGCCGGGCAATGAGGAAGCTGCTGCGATTTCATACCACAAACACTGATCGTCTGCATACAAAAAAAGCAAAGCCACGTGGCTTGAGACATTTTCTCGAGTGACAGAGATGTCCTGACCACAAGGTGGGCATGTTGTCAGCTGCGGAAGTTTAACGACACTCCAAAATCCCTTTTAAAAATGGGTTAATACACATGGCCTCTAGTCTACAAGGCAAGCGGATGCTCTGGCTTCCAAGACACTTCCATGGATCTTCATAAAGCTTTTTTTTAAAGTGGGATCCATGCTAGTGTTTATCTCTAAACACTGGGGTATGCTCCCAGGACCAGCATAGCCCGGAATTGCAGCGGTGCAGAAAGTCAATCCTCCGACTGCTGTCTGAACAAGGTGTCTTCGCCCCAGCACCTGAAGAAGTAGTGGGTTTTGGTAGCTTCAGTGAATCTTAATTGCACCCGTCCAAAAGTAGTGACCTCAGCTCTGCTAACCATAAAACACTGCTCACTTCTTGGGCTTAATGGTGTGTGGCCTGCCAAGGAATCTTTTTTTCTCCCTTTCAGAGACAATCTGTGGGAATTTATTGGCTTTTTAAAGCTGTCTGATCTTTCAGTGGAGGAAACTAATGGAATATCAATGACACCAGGTATTTGTCACAAGTATCATTTATGCAGGAAATATGGGTCTGGCTCAGGAAAGCTCTCCTGCACATGGTTAACCAATTCCACGTGCAGGTCCAGGCGGCAGCTTGAATCAAACCCATGCTTCTCTGCAGCTGCAGGCTTATCAGTCACTACCAAACACAGAAAAGCAAAAAGCATTCCTAATTCAGTTAACTAATTCAATTTAAAACCTCGATGAGGACAAGGCAGCTTGAATTTTCATGGGAGGTTGAATTTAGGACAACACCTTCGCAGCTGGAAAGAAGAATCTTTGGTTGATTCTAAGCGCCTTTTCAAAACCACAGGTCAAAAAATACTTTTAAAAAGATGAAAACATTAATTTTCCTATTTTTTTATTGCCATCTGATTTTTTTCAGCTCTAACTTTTCACCGAACTCCACCCTATTTGGTAAAAGATCTGCTCTTTCTTCATCTCTTTCTGACGAGTTAAGAGTTATCTAAAAGAAAACGCTACCTAAGCTGTGTCGTGATAGATGCGAGCCTTCAGTTTTTAACAATATAAAGCTTTATACGCATGCTACGTGCTTATGGGGTCATCCACCTTATGTGGAAGACTTGAGCCTGCTTTGCCGAGGTCTCACTCCACAGGGCATCATCGTCAGAACCGTGACCAGGTGCCCAATGCCGAGACGTGCAAACATCCCACGCTCAAACTCTGAGCTCTGGGACACAGATCTGCTTTCAAGTTTTCTCACCAGCATTAAATCCAGCTTGGCTTTTCAAGAGCCTGCTAAGGACCATGGCCGGCAGTGAGCCTTCCTGCAACATGGTGGAAAAATCCTGCACTTAAAACCACAAAATGTGCCAGAAAGAAATAAGCAACATGGCTCATTCCTCAAATTTTGTGGAACAGGGTTTGAATAACAGAGGGGATGGAGGCAAAGGGAAAAAAGGCCACTTTTGTGCTCAAAGACTGCAGAAATGTTTAAGTACCTGAAGCTTCGTGTTAAATTAGTGCAAAACATGGTGATCTGCTGCAGGGTTTGGATTTCAGCTACTGCAAACCTCGGGGGAGAGGTGAAAGGGAAAGTGCAGTCCTTATTTGGACCTGAGTCTGAAAACAGTGAATAAATTAAGCCCAGGATCCTCTAACCCCAGGAGCACGTCAGGAGAAGCCTCCATCTGAAGGCAGCAGGAATTTCCTGCAGAGCTTTGACAGCGCAATTAGCAGCGGGACTTGATCGGGCAGGGAACGAGAACAGGAGCGAAAGTAGCCAAGGGGGGATTATTTGCCGGCTCACGTACTGCTGAGCTGCAAAAGCCTCTAGCGCTTATATCCTCATAGACCTCACTTAAACCATGATGCCCCCCTCTCTCCCGAATTCGACCCCCGGGTTGGTGCATCGCTGCTACCGCCTGCATCCATCCACCAGCCCGCGGGGGAAACGCTCCTGTCCTGCTCGCCGAGCTCTTAGCACTTGCCTGCTTCCATAGGGAAATGGGGCTGGATGGGAGCAGGGATGGCCCGACACCACCGATCCCTTTAATTCCTCTGTTCCTTCAAAGGTACCCAGAAATGAGCCCGAGAGACAAATTAGGGTGGAAAGAGGGTTCAAAATGTAATTTTTTTTTTCTGGGGTCAAATGCTGTGACTGTGTGTTCTGTGGGGTTTGTGGACTTGAGCCTTAAATTGGAGCGTGGCAGTGCTGCAGGTTCACATCTGAGCTGTCTCTAGGTATATCCACATTAAATGCTGACAGTTCCTGAAACAGCAAGAGAGGGAGGGAGGGAGAGAGCGAGCAGGAGGGGGACATGCTAGAGATACTTGCACACTAGAAGATCACATGAACGTGTTTAGTATTTTTCCAGTATTATCAGGGGAAAATATCATCCAAGAGGCATAATTATATCTTAGGTTCCCCTTTTTTACCGGGCTTCTTAAGCAGTTGTTTTGTTTCATTCTTCTCCTTTTTCTATTTTCGAATTACAGCGTTTGCAGAAACAGGAGGAGGATGACAGTTAACACAAGAGAAAAGCCACGGGTGCTCGAAAGGGGGAGAGAGGGAGAGAGATGCTGCTGTTCCTCACCATTTTGGCAGAAACCAGCAGGGTTCCAGCCGTGCTGCTCGGGTTTCCCTTGCTCCAGGTGTCTTTCACCGCTCCCCAGACCCTCTAGTCCAAGCTAAATGTCCAAGACCCATGATGCTGTTACAGGCTCCAGGTTCAGGTAAACTGAGTTCCTCCTGTAGATGGAGGCTTCGGCACCTGGCTCGCGTGAAGACATCTACACAAAAGCAGCTAAATTTAGGCCTTGTTCTGCAAGCTGACTCCCACCCATGGTAACTTGCATCGGGACTCTTGCTTGACTCTCTGTCAAAGGAAGAGAGAACCTCTCTGAGTTCCCACCATCCCAACGTATGTGGAGCTCCAACATCCACGAGAAGTTGGTCAAAGCAAGTCAGAGAGGTCGGGCATTTTGCAAACCTCCGTCCTGACGGGTGAGACGTTCACCCACGGTCGCCATCGGTCAGCCAGGCTCAGGCCGCTGCTCGCCCTTCTCCCCCTCGTCGCTCCCGATCGTTTCGTGCTGCTCCGCTGGCTCGGTGCCGCAGCTGGAAGGCAGCAGCCCTTCCAGCTGATGCCAGGGGAGCCGGGAACACAGCACATTTCCACAGATTAAAGTGCCCAAAGGCACCTCACATTTCACGCTCGTTCCTTCTAGGCTGTCACCACAGTAACAGGGGGCTTCCCAAAAATAATCAACAATACGATTATGAGCCGCTCACTTGTCATCTTGTAATTAGCAGCTACTCAACATTGTGGCTGAAAAATGGTACCAGCAGGCATCGATGGTGGATGTTTCAGAGGGGAGTTTTACACGATGCACCTCGTCATCCGTCACCCGTGGGCATCTGCGGTGCGTGGAGGACAGATTCCTTCCCCGTGCCAGGATGCTTTCTGTCCTGAAGCATGAGATCTGATTAGAGCAGAGAACCATGAAAGCTATTATGGGTCGTAAAGTCACTGAGGTATAAAAGCCGCTATTTACTGTTTGAGATCCCAGCTCTAGTCATTGCCTCCCGTGGCACAGACAGACACCCTCCGAGGAAGAATTTCTCACTGTTTATTCTCAAGGCATGGAGGGGGTGATGTTTACAGCAATGTTTTTATTCCTCGTTCCACTGACGGGCTCTGACAGTGTTAACCTCTTCAGTGAGGATGTGCACTCATCTACCAATCTTAGAGAGATGTCATTGACCGAAATTAGCTTTGCACTTTAGGATTTGTCAAATTGCAATTTTACTAAATGCTTTACTGGTTGCAAAAGTGACAGTCCTGACGAAGTTAATGCCGTGACCCACCGGCTTCATAGCAGTGTGAGCTGACCCCTTGGTCCTTTCATCTCCTCAGGATTTGCATCTATTGAGATATATGTCACAATATTTTTTTATTTTGCTTTTTTAACAGCATACTTCTTTTTGATGTTTTCTGAGAATTTCAGAGCTGCACCTGGATCACGTTTTCAAAATTTCTTCCATATTTACAAGGCTCGGAAGCCTTTTTTTATGTCTGCAATTATTTACTTCACTGAAGCAGCACTCAGTTTGGGGGTGAGGAGCACAAGGACCAGGTATTTCAGGTCTCACAATAAAATCAGGTGAGAGAGCAGCACAAATAACCTGCAGGGCTGCAGCAAGGACAGGGAGAAAGGATTTCTCCTGCCACCCCGTAGAGGGGAAAGAGCCCTATGAGTGCAGAGGTTTGGGGCCCAAACCTAGCAGGACTAAGAGCCGAACGGGTAAAATGCCAGTTGGTCCAGTAAAAATTTAGTAGTATCAGATCTCCTGGTCCTTCCCGTACAGACACCTTGTGCTGTCACACAAGACGGTGGTCAGAGCTCAGAGGAGCCAACAGAAAAAAATCCCAGTGATTTTAGCTCATAAGGTGTTGAGTCCTATTCATAAACCCACGTGTCAGCATTAGGCATTGTAAATTGCTAGAAAATACTAGCCCAGATGCCCTGCAAAGAGATGCTGGTTTTTTGCATGATGACAGCCATTCTCAAAGTGGCACCACTGGGAGGTGACACCACTGAAGCACATCTGGGTGATCAGCATTTGTGATGAATTAAACTCCCACTGCCCTCCTGTTGTCTCTACAAATGTCCCGTTAGGATCTAAACAACAGTCAGTCAAGAATGCAAAGACAATTATGCACTGGAATTTAAACAAACCATTAATTACCAAGACACTCTGGCAGATGATGGCTCCAACAATGCTTATTACAAGAACCTTCATCAAGTTATCTGCTTTTTCATGTAAGCAGAGGTAATGATCTTAACTGAGAAAAATAATTAAAAAACATATAACAAGATGTTTTATTAATGACACGCACGTCTCCATCGCTCTAAGAAAATTGGGCAATCTGTTCCTACACCACAGCTCTCCATCAAGGGTTTATATTTACCATCACTTTGATAACAACTTGTTAAAGTGCTATCTCATTCCCTTGGGTTGGCTTGAAGGAGGGGGGGACAAAGGAAGCATTTATTTATTAATGGCACCCATTGAGGAGCAGTTCCGTGGCACAAAGTGGGGTAAAAGAGGAACAGAAAAAAGCGTTGCAAAGAGGATCCCGGCTTCGCTCATAGGTCTGTTTTTAAAAAGGGCCCCAGCAATGCAATAACAAAATGCAAATTTCTTGAAAAATACTTTCTCCCCCCCAAAAACCCACTTTGGTTTCTCTTTACAAATCTAGGTCTATTCTTAGTTGAGCTGGTGTCAAAGGTCTTTAGTGGGAGCAGGAGCAGACCTATCGGGGAATTTGCGAGGTTCAGTGAACCCGAGTTCAGTGATGGGACCGCAGAGCACAGCCCTGAGATGTCCAACTTATTTTCATTGCCCTTCATAGAAAGCATGAGGCTGACGTGTCTGAAAATTGAGGTCCTCTCTTGATCTCTGACCAAACCCTCAACAAGACAAGCTTTTCTAGACCGGTCCGTCAGCTCGCCTGGGTGCTGCCTCCGAGGACCGCACGCAGGAGCATCCGCTCCTCCCGTCCTCAGGCTGGCGTTGGCCAAGGAGACGGCTCACCAAGATGCTGAGCACATTCACCGTTCCCACTGAACTCTAATTTACTTAATCACCACAGATTAAAGCGTGTCTAATTAAGGACAGGCGTTGGATCTGATGGGGACCCGATTCTTGCTCTGTTCACACACTACCTGGCTGGGCAAGTCCAGTGTCCCTCACCTAGCTTCAGGCTTTCAAACTGAAATGTTTTCTTCCTTTTCCAACAGAAGTTCAAAGCGTACATTTTGCCTAAAAGGTGAGGGTATAGAAGAACGCGGTTTTCAGACCCCCAAAAATATTTTAGGGGAAATTTTCTCTCTGTCCCAGTTATTTACACAAATGTGCTGGGTCCCAGCAGGGATTCAATAGCTGTGCTTATGAGTGGGCTGAAGAAGCAACAAAATATTGTTATGAGTAATACAGAGGGAAGCTCACTCACCACAGGCTCGCTGACCAGCATGATCATAGCTCTGCATGGAGACCAGGAGGGACCAGGACCCTTCTCTGCAAGGGCTGCTTTGCCCTGCTAACCTGATCCTTACTGAAGGGGCAGCCTCAAGCGATGGGGCACTGAAATCGGTCCCACCTCTTCCACATATTGCTGCGTAGCCTTGAGTGAGTCACTTAACCTCCCTCAGATACACTTTGTATGGCTAGGGAGGCACGGATACTCCTCTTCTGCCATCGTTTGGCTGATGGGATTGTAAGGTCTCTATGGTGGCATCCATCTACTGCTAGGTGTGGACACATTTCTGACATTGGAATAAATAATAATAGCAAAATTTGGCTTCTCTAAGGCACTTATCACAAGCAGATCTTGAAGCGCCTTCTAAAAGATGTAAAATTTCATTACTTTTGATTGGTAAACCCTGGCAGGAGTGTCTAGAGACTGCCACAGTGCCTTTCATCCACTGTCGTCCCTAAATATAGCAAGAAACTGAATTGCCTCATAGGATCATCCAGGGCTGAGGGCCACAGGTGGTTCATGACTTTCATTCATCAGAGCACTTTCACAGCCACGTCTCCCTGACCTCCAGGAGAGCCACGCACCCGCTTAGTTTACAAACAAGCTTCAGAAGGCGTCTGCTGGGCTGGCACGCTGGAGAAGCTCAAGTTTCACTTCCCAAATGATGAAGCACTTGTTTGGCACTCAATGGGTTGGAAGGTGCTGCAAAGTTATTTAACCCTGCCAAGGTCTCACTGTGAGAAAAGACAAAATTGTTGAGGTCTAGTATGATCGGGGCTTTTTCGGGTAATTAAACATAAATAATTCCAACAGAAGAAGCATTTGCCTAATGCTGAGATGAATCAAGGCATGCACAGGACTGTGCAGCACCGTGAGCACCGCAACCGCCCACCCTCACACCATCATCGTGTGGCCGACACAGCCTTGAAGACCTGCAACGGGTCTCCCATAATAGGTCCCAGCACGGATGTGCCAAAGGCTTCCCAAGGGCCTTTGCAGCTCCCTTCCAGCATGGGTTGGGTTTGCAGGAGTGACCAGCAGCGTCAGCTTTCCAGTTAGAGGAAAAGAGACCGCTGCAAGGTCAGGCTGGGAAAGCAGGGTGCTGCAAACGCAGCGATGCCGAGGGAGCGAGAAGCGGTCTGTCAGAATACGAGCCCAAGGCCAAAAGCAGGGATATCTGCCCAAAAAGAAGCAAGAAACCTCTGCCGCAGCAGACCCTGTGGGCTCACAGTCTCTAGCAGCCGGTGGTTCGGAGGACGCAGACACCCGGTGCCGGCAGAGCCGCGAGCCGTACGCAGGCAGCCGTGCACCGAGGTGGTCGCGACGGCAGCGGGGACGTTCGTGCCCCCCCAAAGCCCACCAGCCCACGCGTGTTGCGGCGAGGCCCCAACTCTGCGGGCGCCTCATTGGGATGCCGGGCGATGCTGAAACCGCATCCTTTCAAAGCGGAGAAGGGAACAGCAGGGAGTACACGTCTGCTTGTGACCCGGGTGACACAAGCCTGCAGGCACAAATTACATACTTTACAAGCGACATTTGCTGTCATGGGGGGAGGTTTGAGTGAGGCTGTTTAAAATTCAACTAAACTCTGCCTGGAAAGGGGACGGCATGTGGGCTTCTTTTCTTTTTTCACTCCCCAGGGTAACACTGTGATGCTTCTAGCAAGGAAATCCCTCTCCTGCTCCCAGATTTGGCAGTGGGTTTTGCCCCAGGGATGGGATTCACATGTTGCATGTGAATCTCTGGCTGCTTTGCAAGCTCCAGGCCAGGACCCCTGTCAGTAAGCACCATGGGAGTTGATTTATATCATCAGAGGGTCTGAGTTAGACCAGCTAGAGTCACACAGCTCAGGAGATACTCAGTAGATTTGTCCTACCCGCTCCACTATGCAGATGGAGAAACTGAGGCACAGTGACTCCATGTGCCTTTCCAGTGCACACAGTCGTAACAAGAGGTGATAAGACATATCTGTGCACCTTGTTGACATCACCTGGAATGGCGTCCACCTCCTCTTCTACACTACCTGCAGTGAGAATGATGAAAGAAATGGTAGCCATGCACACAGGCTCCACCTTGGATCAGAGGCACGAGGTGATAGTGAGTCGGGGGTACCTTAGCACTCTTTTCTGGGCTGTCATTCAAGTTTTTCTCTTGCTTGATGTGCAATACCCAGCATCAAGGGACTTCCCTCTCACTCAGCTTGGAATCCCACTGACTTCAGGTATCCTATATGCCCTGTCGTCTTAGCATCTCTCCCATGGGATATGGGGCCAAGATCGTGATCAGTGAAGTTAGCCAAGAAAGAAGAACTCAAATTTTGGTGCTCAGCTCAGTTTCCAAACAGACATGTCTGGCGCTCTTTGTATGTTAAGTATCTGCACACATATCTGCTAGCAGATATGATAAAAGACCTATGGAGACCTGCACCTCTTTGGAATTTCATGTCATCCAGACCTCAGTCTCCTTTAAGTCCTTTGTCATGTCTGCCACTGCAGATGCCATAGGTATCCTGGGTATCAACGTCTGGGATAATCTGAAGCACCTCACATAGCAAAAGGTGCCAATGCTTAGAAAACGGAGTCCCTCCTAATGCAGTCAAAAGAGTTGTTCATCTGACCAAATGAATCACTCTCTGCGGTCCATTGACTGGATGGACAAGATCTCCACCGACTGTAACTCAGACACTCGATGCTCATGTGGACACCATTCTGCAGACACTGGAATTTAGCCGTCTCCATCTGTGAGCTGAACCCTACCCTTCATATCATGCAGGGAGCTCAACTTTGTTGACAACACATAGATACCTCACACCTCTTGAGGGTCTTGGGGGTATCTTGCCCAAATTCCAGCAGCTGCTCCAAGAGGGAAGGAGCCTGTAGACCTGCATCATTTCCTATCAGACCTGTGTGGATGCCTCACATTCCCACAGCATCTCAAAAAAAACCCCCTACACTTCCATTTAGGCAGCTGAACAGTGCCCTGTATGTTTTCCAGGAACAGACGCATTACTCAAGAATGCATTGCTGGACACAATGCAGAAATACGTGGGTGAATTTTTATGGTGTGTGTATACAAGTGCTCAGACTCAAAGATCAAATGGTGTTTCTGGCCATAAAGTTTCTAAATGCTCCTTACCTATCTTACAAGATGTGTGCTTTGCTCAGTTCATTGGTGTAGACAAGACACTTTTACCATGCTTTATCACAGGATCTCAAAGTGTAAATGATTTATATAAATACCAATGTTTATTCTATCAATGGGAACACTCAGCGAAGTTAAAATACAGTCAAACAGGACGCACTAGGTCAGAAAACCACAAGCTGCATTTCATGCATGTCCATAAACAAGATCAGCTTATCAGAAAAACAGGTCCAAATGTGTAAGGGGGCCAAAGCAAGCTCTTGATTACATAGCTTGGAGTCTATAGCCAACGTGACTATTAGACTCTTTCCGGATGAGCAAGTTATAATCCATCTCGGCAGGTGTGAAACAAGGAATTGGCAGCACTCATTAAGAAAGAAAAGAAATGGAAAAACATGAAAAACAAAGTAGCTTTACTAGTGTTTCCAGTGTTGAATCATTGGCATTCAGGGCTGTGGCCAGGCTAGAGCGAGAAGGCATCTAATTTGGGTGCCCAACACTGACAAATCCTACTAGGGAAAAATGCTAACCCTCTTCCCCTGGAAGCAGGGGCGGAAGGAGGGTTAGAGCTCAGATGCCACAAGGGATTCCCTTTCTCCACCCTCTCCAGGAAAGCCATCCCCCTTTCAAGTTCCCCACTCCACCCTGGCCAGATCCCAGCACTCTGCTCCCAGCCCCACGGGGAGCCTTATCCATAAAGGCTGTTCTTAAGATGTTCAACCCCTCCTTTCCCAGCAGAGAGGGAAAATCCTGGCTGTTTGGAAACCAATGGCAATATTCTCAGAGACTGCGGGGAAAGCAGAAGAGGGCTTCAGCATTTTCCCCATCTTCCTGTGTTCAAGCCCTTACTGGTGCAGACTGGGAGCAAACTCTGGCCCCTCTCGTCAGCAGTGCTTTCCCCATAAAACTAGGAGTTTCCAATAGAACAAGTTTTCCCTAATTGTTCCTGACAGGCGTTTCACCGTCAGCTTCTCCATGGGCAAACCGGCTACCAGCGTCTCCACTAAAACCACAGCAAAACAAGGTCTGGAGAACAAAACGCGAGATGACAGGGAGAGCTTTAACTAAAAAGGAAGAAAAGAAGAAAAAAACAAAAAACATGCAGCAGGCGTGTAATCAAGTGAACCAAAATGCTCGCCCGCGCTACCAACGGCTGGGTGACAAATCCGCCTGGCCGTGGTGCAAGAGGCAGAGCAAGTGGCTCAGCAAACCCCCCAGGGGCTGGAATTCAGCACCCTACGATGAGTCGCTGGGGCCAGGACTTGAATTTGGGGTGGCCGGGAGCGAAGAGGACAACCTAGCGCTGCCTGCAGCTCCTGCTTTCTCCGGGGACGTGCCTGTCACCCGGCTGGTCCAGCACTAGAGGGTAACAGTGAGTCAGGCTGCTGGAGCCACTTGGCTGGGACAGGTCTTGCCGATGGAGATGGAAGGGTTGGAAGTGGTGATCCCAGAAAGGTAAGAGCGGGCAAGAGCAAACGGAGGGGCAGGTTGCGTTCCCCTCGCCCCCCTTGCCACAGGGCACTCGTGGGGCCGGGTTGCACCAAGGAGGGAGCAGCGGGTGTGCTGGGAGGGTGTCCCTGTGCGCTGCTGGGAGAAGAAATGAGGTGGCATCAGGAATGGGTGGCTGAGCTTTGCGGGAGGGCGGGGCCGTGGGGTGGAAGCACAGGGAAGGGGATGAGGAGCCCGGTGGAAGGCGCTTTCTTGTCCCACACAGGATGATTTTGGGCAAAGAGCGAGTTTACTGCTCTGCTTCTGCACGCAGAGCAGGAGGTGCATCCGCTAAACTCCAGGCGTTATTCTCAAAGCCCCAGTTGCTTGTATTTAGCAGCTAAATTACACGTTTTTGAACACATAACGCAACACGAGCCCAGCGTAAGGTGTAAACCCACAGCTTGCTGCTTCTTCAGTTCAGGACCTCATCTTCTGGCCACGGACATGCAAAGCCCTGCCAGCCACCTGAACCACCAGCCATGGCAGGAACCAGACCTGCTGCCCGTGTCGGTTGGCGTCCAGCCTAAGACCTCACGCGTATGCAGAGCATACAGCAGAGCAGCTCTTCTTAAATAGGGCTTGTATTCCCGGAGGGGCTGTGCCCAGTCATGAAGCGCTTGTTAAAGTTGTGGTGAATCATTTTTTCCTTTAAAGCTCCGATATTTTTTGAATCTTTAATCAAAATTGTAAAGCCTAAGAGCAGGTTCTCTAGAAATTGATGTTAGGTATCTAGTGGTTAGGAAGGACCAGCAGTCAGGACTCCTGGGTCCCATTTTCAAATCTCCCACTGACTCTTTGAGTGACCTTGAAGAAGTCAATTAATTTCTGTGTCATTTTCCAGACAGGTAAAAATGAGGAGATAATTCTTCCCCACCTCGCTGGGGGATTGTGAGACTTAATTGTTTGCAGGGCACTTTGCTGTCCTCAGATGAGAGGTAAAGGACTGTCACTATACCATAGCTGGAGGAAGGCTGAAGCTCAGCGTGGAAAGCCATGAATACTTCAGGACCGAGTCTGCGGTGCTCGGAGGGCACATCTGTCTTTACGGCAAGGAGGCAGAACCGCTCGACCCTGCATCCCATGCCCTATACATACAGATAGGAACTTTCCAGCAGAGAAAACCAGCAGTGCTCTGTGCCTGGGGGTCCAGCCCTCCCCATCAGCTGCCACAAGGCTGCCCTGCCCCAGGCTTTCATCAGCTCTGGAGGCTGACGTCTCCTTACAGAGAACTGTTTGGGAGACAGAGGCAACGAGAAGGAACAAGCTGCCTCCATCCAGAGCCGCTCGTACGTGTCCATCTCGCATCCCCCCCAGCCTCCCAGCTTTGGCACGTTTGCCGATCCTTACTGGTAACGTGCCGATCCTCACCGGTAGCGTGCCGATCCTCACCGGTAACGTGCTGATCCTCACCAGTAACGTGCCGATCCTCACCGGTAACGTGCCGATCCTCACCGGTAATGTGCCGATCCCTCACCAACGGGGACGTATCACCAGCTGGCAACCTCTCAGCATCCAGCCACAGCTATGAAGTCCCATCTGGGCTCTCAGCTGCTTTGTGGAGCCTACCAAAAAAATCCTTTAGGGCCTTAGCTTTGCTGGAAAACTGAATATTTTCAGATATAGAATGAGGTGATCCTTTTGCTGGGGTGCTCTGTTGAGGTCAGCAGAGCTGCGTCAGGCCACGGCAGCCTGCCCTGGGGTATAAATGGCTCCTGGAGGAAAGGATCTCTGAGTTTATATATGTTTAAGTTTATTTTTGCCTTGAAGGGAAGCTTGTCACTGCCCTGTCTGCAGAGCTGATCACTGCACAGGTTTCCCTGGGCAGAGGAGAGGAAGAGGAGCTGCCACCAGGGAACTCCATCCAAATTAACCTACTTACCAGGCGGCTCTCCTATCTGCACTAGAAGAGCGGCTGTTTGTTTGCTTTAGGCCATTTCTGTGCAAGGAGTAACTAGAGATGAGCAAAACTGAGAAAATTTCTGCTCCCATGGGAAATTTCAGCCTTTCACAGGTCAGTTTGCATCTCAAATCAGGCCGGTTCAGCAAAATGAAATTCTGGTTGAACTCACTTTAAAAAGTCAGATTCTCCCTGGTGAAAAAATGGAATCTGGCAAAAGAAGAGCTGGGGAGAAATGGGGGAAATTTTCTTTTACTTACAGGAAACTTCCCTTTCAGAGAAATTGTATTTTTCACTTGTTCCAGTCCCAAACTGCTCCAGAACTAATGCCAGGAATTCCCTCATCTATTTATACTCGGTTTTGCTGTCTGGGGCTTATTGTACCTGGCATTTACTGTGACATATTACCGTGTTGCAAATAATACCAGGAATATTTACCTTCTGGAAGTATTGTGGAGGGAAGGTTTCCAAAAGCCCTTTGTTAACCTGCTGTCACCAACCTGCAGGGACTGTCCCAGGTCCCTTCCACCCTGGCAGCGAGGGTCCAAAGCCCTGTGGCTTTTTGAATGCTGCAGCTGCAGCAGCGTGGGTGTATTTTGGGGGGGCTAAATGCTCTTTCTGCTGAAAAAAAGCAGCAACACTGTGAATTTCTGCCAGTTTTGCCAAATGAATTCATTTAGAATTGAAAAACTTAAGTTGCTTGAGATGGATTTCACTATGAAATGTCTCTTTGTTCAGAGATTTCCTTTCGCTCTGTTTTTCTTCTTAATGTGAAAAACGCTTAAAAGCGAACTGAAATGTCTTCTCTGGGGTTGAGTGAAACTTTTTTATTAGATCAAGAACAATATAGATGTGTGTAATTATCTTTCAGCATTGCCAGCAAACCAAAACATCTCTTACTCACCTCATTGTAATTGAAAGCGTCGTGGGACACCCCGTTAAAATCGAAGCCGTTTGCAATTGGCTTGAATCCAAACAAATAACTCTTAACTGAAACTTTCGGTTTTACACAAGGAGCCATGAAAACATTACCATAATGAATATCTGTCAGAGCTTACTTTGGGGGACAACTGCCAAATGGTGGTTCTGAATCTTATCTCATCAACATTGCTGTAATTATGAGTAAAATCAGGTCCACGGACTGCTGTTTTCTTGGTATTAAGCTAATGTCAGCGTGAGGCAGACCAGATCCGGGATGGGGTTCATCTGCTTGCATGTAAATGTCTATATTTGAGTTCCCTTTGCAGTCACAGAAATCTAGTTATGACTGTCTATGGTGTCTAGGGAAAAAATCACCTCCACCTGAAACATGTGTCTAAACCAGTCTGGCTAAACCACACCTTGACAATACATCTCTACACCGACTGTGATAACAGCCCAGGGTGCCCAGCTCTGATGGAGACACTGAGGGTGTAGATATGCAGGTGCCTAAATACAGGCATCTCATGCCATTTGAGATGCTCTGGTGTATCTCGCCTGGCTTCTAGTCACCACTCAAGAGGAGCACAGGTCTCACACAGGTCCCATCTCCCGTCTGCCAGCCTCATGCAGAGGTCTCTGATAACATGGGGCATCTACAGCGGCACTTGATGCCTGATTCATTCCCCTGAAGTTTCACGAGATAAAAATCATTCCCAAAGTCCTCAGGACATCAGGACTTGGAAATGCACAATTTGAAGTGCTCCTGATGGCACCGTATTTCCAAAGGTGGATCACGTAACGGCAGCCTGCAGCGTGACAGTCCTGCCCAGATTTTTGGGAGGTTACCCAGCTGAATAAGTCAGTCTCTTGCTACCTTACGTAAGGCACATGGCAAGAGGAGGAATTGCCGTGGAGACTGCATGGTGCTTTCTTGGAAGAGCCCTGCATTAACTTCCAACCTTTTGTCACCTTCCATATAATCGCTTCCATGATTTTCCTGCTGACAAGTCACACCTCTTACTTTGGGGGGGCAGCGCCGTGTCAAACTGCCCTCCCTCTTTGCAACGGCAGAGCTTGCTTGCAGGACACTAGGAAGCAGGAGATTTACACCAGTGGGATTGCACAATCACCCCAGATAAGAGGAATGTGACGTGTCAGCAGTGTCCATGTCTTTATCTCTGTAGGAAAGACATAGAGGAACACGCAGATTTTTATGGGGTCGATAGAAAAAAATACCCCTCCCCTGCAGTTTGTCTGAACACGAGTGGTGTAGAGTGGACAGCACCATTTGACCAACAGCCCCAGTGCTGTTTATCTGCTATTAGACCAGAGCTGGCACTGCTTTAAATCACACATTTCCCTTTCGCTGTCATTTATAATCAACAGAGATATTTTATGTTTATATAGCTTCCTTCATCCTACGGATCCCACGGTGTGTTCTAAGGCATGATCCAGATGCAGCTCTCCTGTCCTGCAAGTAGGTTGGCTCACAAGGACATCATGATGGGCTTTGGCCAGGGTGAGCCCGTCTGGGCTTTCTGCCCTGCGTGTTCTGGTCAGTGGTGGTTTCCCACGTAGTAATGGAACGAAGCACAACCATCCCATTCAGATTCCCCTGTTACAAAATACTGCCTAGAGGATGGTTTGGAAAAAAAAGGTATGCCCCAGGGCAAGAAACTCATGAAAGCATGATTTCAGAAAAGGGCCATATGTGCAGCCATTTTAGGGATCAAATTCACATCCTATCTTGGAAAGAGGGCAAATCCATCTCCAGAAACGACTGACTGAAGTGAAAATAGACTGAACAGAGGTTTGATTTCAAAACCCTGAGATCCAGTGAAAACTGGACTGTAAATCTGAGGCGCTCTAATCAAATCTGGGTAACTCAGCTGTAGATGTCTATCTCTGAGCTTATTTGCTAGACCCCATTAGAGTGCATGAAGACAACCAGGGTCTTTTAGGGCATAACCCAACAGGGCATGTCTTGCAAAAGTCTACTTTAGGATGAGGTAGACTGCTGGACTGTGAAGGGGGTCCAGGATGACTACTTAGAAGTAAATGTCCACATTGCAGATGTCTAAAGTTAAGAAAGATGAATCTTACCAGTCTGTACCTTGTAGCAGCACCTGTGAGCCCAAAACAGAGCAAGGGATCTAAACAGAAAACAAGAGTCCTGCTTTCATCTTGACCAACACCTTTGTGTTCTCTGTTCTACACTAGTCAGAGCAATGGAGGAGATCTGGCAAACAGCACTGGGCTCTTTGTTGCTTTCGATTCACATGGCAAGCCAGTGAAACAAGCCTTGCCAGACAATCCCTCTAAAAGTACTCAAAAGGTTGCTTAGTTTAATTACCCAGGCCAGAAGGTGGTATAGGAATCAGCAAGTACAGAACCACTGATTCACACATACCCAGAAATAATAATCTTGATATTTAGACCACTGAAATAAAAAGAGTAGGCTGGAGATGGGATGAGAAATCATAATCTTTAAAACACGACCCATTTTAATGTTTCTTTGGAGATTATAATGAGAATTGTGAAATTACAGAGTGAGATGCAAGTTTCCTATTTAGCAAATTAAAGAAAGGTTTCTAGGCTTTCCAGGAGCTTCAGCCAGCTTCAAAACAGAGTGGACCAAAACTAAACATCACCCAGACTAATCACAATCCTGGTCAGAAGAACAGATCTAAGACTACTCTCTCTGAGCACCTGAGTCACAACCGATGGCAGTCTTTCCACTGACTTCCCTGGGTTTTTTGGACACATGCAGAGCTTTTTCCCCTTAGACGCAGATGATCTTGGATCCGTGCCTACAGCTGCTAATAGAGGCAGCGTTTGCCTGTCTGCATTCCAGAGCTAATGCACATTCCAGCCCATGCAGAGGACTTTGCCTCACCGCCGATGCACAAGGTCACCTCACCTTTGATCCTCTGCGTTGGTGTAAGGCTGTCCGAGGAGGGCTGTGTAATGACTCAGCAGCTCGCTGCCTGCTATGTTTCTCTCTTTAACTGGATTTTTTGCTCCAGCGAAGCTGTTCTCAGAACGGCTGAAGCTCACATGCCCGATCTTGAATCTAGCGAGAGCACAATTATTCAGCAGGTGTAAAGCCGGCTAACGCCAGTACAGCGCGGCTCAGGCATGCGTCAGGCAGGATGGCGTGTCAAATGATTGTTGTCGTTGCCACGGGAATAACAACACAGGAGAACAGCACCACGTCACATCACGGCAAACTGTCACGTGTCAGCCGGGCACCCACCTCCACCTGCTTCAGCCCAGCTGGAGAAGGGGACCGTGATCTGGAGACGCCGCGTACGTTTGGGAGAAGTTTTCGTACGAGCTCGATGAGCCCTCTTCGTGCTGCTAAACCAGAGCAGTGACTGGTACTCCTGAGCTCATGAGACATGTACCGGCATCTTAAGACGGCCAAGAGCAATGGAAAGACAAATTGCGGGAATGTCTTAAGAAATAGCACATGGACCAGGTATGTCAACTGCTTCTTAGCTTCCCACTGTCCCGTGTGGGAAGGGGTCTGGCCATCTGTTTTAGTCCCGGGATGGACTCGTGACATCAGCCTGAGCAACCTTGCCACCTCCACTCTTTCCTCAATGAAAGTCTAAATCACGCAGCTGCCTCAACAAAAGCAAAGTGTGAGAGGTCTCCACGTAACCTAGACCAGAAGGGGAGATATACATGAGCCAACGTGCTACTCAACATCCCTAAGTGGGCCACGCTAGGGACTTTAGTAGAAAACTTGCCTAGAGTCTTGCCTAGTTTTCTTTCACTCCATATCACTGGCACTTCCACAATCACTACTGCTAGTAAACTCCCACCGATCACTGGCCAACCTACCACTGCATCACGCAGCTCTCTTCAAACAACTTTAGAAGGACATGGCTCTGAAGACACCAACAAGTACCCCCAGCACACCCGCTGCATTAGTTCTCCCTGAATTTCAAGCATCGTTAATGTACACTAATTAGTACTGTTGGGAACTCTTGAGAAATGCATGGACAAATACTGAGAAACTACTTAATGCCAAAAAGCCTAAAATATCTTGGCTTTACCTAGTTTATACTGTATCATAGTATCCAACTTACAGCACAGGGCACAAAAATAGCTTCCAACGATATCATCACTTTGTTATAATGGGCTAAATTCAGCCCTGAGGGGCTGTAGAAATTAATGGAGTTTGGCCCAACATGTGGTTAATGAGGATGGTCTATTTCAAGCCCATAAGGTACCACACTTCTGCCACTACAGATTGGCTGGGAATAATTCACCTCTTCAGAGACACTGTATTCACTTCCAGCCCTGTCTATGTTTGCTCTGAATAGAGGCAGCAAAAATAGACATCAAAACCAAAAACATTTCTTTCAAACTCCAAATGCCTCTGGCTCTGATTTTGATCTCGCATGCAGTAGAAGCTCAAGTGAGTGGCGAGGTTTATTTCTCATTTGTGCCAGTAAAAATGAAATGGACCCACTATGTTTAACATGGCTTTAGAATGCAGAACATTTAAGGCAGTATCTAAACACTTAGAAAATGTTAACCCTGATTAAACAAGGCTAACCTTTACTTCTTCAGATGCCTTTCTATGGATGATCTGTTTGCATCTTTTGATTTCTGTAACCACCTAGTTCCTAACCTCCCTGCCCATACAGCTAAATCCACCTCCCCAGAAGTCCCTTTGCAGGACCTTCAGAATCAATCTCATCCAGCGTCGGATTTCTACTTCTGCATGACTCTGTCCTCATTTCTAGAATACACATAAGCCCATGTTCACCTGTTCAGACCAATATGTAGGCGTTTATCTGTAAGAAGAAGTGCATAAGGATGCTTTCTTGGAGCGTGCACTGTTGCTCCCTCCTCTTGAATCTTAGTCTTAGCCCCTGGTTTGAACTTGGTCTTTACGTCTTTGCTGCTGTCTATTTGTTCTGAAACAGGGCACAGCCACAGAGCCTCAAAACATGCCCTCATTTCTTGTATCCAAATTCTCCATCATGCCCTCTATTTTCCACAAACACCGAAAACCTCCAAAAAAGCAGAATGACCCAGAAAGTACTAAACTGCAATTCAAGTGGTGTCAGATCCTCCCAACAGTCTTGTTATTTTTAATGTGGATGATTTGTGTAAAAGATCTCATATTCCCTCTTTCTCTTACAACTTATCTCAGCTATTTTTAGCTGAAGAGGTAACTGAGGATCTCCCATGAATGTCTCAATATAGCCTAACAAGTTTCAGCTACACCTCTTCTAATGGAGTAAATTGTGCCTGGGAGCACTCTGAGGTCCAGAAACCAACTACCACAGTCCGGCTGTGTCCATACTATCAAAGTCCTTCAGTCTCCAGAAAAGGCTGACCTCATCCAAACTGCCTATGGGGAAACATCCCTCATCCATGTGAACTTCCAAACAGTGGCTGGAGATTGTTCGGGACAGCGCTAGGTGGCCTGGGCTAAAAATTGTGCCACGGATCAATCTAATAACTGGAAAAAAATAGAAGGGAAATTCTAAGGGGTCAACACTGTTTGTTTCACTATTGTAGATGTGTCCATTAAAACTTTGCCATCATCACCAAAAAAAAAAAAAGACTGGATCAATTTTTTCTGGACTGCTTGCTTTTAGTTTACAGGTTGTTCTCCTTTTCCCAGAAAGAAAGAAAAATGTTCACAGCTGATAAAAGCTGTGCTGAAGTTGAGCACATCCATATTTTTCCTTTGGGATAAGCATACGATTTCATTCCTATGGCTCATAACCTCAGCTCCCCAAACTTGCTGTCTTTCAGGAAGATAGCTAAAGGTGGGACTTGGGACTGTAAGTATGGACTCAAGTAGACTACAGCTATGTAGATTAGGACTTTCTAAGAAGGTTAACGAACTAAATGCCCAGCTCCCTTCAAACCCAAAGGCTCTACCTGGTCTTCACTGATACAGACAGCACCTCCCAACAGCACCAATCTATGTTCCACCAGAGATGAAGGGGAGGATAGCTTAGGTATTCTGTTTGGTGTTTTACTACCTCCAAGCATACTCCGTTAATTACTCAGATCACAATGAAATAAAGAGCTGAATTGAGATTCTCATCTACTTAGTCATTTGTTAACTTCTGATAAAACTGAGCTTTGTCTTCTTATCTCTCTTTGCCAAACAAAGAGGCCAAGGCCAGCAAGTGAACCTCATCTTTCACACTGCTCACCTGATTCAATCAGTCACGTATTGTAGTTGATCATTACATTTTGTAGATAACTACTTGCCCACTATACTATGATGTAAAAAATGTTTGGTGCATTTGATGGGAAGGAGGAGAAAAGACAAAGCTCCTCTGATACCGAATCTTTGTTATCAGTTTCATGGGTGTAAAACTGGCAATAATTTAGCAATGTGTTTGGTCCATAATCAGCAGGAATAACTCATCTCTCTAGGGTGAAAACATAATCTTTATCCTCAATATACAGCCATTATACCTCATTCTCCATGGACCACTGTAATACAAAAGTTTCCCAATGAACAAACTTCACCATCTCATTTTTTATCGTGATTTCTGAATCCTCAAAATATGAACCCAGTCTTCCTTCAGGGAGCTTTGACTCCACTTACTCCACACAATTCAGGTTAAAGGCCTAGTCCTTACTCATGGATGCTTTATGTTTCTTGGGAACTACCTCTCAAATACAACTGCTATCAGCTTTGCTTTTCTGGCTAACTTATGTGCTCATATCTATCAGGCCTCTCATTTGAAAGATATTGGGACTTTCTTGAGAACAGGCTGACACCTCTAGCCTTTGGTCTTTAAAGTCACAATTCCTAATTAGACACTATATTTAAAGGAAAATTTCGAAAATGGACTTTAGAAACTTCACCGTCAATTCTGAAAATCTCAGCTTTGGACAGATGCCCTCAAGGTGCAAAGAGATCTGTATTCATTTGGAAGAGGTGATAAAGTCTTGCTCTCTTGTAAATCAGCGTAATTCTGGAAGCAGATTTAGTTAGTCCCTGCAACTATTTCCTTTGGCTAAGCGTAGATTTACACATATGTAACAAATTATGACCTTTCTCCCACCTACTCCAAAGCTTTGGCACCACGTGTATTTATAGCATTATGCATACAGTAAGCAATCACCCTGTAAAATAGGAAGGCATCTCCAGAGAGTGAGTCGTTGCCAATAGCAAAGAACTGGTTAGTTAAAAGGGTGGTTAATGTTCTGAAATACCAAGTGGTTAACAACATGTCAAGTGGCTGTTGAGAGAATGCTCGTATTTACTCAGAGGTCAATTATTCACTCATAAATGTCTTGGTTTCATTTCCTTGTAGTCTATTTCCTCTATTACATATTCATAATCATCTTCTCGTAAGTTCTCCTCCTACAGCTGCTAATTATTCTCTATGTTCACCACATATTCTTTTTGTGCCATATAGATGGTGAATATTAATTTCTGTAGAGCAGAGGGTTTTTTTAATTAAAGCAATGTTCTTTAGAAATAAATGCAATAACCATCAATTAAGTTTAACAAATAAGGAAAAGTCATTAAACAAGAATGCCAATCAAGATGCTGAGCTGAAATTCAGACGACATCAATCATACTTCTGTTGTTCCAAAAGGTTGATTTAATCAATACTGAGTCCACAGGGTTTCAGTAAGGGGACCATTCATGCACATTACTTTTTATTTCTCTGGAAGATGCAGCTACCAGCTCTGTACCTGGGCAATCAAACAGCATCTCAGCTACTCGGGAAAAAGGTGTGCAAAAGATGTGCCCCATGCAACGTGCTTCTGAGAAATCAACAGAGAAGACATCTCAGACTTTGCATGGAGTCTTCACTCCTCCACATGAACAAGATCAGGTACAATGAACTGAAGCATTTTAAATACATCACTGAAAAGAAAATAGGGGCTCACGTTCTCTGGGAACTCAAAACTATTTACTTCTACAGGAGACAATCAGGTGTTGTTCCTTTTTCAATTATGATCTTCCAAAAAAAATGATGCATGAGCCTTTTAAGGTCTGCAAGAGAGTTTTTCTGCATCAACACCTCCCTATTCTGCTTAATCAAAGTAGCTGAGAGGGAAGGACGTGGTCAACAAGAAACTAGAACTAGATTAAGAAAAGTGGTCTGGTGGGTCTTGCAGAATTCAATACTTTGGAGCTTGGCTTCAAGGGAACGAGGTAAGAAACTTGCAGGTCTGGACACTGCGTATCATCAAGTGTTTATTTCATACAGCTTATTTCATACAGCTAAATGTTACATAGGACTGAGCAGTTACACATGGTAATTCATACTGTAGTTACACACACACACACAAAAAAGCATACAATAATGTGCATCTTGCCAATTGCGTTTTAAATACCTATTGGGCCCTGAGCAAGAAAGAAATAGTAACTTCTGTGGTAGAGCAGTCTCTCAGTCCAGAAGTTGGATTGTGTCCTAGAGCTATCGCATAGATCTGCTTTCCAGAATTGTGGCCAGACACACACAACACCCATTAAAGTAATTGATTGCTTTGTGAGCGTAATACTTCAGTATCCCAGGATCTATAGATTACGATACAATATGCTGTATCATAATATATAGCAAATAGCATCGAAGTCAGTTGGCACCGGCTAAGTAAAGACCAAACAGAAGATGGATGTTAGAGTCCAGAAAGAGGCACAAGGGATATGTTAGAAGCCAGTAGCCAGCTGTGCAGAATTTAACCTGTCTCTGATATTTCTGTGAGGGCTGCAAGCAGAAAATCCCATCCCATTATCTCTGGAGAAGGAAGAAGGATCGTGAAGAAAGAAGGGTGAATTATTAAAGGATAGGCCAAGTATGACTGAGAGCTTATTAAAAAGGGAGGAGGATGGGTAAGCAGAGAAACAGCTTGCCAGGCTGGTTCTATTAAAATCTAAGGCCAGATCCTCTGTGTAAATTAGCATAGCTCCATTGACTCGGGTTGACTGCTTGACTTCTCTGGCTTTATGGCAGTTTACCAGCTGACATTTTAGCCCATTAACTTGAAGCATTGCATGTTTTCCTTTGAGCTTGGTCTTTGTTTGTTCTGCCCCCCACTCTTTTTTTCTGCCAGAACTGACAAAATTCTTCAGCTGAAACATCTGAGGAACGACATCTCATCAAAGATGGACGTTTCCATGGAAATATCTCTTTCAGATGAAATTTTTTGAGTCTTTCACAGATAAAATATAAATAACTGGTTGGACAAGTTTTCAATAAATCAAAATAGAAACTTTGCTGGAGAGGCTGCAATGTTGTTTGGGTTGCATTTTTCCTCTCTTTTCTCTAATAAAGAACATACAATGCCTGAAGAAAAGAAATGACCAAAATGAAAATTTGCTGAAAACTTCCAAGAGGAGACAAACCCATATGTCAGGTTATTCCCCCACACATGCCCACATTTATAGCCCTGAGGGCAGAAAGAGATGATGAAGAGCTGGTGGCAGTGAATGCAAGGCAGAGGAGGTAGAGGGAGAGATAAGCGCTCCCGGCTTCTCTCTCGATCAGGGCCTTTTCTTTCTTCTCCCTCTTTTCCCTGCTCCTCCCTTCCCACTCATTGCAGCTAGTGCCTCAGACCGTAATCTGCTGGAAAAAAACCCAGAGCAAGCTGTGACTCCCCTGCACCAGCCGTTGCTGATCGAGAGATCCTCTGACATGAATCTAGAGGGATTTTTTTTGTTTGTTTCCTCATTTTGAGCACTGATTTACCCATACAAATGGATTTACATTTAATCATGTTAGGAAATACATTCCAGGGGTGAAGCTGCTGTGACTGTTTCCCAAATGTGAACCCAAGGAAGAAGAACTGGTTATGGAAGATTATGCACTGAAAATTATTTTACAAATGCATATGTAAAATAAAATGCAGAGTTCTGTTCAAACACACAGAGGAGTCTGACCACAATGGAAGTCGGTAACTACATTCCTGAGAGTCTCCATTGGAAGTCTCAGACCAAGAATACTAGAGTGAGTAGGAATGCATCCAGGATCCTGGACATATCCTACCACCTCCACATCTGCTAGTAGTCCCCATGCCCCAAAATAGTGCTGGGGAACCACGCTTGGAGGTCTTACCCAATGTGTGCAATGACAGCCAAGGCTGCGCTTTACAATGCAAAGACAGTACTGAAGATAATAGATTCAGCTGCGTATTTCCAGGGCTTTACCTTACCACCACTACCCAGAAAGCTCTCCATAAATGAAATGTTCCAACTTAATCAATCCCTGCTTCTCAAAAATGCAGTACCAGCTTCCTTGGCACAGTTCAGAATAGCAAAAAATTTAAGAAGCCTCCTACGACTGGGGAAGAGAGCTAGAGCTACCAGCTGCTTTGAACATTTGTAGAGGAATACTTGGGGACTGGGTTGCAAATATACCAATATATTCCACTTCCCAGGAGCCCGAAGTATGTTTGGCAATATACAGGAGAGAACTGCTGTTGGTGTGAAACCTCAACTGGGAGGTTGACTAGAACAGTGCATAATCCTACACATGGATGAATACGGTCATGCTATTTTATTGCTGTGCGTAAGGTCCCATAAAGAATGTGTCACTTGACTTACTTTTCCCACATGAAGAATAAAAGATAGGTTTAAATCATTGCTCAGCTTG
The DNA here is from genome assembly GCA_035590195.1 of Aviceda cuculoides. Lineage (NCBI taxonomy): Eukaryota > Metazoa > Chordata > Aves > Accipitriformes > Accipitridae > Aviceda > Aviceda cuculoides. The sequence goes on along the minus strand of JAVJGG010000073.1, from coordinate 40,650,485 downwards.
AAGCAGTGCTTAGCTGCTGACCAGCGTGGATTTCCCATCTGATGGAGCTAAGGAAAAGACATGTAGATTTGCCATCACTGCCAGAGTGGTTTTGTACAGCAAGTGCTAATGCAGAACGAGACAAGAACTACTTTGGTGGAGGCAAACTCCAGCTTTTCCCGTGAGCTAGTTAGGTGAGAGCAGCTAGATTAACAAAAAATAGTTTGTTAAACGATAAATGCAATTAAAACCAAAGAGACTGCACTGGGGATAGGTGTTATTCAACGCGTGTGAGGGGGTGCCAGAATCTGGCTCTGAATAGTTTCGATTAACAAACCTGAGTCTGAATTGTTAGAGAACTGTTCATTTCGTTAAGCCATTATTCATGGCCTGTGACTGGTCATAAGTAATGTTCTGCATCCTGATGAGAGGATTGAAGCTTACACTGGAATGATGAATGCCTGACAGCAGATAATGAATAGTGTACTTCCCTCACAATTCACAAATGCTCTAGGGTTTCTGAATTGTAAACCACCAGGCCAACTCACTGAACAAGTACATTGAAATAACATTTTCAAAAGCAGCAGGATTTCAGCTCTTTCTCTACGGGGTAGTTTAATTTCCCTAAATCTAAGCAGTACAGGTCAAGCAGGTGTCCTAGTGCTGCGTGTTGGTTTTGTCTCAGTCTGCAAATAGACCCCAACCCCTCAGCCACAAATTCCTCCTTTGGGAGAGAGTTGGGGGGTTCCCCGGGAGGTCAAAACCCAACTCTTCCAAAAAGTACGACCACTCTGTGACCCAGGCACTTCCCACTTGTAGCTGGAGCTGCATGAATACGTGCAAATAATAACCCACACGGTCACATAAATAGCAGCCAATGGAAGCCAAGTAATTCATTTATCAATATATTGGCCAACAGACTGCCTTAATTATTTAACTATTCTGGTAAAAGCTAATGCATAAAGAACTTAAATGGTGCTTGGATGTTGCACAGGGCCTTCAGCCAAGGGGAAATTTCACATAAAATGCCAGGCAGTTCAAAGTCTTCTCTGCATGCAAATGGAACAGGGTACACTACTGCTACACAGAGCTGCAGCATGACTAGCCAGGGGCAAAGAATTGCAAACGATGCTTGGACCAACACATTGCGATACTGTTTTCCAGTTTTATTATAGTCTCTAAACACCAGTTTGGCTTGTACCCAGTCATATATATCTCCCCAACGGAATGTAATGCAAGTGTGCAAGGAAAATGTTTCATTTACTGACCCAAGGGAAAGTGAAATGTAGAATAGCTGTCAAGTGAAGCTTGGAGAAAATCACCCAAGAACATCAAGATGCACATGTTGCAGCTGAACATCTGATAGACAATCACGTGCAGAACACTTTACCCACGACAGACAAGAAAAAAATTGTTTGGCCTAAGATACTCGTACTTCCCCGGTCGATCTTTCAACCAAGCTGAAGAACCAATTAATTGAATTAACATGGCATATCAGTCTCCAGAGCTCTCAACACTTTGCAACTGTGTGAAGTCTGTTGCTGTGGCAGGCCTGCCCACATGGCTTCAGCTAATAGAGCTACGATCTATTTGCTTCCATGTCTTTGCTAGCTGTAAACGACAGCAATGGCACTCGCTAAGCTGGTGGCTTGGGACAGGCTGCAAGTTGGGAAAGGCTTATGTGAGAATCTCAGTTCAGCGGTGTCCTGCTGGGGCGGCAGCTCCGAAAATAAACGAGCGGAGGCTTCCCACGGACCCACTGACCGAGCATCGCTTACATTTTTACACTTGGCACCTTTTTAACAAACGATGGCACTGGGGTTGCATGAGGCAATCGTACACGCTCGGCGAGCCCTTTGTGTTTGCTCACGGGGCTGAGCTGCTGCATCCCAGGGGCCACTCGCCGCTTCTGCTCCTGATGGGTGGGAGATAGGACCAGGAATTATGGACTTTGCCAAGTAGTACTTCCAGGAGTAGGATGCAACTTACCGCGCTATATTCCTTCCTGTGTCTTCACCACATTTTCAAGATCTTAAAGGACAGCTTCAGCCTCAGGCTGGAGAGGTAGCAGATTGGGTAGCCCCAACCCTGCCAGAAATTGCCTGCGTAACCTCAGTTGAATTACTCTTTCTACGCTTCGGTTTCCCACATGAAATTATATCTCCTTTTACACTTTAACTGTAGATCTGTAGGCCGTGGGTCACTTCCTACTACTTTTTGTACAGACTCCAGCACAGTGAGACTAATTTTGACAAGATTATTGAGTTATCTTGATCTCACCATCAAATATTTGTATTAACCTCTATTTCATCCTAGTTGTCCTACGTAAGCGCATCTTCCCGATGCTTAGACCCTTCTGTTACTTGTAGATATTTATCAGAGAACCTGTTTCACGGCCCTTTTACTGGAATATAAATTCTACAGTGAAAAGCATAGGATATTACTCCAGACTGTTTGGGGATGGCCAGTGTCTCCTGCTTTGGGAGTTGCCAGGAACCAGTCAAGCAGCAGCACTTCCATAGCTTTGCATATTCAGGAAAGCAAAGCTATGTGGAGCTCCTGGTGTCCACTGGACGGCTTTTCATTACACAGGCGGCAGAAGGAACAACTGGGGAAGAGAACAATACTATTCCCAAGCACGGCCACAGAATTCCTTTAAACTACCTCTGCTTTTCCAATATCTAAAGCTCCTTTCTCCAACAAATGCTGCCACTTTCTCTGCAGCTCTCCAGCAACCAGATGCTGAAGGTCACCTCACATTTGAAATGCCCTGCTAGGAAATTCTCTAGGGGAAAGCCACTAGAATTGAAATGATGAGTTGTAAGGAGCTTTTCTTTAAGGATTTCCTATTTCCTACCCTTTCTGTGGTTCATTTTCTTTTCCTCTGCCTTACCACTTCCTCCATCTACCCTTCCCCCTCGTAGCACATGTACAGAAGACATACATGCCTAAGGCTCCCTTTCGTTACATCTGCAGATACTCTCTCCTCTTTTCCTCACTCAAGCTTACCCAGTTTGACTCCAATTTCTCTAGGTCCAGCCACACGGACCACCCCACCACATGAGAAATGCTCTTTCACATTCTTGACACTCTCATGTTCCACTAGTGGCTTTGTGAACAAATTTCAGTCAAACAAATGGTCAGAGTGGCAAGTAAGCACAGCTCTGAAGACTTCAAAGAGTTTGTGGTTTTCATGCTAGCACTTTTTGTGGTAGTCATTCACTGCTCATTAGGTCTAGTATCAACCTTAACCAATCAAGCCACTTCACTTTCCAAAGCCAGCCCATAATTAAAAAAGGCCAATAGACTCTCAGTGATGATGCAATGATGTGTTCTCAGGTGCTCTTCTAGGCATGAAGCCAAGTTACCATTTATGCAATTTGAAATGAATGGCATAAAATGAGACACAGACTAGAATTTCTCATTGCAATTCTTAATCATTTGGACTTTATTTTTCCAACAGTCAGCAGGTTTTTCTTCTGAGAAGTCCTTTTACAAAAAAAAATTAGACGGCTACTTACCATGACTATCAGTTGACTCACATGACAGGACACTGCACTTCCAAGAACTTTCGTGTTCCTCAGTCCTCCTTTTCTGTTTCTCAATTAGGCCAAATTCTACTGCCTTTATTCACACTATTGCTTTATTTTATAGCTCACACTGATGATTTCAGTAGTGACTCCTAGAATAAATTACCACTTCAGTGTGCCAAGATGACCTGAAGTCCTTGCTGAGGGCTGTTTCAGGCCTTTGTCATGCCTTTCTTATCCCATTTCATCATCCACAAACCCAGGACTTTCTCACAGCTCATCAGCTGGTTCCCCCAGAATTGGTAGAAAAACACCTTCCCGTGTTTACTGTGCGTAATGGGAAAGCATAACCGCATCACGAATGTGACATGAATCCACCATTGCTCTTATTAATTTAGCAAACCCATCATGTATCTATCAGTAAGAATGGTATTTGTTGTCCTGTTTCAAGGAGGCAAGTTTTATATGTGACAAAGGTTGTGTTGGTCAATGCCTCACTGAATAAGGTATTACATTAATATTTCCCACATTTGGGGGATAATATACACAGCTTTAAGAGTGGGTACCAGCAACTGAAATGAGAATTTGTTTAGAAGCACTTGAAAGTATGAACCTCTACGAGTTACCGAAATATCATGTACCTATCCTATTTCCCTCTAGTGAAAGTCCAGCCAATTCAGCAGATCACTTTTAAGTGCCATGAAGATACCCTCCTAAACTGGTGCACAAGGTAGAGCTTAGTTATGGAGCCTCTTCTTGGAAATCAGCTAGGACATTTGCAAGTATAAATCATGGAGCAAAATCAATTGCTTACCAATCATGTCTCAGAAAGAATACCAAGAGCACAAAGTCAGCTCCCCAAAAGATAAGGAATGCCAGAGTTAAGATGGTCATGACCTAGTCTGGAAAGGACAAGCTGATATGCTTGATGCTACGTAGCCTCAGGGGAATTTGCAGTTAACTGGTTACCCTAGTGCCCTACAAAATCTACTCCCAGGCTTTCCACAGTTGCTATTAATAGGAGTTATAAACAGCCATGGAACCATAACACAAGATTAGCTGTTATTGTATCTGCTTCACAGATAAACTATCTGACAACCAGTAAAACTGAAATGGAAACCAAGCCTCTACAGTTGTATCAGTAGGAATGCTACAGCAAGATACTGGAGAAGAGAGTGCTCACAACAGGTAACCAGATAAGGGTAAAGCCAAGTTTTATCCTATTCCACTGCTGCTCAAGTGAAACAGAAGTACAATCAAAAGTGAAGTCCTGCTACTGTTGTCATGCCTCCACTGTGGTCCCTCGATGACACAGAATTCTCACCTCATCTCTCACCAACAGCAAAAAGTTATAGCGTGGATACAGTCTAAGGCTTCAGCTAGACAAGCAATTACGCTACCTGAAGTCGCTGTTGCCTCCTACATGGTTGTTTCTGGCCCTGTGGCATTGCTTCTGTAGTTTGAAAGACTCAAAGTAAGCCCTAATCTGGTTTAGGCTGAATTACTTAGGCTAAAGAATTTAAATAGTTGCCTTGAGTCAGCTGGTTTTGACTAAGTGGGAGCTTTCTTACGAACGTCTCTGCTAGCTGAATTCCAGTGGCAGCTCACCTCCAGCTCCAAGATGCTGATGAGCACCTTAGGGAAGCAGGAGACTGTTTAAACTTGACCATATAAAGCAGAAGCTGCAACTAGCACACCCAGTGAACGGGAGACTTTGCCAGCCTTTTCAAAGGCTGGAACATGATTTGGTTGCTTGCTCACGGG
>JAVJGG010000073.1:40609612-40639780 GCA_035590195.1 Aviceda cuculoides | reverse complement strand
TTTTCTTTTTTTAAATACAAACCCGCATACTGAATTTTAAACAAACAAACAAATCCCACACACACACTCCCCCCCCCTCCGCACACAAGCCTGCCTCTGGGAGGGAAATAGCCAGGTGGAATCTCACTCTGTTTCCATGGACAACCCGTCCATTATCACCCAGGTGACTAACCCCAAAGAGGAGGAGATCCTGTCCTGCACTCAGGATAAAGGTGAGCTGCCTTCGCTCTTTCTCTATGGTTTTTTATTTAGTTTTTTTTGTTTGGTATTTTTTTTTTCTGGAAACCGCTGCTTAAAAATGCACGTAGTAACAACTTGCATTCTTCAGTGACCGTATAATCCTCTCTCGAGGCTGCTGGGAATAGAGGAGGGCTTGTTGGGTTTGGGGGGTTTTTTTGTGGGATGAAGGTATTTGCGTGAAGGTCTCTGAAACTGCTTTCTGGATACAGCCGAGAACTTGTTACAGTGTTTAAATACTGAATGTAATCAGCAGTTGTTCAAATAAAATACTCTTGTTCTTTGAGGGTCTGTCCGCGAGGTAACTTTGTAAGGTTGTCACTTTGCAGTTAGTGCCCTGCTTCAGGGAAAGGATACCTGTGCTGGATGTGTTGCAAGGTTTTGAAATCTCAGCTGTGAAGATTTCAATTTTTTTCGCCCCGTTTTTTGGAAAAAAGGGTTTCCCGATTTCTCTCTGCTTTCCTGTATTTCTCCCTGCCTCACATTTAAGAATCTGTGTAGCTTTCAGGTTTGTTGTTGGAGGATACTTGTGTGCCTTGGAAAGAAACATGGGCTACTTCTAAAAGTGGGCTCTGTTTACTCTCTAGAGAAATAGCTGTTGCTTGCGTAAGGCGTTGCACTCAGGTTGCATTTTACTCCAAAATAAGTTGAATCCAGCCTGGGGAAAGGAGCTCCTTCTCCTCAAAGTTTGGACGTTGATGATTGCCCTTAACCTCGTTTCCTTTTGGAAGCTCGGAGGGGTCTTGGGCTGTAAGTGGTTGTGTCCTCGCAGCTGTCGATGAGAAAGGTACGGGTAAGCGGCAGGATTCAAGTTCTGGGGAGTTCTGTGTGATTGCCCACAGATTTTGGAAGTTAACTTGGATGTCGAGTTTATGCTTTGTTACAGGCAGTGCTGGTAAAAAGGGGAGAAAGGACAGAAATCGGAAAATGGAGTGTGTGGCGATGGTCCCTAGTAGGTATGGTAATAGACCAACTAATAAAATGGTCTTCTAAAAATGGTAGATTGATATATCTCCCCCTAAAATCAATGCTTTTAGTATCCAGAAAGCTTCTGGGTTTGTGTGGCTCATCTTGTAAATAGTGAGGGGTTCTGTGTCGTTGGAGAAGTTGGTCCCTGTTACTTTCGAATGAAAGGCTGTATATGAAATCTCTGTTTTCTCTTCACACCAGTGCTGACTGCAGAAGAAGTATGGAGGTAGATTTAAAAAAAAAAAGGCCTTCAGGGTGGGGGATGTTAGAACGAAAATTATGCTTCTGTTTGGTATAGGAGTGCTCATGTAAGTCTCTTGAATTCACATCGCTTGTGAAGTGATAACTTCCACCATGAGGCCTTGTTTTTCTCGAGAGATTTATGATGTTTTCCTCCGGTTTGTCAATGTTGAGCATGGGGTGTCTACGGTAAATAAGGTGCTGGTGCTCTGTCTATGTTGTCTCCTAAGACCTGGTTTGGAGCAGACTTACGTGATACTGTGCTCAGATGATGTTGTGGTCTTAGCCTATATTATTGTACATACTGGAGGAGCTTCATTAATGTTGTTAGCAGCTGGTTAAAATTTTAGTGTAAAAAAGCCAGTTGAGACAAGTAGAGGAAAATTTGACAGCTCAGAATAAGAGTAAGCATCCACATCAAACAAGTGTCTTCAGAGTCCTCAGTACAGTGAGCTACGCTGCGTAGCGAAAATATGCATATAACTTGCATAACTATGCAGTAACTTGCATAATATGCATTGTGTTCTTGCTATTGGTTTGTCTTTGGCAGAAAATCATGATGGTCTTAATTGCATAGCAGGGGCTTTTCAGGCTGCATGTTAGCAAGGGTGGGCTGGGGGAGGGTGGAAGGAGGGTAGTTGGAGTTCAAGACGAGGCAACTTCAGCATGATCTTAACATAGGAGGTGGATTAATGGTTTTTTTTCTGTATTTTTTTTAATGTGGTTAAAGTGCATGCTTTGGATTGACTATGTGCTCTGTGGTGAGACTCTCAAACCATGCCAGAGCAACTTATGCAGAAAGAGAATTGCAGGTCTGTCCGTCCTGGGCTCTGGAAGGAGAGTGCTGCTTGCTCCTACCTCTTCCACTACAGGTTTTCCCACTGCTGGAGGTACGGAGCTTGTGAAAACCCGTTGCACTAGCTACCTTCCTTGCGTGGTTGCATATCGCGTCACCCAATTTTCTGTTAGATTTCTTAACAGTTTTAGCAAAACCTTTAGGTCCGGTGAGCTACGAGAGAGCCCGAAGCTGAGATGGTGAACGCAGAAACGTTCTTAGTGGGAGACTGATGTTTAAAGGGAGTCTTCACTGGTAATTCAGATTGAACTGAATGTATTGGTACAAAATGGCTAACAAATATGTTAAGGCGTAATGAATTAACTCTGTATTTAACAAATAGAAGAATCACCTGAGCCTATCTTCTGAAATTTTGTAATACAGTGAATTACAACAGCACTGTACTGTGTGAGCAAAGGCTGTCCAGTTTAATGAAAACCTGCTTTTTCCTCCAAGTTTAGCGTTTGGCTGCAGAAATATGTTCCAGGGTACTAAGTGACATGTAGTGGCTTCAGGAGTCAGGGTTTTCTTAGGATTTCTGGGACCTTCTGTTGGTGTTTCTTGTGGAAAAAACCAATTTTTTTTCCTGTTGTTAAGCTGGAGAGAAGCGGTTTTACAGTAGCTGAGCAACTGCTAAATAATGCATGTGTATACCTTCAAGTGTTTGATTTTTTTCCAAGATTTTTTGAAGCTTTTAATCAGCTGCGAGTCCAGCGTTTCGCTTGATTTATTTTTTTAAAATGTATTCATGTTTTAAAAGGAGCTTGATGTGCAGTATATGCTGATGCCCTATTTCTCTTGTGCAAGGGAGCGCAATTGGCAAGAAACAGAGCGGTTCTCTGGTTGTGGGGCAGTTATGTTTTTAGGCAAATACTGTGCTTTAGAAATAAAAATGCGCGACTATTTTCTTGCTAGTCCAGATCCATTAAAAATTAGCTTTTGACATAAGTGAAGCTGTGAGAACTCGTTAAAGAGGAATCTATTAATACTAAGATGGAATTGTTAAATTTATTTTTAACGAACAGTAAAAAATTTCAAAGGTGGGAAAAAACAGATCTTGGTACATGAAGCATTCCCTAATATGTTGCCACATGGTGGTGCACTGTATTTAGTTGTCTGTCAAAATGAAAGCTGTGAGCATGGAAAGTTGCTACAATCATATTTTATTGTTATTGTAATGTTTGTTCTGAAATGCCGGTGGTGGTCATGCTCCTGGAGGATTTTGGTCCCTAACTATGTCCTTAAATTAGTTCTGGGAAATAGAAACTTACCTTCTCCCAATTGGAAGTGCTACATAGGCGATTAAAAATTCTTTGAGCACTACATTCATGGAGGATTTAATTCCCTGTTAGTTTTTTTAAGTAACAAAAATAGTAGTTCTTCGCGGAAATATTTTATGTTGTGGTCATTTGGCACTTCTGGAAACTGGAAGCATTAACAAGACTAGTAACTTGAAATTAAAATGGAGACATACGTATGTGAAAAGGGGTTTGTTACATCAGGGGTAAATGTGAGCAACTAAGAAAAAAATATAAATGAAAACTACAAAGAAAAACTGAAAATCTAAATCTCTAATGAGTTCTACAGATAAAATCAACTGTTTATTTTATAAGGAAAGTATTAATTAGTTTAACAGTGATCTTTAATGTAAAATCTATACAGTTAAATCTATAGAAAACTGTAGTGCTGACAAGTCCTTGCACTGAGTGTAACGTAGAGAGTGTGATCGTGGATGGGTAATAGGCATTCAGTCCAAAGAAGTGAATTCCCTTTTTTTCACCTACATGCTTTAATTTGATCTTCATAAATGATGCAAATTCTTGGCTGTTTCTATGTGCCAAGTTAAGTAGTACCATAGTAATAGTCCAGTCCTTCTTCAGGTACTACCTTCAGCCTGTGTTGTTGTGTTTTCTCTCTTCAGATGCATCTTTCCTGGCTTCTATGAAATTTGTCTGTCACCTGAGCATCTATTTTCAGTTATTTAGGGTAACTGAATGTTTTAGTGTCCCTACAGAAGTGTATTTTTTTCGGCAATAAGTTATTTGAAAAAAGGTTCACGGTGGAACCTAAACCATTAATTTTTTTTTTGATGAACAGTGTAATTCTCTGAGGATGTTTTTGCAAACAGGAAAACTTTTTTGCCTTCCTTTCTTTCAAATAATATTGGAGGAAAAAAAAAATGAGACCAGTATTCATTATCATTTAAAATAAAAGTTCTTAAGATCTCAAGTTAAAAGCCAAAATAACTGTCTTTGTGTCTTCAGAAAAAGCATTTTGAAAATACATGAACATATTTTGAATATTCTTTTTTGCCATTACATCACCAGGATTCAGAGTATTCAAACATTTGAACGTATATTAATGTTCCTGAGACATTGTCTCAACAAATTTTTATAATACTAACTTCAGAATTTTAAATTTAAAATAATATTAAAAAAAAAAAAAGATGTGGAAACCACTCCAGCACTACATTGGAATGTGAATTGCTCGCAGAGGGTAAAATTTTAAATCATTAACTAATGACATAGTTGTTATATGAAACCAGAGTAACCATACAGTAGGTTTTATGTTCCAGGGAGACTGTAGTAACCTGTAGTAACCCAAGATTTGATTTAGGGTAGCAGTTAACAAGCTGAAGTGTACTGGCAGTAACATGAATGATAATTTGCATGAATATCTAATATTCAGTCCATGTCTGTAAGCTGCAGCATTATCATTTCTTCATAGTGCATGTCATGTGAAATTCATATTTGTTTCGATCCAGTGATTTAACTAAAGTGTTCAGAAGTTTAACATGCCTTTACAAAACCAAAGTTGACCTACATTTTGTCAATTCAGTATTCAGAAATGCAAATAGCATTTTCTGACATAATCAGTAAAATGCAGTGTGATCGATGCTACACTTCATCTTTCAGAATTTAATCTGAACATTACAAATAAGCCTCGGGATAATGGTTCTATGTTTGTTTCTTTAAAGAGATACCAGACTAAAATGCTGAGAAAGTGAAAACTAAGAGAAATGAACTCACTTATTTGGTTAGTGTTGGTGAAAGACGTTGTTCCCGCTTGCCTGGAAGACAGGTTTAACTGTGGGAAGCTTATTTTTCTGTCACGGAACACTTAATTTATGAGTTTTACTATCTTGTAAAAGTCATCATTCGAACATGAAAATGGTTACAAATTTGTTCTAGCTTGCAATTTTTATATATGTTGAATCTTAAATACTCACTCTGTAAGCAAGTGCGCCTTTGTTTTCTGCTAAATTTTGCATTGGAAGAGTTGTTGGCAATGACCACTGTGGTTGGTGCTCGGTATTATGTTTTGCATTAAAAATCCAGTTTCAGGCAATCCTGGATATGGAAATGTTAACTTGGGGAGTGACTCTGTCCATTACTGAAGCCTACCTGACGGAGAATTCGCATGGATTACTTTGAATTATATTGGAAGTGTTTCTGTCCACAAGATTTAACATTTCCCTTTTTTTTAAAAGTAGGAAAAGCAAAGATAGATGTAACTCCCTGTGTTCTTCCTTGGGTTTTTACCCATTGTGTGGATCAGTAGGGGAAGATGTGGCTCATCCCTCCTCCTCCTCCCTGCCTGGGGTATATGTCTTGCTGGGAGAGAAGGTAGGCACGTGGATACATGTAGGACCAGGAAGGAGAACATTGCTGCCGAAGTGCTCCAGCCTGTTTGAAGGACAGAGCGGAGGGTATGAAGTCCTGGCTCTTGAGGGCTACTGGGCCCAAATGGGCACTGGTAGTGGGGCAGGGAATAGGTTTAGTGTCTGCTATGGGCTTCTGAGCTTCTCCGACCCCATCCGTCCTCGTACCACTCCCGGGCAGTGGGTAGTCTCACCATGAAGTCAGTGGGTCTGTGTCCTCCCGGTTGGGTGGTTGTGTGTGTTCCTGTATCCCAGTTCATAAGTATATCCAGAAAGGGGCAGGAATCGTTGAAGCTGAAATAAGAGAACAGCCGATACAGCTAGTGAGCAAGTGTATTTAGATGTTTAAAGACCATATCTGGATTGCTAGAAAGGGTTGTATGCTCTTTGATTTCTCTCAGCAGTAGAGACCTGCCTGGAAAATCTCACAAAAATGCTCAGCAGCATCACTGAAGTTTTTATGTGTGTATTCTATTGAATGATATTGATACAAGCTGTATTTTCAGTGCTCATCTTGCTGTCCAGGAGGCTCAAATAGGATAACATGGTATCAGTGGGTTTAAATGCTTTGCTGAACTACCAGAGCTTTTTGTAAGGGGCTGTGGGCAGGCACAGGGGAAAGATGCCTTTTGTGCTGTAATGTCAGAGACATTTTTAAGAGTTTTCCGTTGGAAATGTTAATCTTCTATAACTTGTACTTTTGCCGGAGTTTGACAGGAGCTTGCTTTATTTTTACTTGGAGAGGTTAAGGCGTAAGATGGATGTAGATGTGACAAATACGGAAGGCATGAGTAGATGAGAGTAAAAATACGTTCTACTGTGATATAATTTGGGCCTTTTTTGTATTTCTAGAGTGTTTGCTATAAGACAAAAAAAATCAAAGTGAGTCCTAGACAGTCCAGTCCTTTCAGTACCAGCTAGTACTGCATAACATAGATACTAGCAGTAAAAATGCCAGCTTTAGACAAATGAGCAGAGAAAGTTCTGTGCATGGCATTGGGCCTGCGTAAAGTTTGTAGGCTTTATTCAGTGTGTCATCAAAATTATCACTTGCATAAAAGTGCTACATCTTGTTTTCTTTGTACAAGATAATGATTTGTATGATTTGTAAAAAAAGAAACCCCCATTATTAGAAGTGGTAGGCTGTACTAGAAACTGGAATTCCATTACCCAGAAAATTTATTGTGAGTTACATCTGAATAAATATATGGTAAACTTGGATTCTAAGGATGTTGGGGGGTTTTTAAGTGAGATTTTTTTTTCTTCTTTTTGCAAGGAAGAACTATTACTCTCTTCTGAATGTTTATTAGTATGTTTAAAGCCTGACAGATAGGGGCAAATAAGATACTGAAGGACATATTTTGTACAGAAGAGCAACACCAAATGGAGGATGCCTGATCTGTCAAAACGCACTGTGTATGTAACTACTTAAAATGTTTATAAAAATTCAGGACAGTTTTGTAGGAAACAAATTTATTTCATGAACACCAACCTGAAGTTACAGTTTGTATATTGATCGTTTTGTTTAAAGTCAAATCGTCTCTCATGACTAACTGGTCAGCCAGTTCTGTCAGTTGTTTTCTGCTTCTGTTGTAGGACCTCCTTGTTTTCTTGGTAGAAAGTGAAGTATTGATTTTTATTCACTGCCGTGCTCTCCCCCACCCCCGCAACTCTCTTGCTTCCTGAGTTGTCCTCCAGGATTCCCAGCAGAATTTGCAGTAAAACTAATCTTGCTGTTTCCTTATCTGCTGTAATCAGCAATAAAATTTTAAACTTTCTTGTTTATTTGATGATTTGCAAAGCTTGGTCGTCTCCTTGGTGTGTAGCGCTCCCTCCTCTCCTGGCCTCTCGGAGTCAGAGGGAGAGATGTGTGTCCAGCACTTGGTGATGAACTCCTAGCCTCAGAGAACATTTGGGGTAAATGGATCAGTTTCCATCCTCATAGCTGCCAGAAAGAAATTCTGCCACAACGGATGCTATTACAATGGACACATGTAGAAGAATCCAGGCATGTTTCTTTGAAGTAGTGTTAGTAAAAGAATTTTTTTAAAGGTACGAATTGTGTACAAAGTTGTCCCGAGCATGCATTTAACAATTTGCATGCAAGGCATCTTTATTTTTGTCCACAAAAGCTCTTTTATGTATACATGCCTGAATATTTACATACTTGCATTGGTTACCCATGCATGTACATGTGGTTACTGAGGGTCTAATTATCAGAAAGCTTTGGTAAAGTTCAGAATGGCAGACATAGGTTTTGAAGTTTTTCTGCAGTCTAAGGTTTGCTTGAACTGTGAAGCTGGCAATTCTTCCTCGTGATAGTTCAGATAGAAGTATTCTACAAAGGGGTGGTCAATAGTGACACATTCCTAGAAGATACTTAATTTATACTTGGTTCAACCAACCACATTGAAAGATCTAGTATTTACCACCTGGAGAGAAAGGAACTTATAAGATTATAAAGGTTCTCAATAAACCTTTGCAAAAGCCTTGCAAATTTAAAAAAATAGGCTTAAGGGACTTCTTGTAAAAGAAAACTAAAATTGGTTGAAGATACATGTTGACAATTTGATGAATGCAACGTAAAGCAAAGCATTTCAGGAAAAACAGCTTAAGCATGTATTTTATAGGCATTTTTTGAGTGAAGCTTTGACTTTTTTTTTTTTTTTTTTTGGTGATTCTCTCCCTTGGTGTATTTTGCTTTCTTGCCTTTTTCTCTAGTTTTTGGATTTTAACAGCTGCCTCTTTGTGCTTTGTGTTGAAGTTTAAGGGGCTCAAAGGTGTTTGGCACTGGTGGCTGCATCCAGGGATAGTTCTGGTATGAGAAGCTGTAGTAGACGTTTGGGGAGTGAGATGGTGCGGTGATGAGGAACCCTGGACCACACTGCATGGACAGATTGGCCCCTGGCAAGTTGGCCAAAATGGCAGGAGCTATCTTATAAGGAGAGACGTTCTCTATGTTTCTTAACTCCCTATTAAAATCTGGGAAGATAAAGGTCTATCATCTTGTGCCTGATGCAGGATCACCACCACTGTGTAGCAGCTTTGGTTCTTAAAGCCAAGACATTTATTTCTTCTTCATAACAATTGGTTAAAAACCTTGAGTGAATGTTGTGCTGTAGTTAAAGGGAGGAGGTGCATGAAAAATAAGAAATAAAATAAAATATGCCACGGCTTTTTCCACAGTACAGCATGGCTTCAGAATTAAAGGCAGAATATCCCATTTGGGTAAAAGGAAGCGTTTGCTCATGCATCGTGTGGGTGACCTGTGTAATCCTTGAAGGTATGGTTGCCAAAATAGTTTATCTGGGAATTCCTAAACAGGATTAACTGACAGCAGTTTGCATTTATTATAATAAAAGTAATCTTTTAAAGGTACTGAAAAATAATATTATGAAGGTACTGATAGTATTTCAGCATATGAATTGTGTGTCATCAGTCAGTAGGGGAAGGAAGGGGAAAAATGTCTTTACATAGTGACCAACGGAACATGTCAAGTATCTGTACTTGCATTTATTGTGAACTCTCACCAGCAGTTTTCCTGTGATGGGTTATGTGTCCTGGAAGATGATTCCCTCCGCCAAGTCATTTGTTGTTCAGTTGCCAATTCTCATGACTTTTTATGATACGAAGCTGATTTTCTTGAGAATCAGTTGAAAATGATGTGAGAGTTTTGGAAGCAGGGGGAGGTTATGTTAGTTGGAGAATTAAAAAAAGAAAAGGAAAAGAGTACTGAATGCAATCTACAGTGCAATTCATTTGCTAATTACACATTGACATAAATTGAAAAGTCCCAGAAGGAGGGGGTTTACAACATAACTGTAAAACAATTTGCATCTGTGTAGAGGTCTGTGCTTATCCACAAAGGAATGAGATTTTAAGTGGATTTGTTTAATCGGGTTTATCATGAGTACATAGTTGTGGGACTCCTTTTTCCTCATATTTCAAAATCTCCTGTCTTTCTGGAAGATTCCCTCTTGTGTTGAGATTAAAGATGTCCAGGAAGCAAGTATGGTGAAGTTTAATGGAGAATTAAAGTGAAACCTAAAAAAACCCAAGAAATGTCCTTCTTAATTTTAGAGTGGATTGAATACTTGAATGTTTCCGTCTCCAGCTTATCATGATAAAACTGACAGTTTAATGGAAACTGTGCCCTAAAATTCAAATTCCTTTCTTTCCAGCCCCATAAGAAATTTGAAGCACTCCAGCAAATTCTTGCTGTCTATATTGGAAAGCTTGCTAACAACCTAGACACACTAACTAGTATCACTACAAAGAGCACTCACTGTTAGTATTATGACAGTTTTGGGTGTTTTTTTCTGTAATTCTTTCAGATTGTTGGTGCCCAACATGTTAGCCTACAGTTGCCACCAATTTTCCTTTGTAAATATGTCATGACAGGAGAAAGGATAAAAATCTGAACAAAAGTGGAAATCAAACTTGGCAGTTTTGAAACAGAAGTCTGTTCAGGTCTCATGCCTTTATTTACTTGTACTACTACTGCAGCACTTTATAATAAATTACCTGTTTAGCATCGTTCTGGCAGGCAAGTGAGCTCTCAGAGCACAGTGGTTTTAAAAATGTCACTGCCTCAGTTGTTTTGGTAGTGATGGATTCTTTTCAACACCTTTAAATCAAACAGTTGTTTATCTTAAACGTAATAACTAAATACTGTTACTATCTCATGTTATAAAACTGTAATGTTATTAAAAGGAGAATAATGAGCTTTCAGACAAAAGCTGCCCCAGATGCAAGAAACAACTTCAATAGATCCTAAGAACCAGGTGCCCCTAGATCCATCAGTAAGGTGCTGTTTCCATTAGATGCAGAGTAACACTCAGTAACTGCAGTACCACATCTCAGGAAAAGGTGAGGTCAGAGGGAGGTTTCACTTTATAATTTCTGTTCAAAGTGGCCTTTCAGGAAATGTCCTAAATAGAAAGAATTAAACTATGCTATTTCGTTTTGCACTGTGTAATATGCTAGATTAAGCCCTGAAATGCAAAACTTAATGTTGACCTTGCGCTATTATGGTTCTGATCCACTGCAACTTCCACAGCGGTTGTGAATTCCTGTTGCACCACATGGTTCTGATTTTTTTTTTTTTTCCCCCCGCAACCCAAAAGTATTTCTTTCACCAAACTCTGTTTAAATAACACTTGCAATCTTCATAAATTGTATATCTAAAAATATTTATTGGAGCTTTGCAACAGAAAAAATAATTCCCCTGTGCTCCTAAAACCAAGCAAACAAAAAAATTCCAGTAATATTACCTGGGTTATAAGCTGTGAAAAGGAAACTAATCATGAAAATCTCAGAAGGAAACCTTGTGATGATGACAAGAAGGGCATAGCAGTATGATTTTTAGCAAGGTAACTTGGCACTCAGTCTGTACAAAACACACTCCAACCCCTTGAGAAAGTGGGATGTTGGTGTACAAGGATATGCGTTTATTTGAGTAGTGTTTATACTAAAACATAGAAGTAACACTGGTTTTGCTTTGGAAATGTCTTCAATGGGTACTAAAGAAAGATAAGAGTAAAATATGGCTGGGCTGACTCATTGCATAATATGCTTAGACCTAAATTCAACATGTTACGGTTAATATCTGTTTAGTTTAGACTTTGTTTATCCTTAGTGCTGTGGACGGGGGATGTTGGAATTCACTAAGTAATTTTAGAAGACCATAGGTAAAAATGCGTTATTTTTTCAGCAAACAGTAATGCACCTACTACTTACCAGAATGCTTGATTTTTTTTTTTTTTTTTTTCCTTTGCTAATGGTGCAAGGTTGAAGTAAAATGTTTGTGTTGGCCACTTTAAATTACTGATTGGAGTCAAGGTGGGGAAAACAAAACCAAAAATTTATGGTGGTGTTTTTAAACGATTTTCAAGTAATTGTCAGGCCAATACTAGCTGTTCTTTTAAAAAAAATTCTGCAATTTTTTATTGCGAAGTTGATTTCTTAAGTCCCACTGTAGGTGGGCTTTGTATGATAAGCCTTCAAGTAACAAATGGCTTTATCTTCTCTTCTGCTAATAAGGTCAGTAAGGATTTCTGTTTTGGATAATAATGACACAATTTTGAATAGATAATAATTCTGACTGGAAAACAGGTTCACAGTTTCCACCTTTTTAATAGCTGATTAGGTGATAGTCAGCTAGCTGGCTGTTATGAAATATTTTACAGGAGTAAACAGGCTTTCTTGCTTTAATTAAGGCCATATGTGTGCAGCGACTGTGATTGTCTGGGAATCTGTATCCTGTATTTTCAGTTAAACAGCTGATAAAATGTTGCAGTTGTGGAAATGACTAGCAAGTCCAGTAGGCAGATGTCTTTGAAAGCAGTTTTGGTTTTGCTTTCTATTTCATCATACAAGGCAACCAAATGTTTCTTGAGGTTTGATGATCTTGTGCTGTAACAAAATAAATTCTGCGTGTTTTCCGACGTGATAAGGTTACTGTTTGGACCCAGTATTCAGAAGCACTTTTTAAAAAAATAAATCTCAAGTTTACCAAGTGGCAAAACACCTATAAATTCTTGTGTTCTCTTTGCAAAGTCTGCATGGGTTAACTTCTCTGTAAACAGTTGTCTTGCATATTAAATAATAGTAGAAATGTTTTGAGCAAGAGAGTTGAATATGAACATGTTAAATTCTTGATTTGTGTTCTAGTGAAAGGTAGCATCAAGTATTTATTAGAGAAGTCACTTTTTAATTCTTCTAGAGAAAATTAAAGCACATCAACTGAATGGAGGACTCGGATGCTTAACCTGGAAATACTTCTTTGGCAATGTTTGGGTAAAACTGACCGCTAACACCCTTCCCTCTGGAAAACATCATGTCTATTCATATCACTTCCCAGAGGTTAAATGCAGCTCTTGGAACAGTCACAGGAAATAATACCAATGTGCTTCTAAACCATGACCCGCCTCTTGGTCGAAGTGGCCAAATAGGCCACTTTTCTTGATTACTGGGAGGACCACATATAATTAATTATTCTCACTCTGTGTGGAGCCAGGAGGTGCCAGGAGATGTGCAGGGCCCTGCACTCACTGCCCATTGCTACCTCCCTCCCTGCTGGCTGGTTTTTGGGGGTTTTTTTGCTGTGTGAATCAATCAACAATACACTACCTGTGTATTGATTTCAGCATTTCGGTTCTTTTTGAGAAAAAGCTGAGCCCGATGTTCTGTTGTCCCTCAGCTGAGGATGCGTGACTGAAAGAGATGGTGTGCTGCTCATCTTTGATGCTGTTACTTTGGCAGTATTTTCTTAGAAACAAGGCTTTCTGCTGTCACTAGTATTTTAAGTACAGTCATTTGCCTTGCTTGGAGGAGTCCTAAATAATGCAGTATTTAAATATCTGGTAGAACTTTTTTAGTCAAGTACTCGAGCTGTTGCTAGCAATGCTGGAAGTGTTTTTATGTCTGAAAAATGGAAATGTTGCTGTACCTTACCAGGTGGTCAGGAACAGAAGAATTTTCCTTCCTTTGGTTGATAAAGTTAGAAGTCAAGGCATCTTCCATTTTGTTTGATGTGTTTTGAATATTTTTCAATTTTTGGGTTGGGTTGGGTTTGGTTTTTTTATTTTATAAAATAATCTTCAGTACTTAATCAAAATTAACCTGTGGCTTTGTCGTGTGTGTGTAAATAAGGTGGGTTTGTTTTAATAATTGGTGGAGGAAACACAGGCCCTTGTAGGATGCAGTTGATTGCCCTGTTGTAGTCATCTGCTTTAGGATGACATGAATCATGTACTGGATACTCCGTTAGCAGTAAAGGAGGCGCGCACAGTTTTTTCACCGACCTCCGTGCTTGACTGTGTGCAAAGATAGGTGGAATGGAGTTCAAACCCTAATTTGACAATTTTGTCATGAGCTCCGCACGCTGTACATGCCGCACTGGTGTTCGGCTGCACTGAAATGTAACCAGGGATACAGATTTGCAGAGTCCTACCGTTTATCTTTAGCCTCTCTTCAGAGGAGGAGGAGGAGAAGAGGGAAAACTTGGCAATAAAATTTCAGCGGTTGTTGGTGGTGTTCTGCTTCTCTAAGTTTAGCAGCGTTGGGGGTGGTTGTTAAAACGGGCTGCTCAGATTTTGAAACCTGCTGTTCTGAACAGCGTTAGGTAACGTGGTGCTTCAGCATCCTGGAAGTCCGTCTATGCTGCAGCTTCCAAAGTCAAAGTACCTGGCTGCATTTAATCAGTAATGCAGTAAAAATGGAAGAGATTTAAGAACTTTCCCTGTTGCAGACAAGAATTGTGTAGTTTGCTCATCGATAAACTTCAGCAGCATATTTAAATTGTGGTTTGTGGAAGTTTCATGTCGCACTGAAGTCATATTGCTTTACTCCACAGAGGCAAACCTGATCTCAGCATCAGCAGGGGCTTGTTGTTTTGCCACTGTAGAGAAACTTCTCCTTGTGTCTATTGCGCAGCCCAGAGAACAATATAGAGGGTTATGGAAAGGCTGCATTATTCCAGGGGCCTTTCTGATGGTTTTCACAGTTTCTATAGGATGTTAACAAATCTCCCATTGCAAAAAGCTGCAATTGAATTTGATAAAAAAATCACCTCTGCTAATGCCTTCTGTGATGGATTTTGTCAGCTGGCTTCCTGAGTGAGTACCACCAACACTTTTATATGCTTACCCTTCAGCATTTCCACAAAATCTGTTTTAATTATCTGTTTCTGAATTAAATAAGTATACTTGCAAGATCATGATCCTTTGCATAGTTATTTATGAAAAGTCTTTGTAAGAAGGTTTTAGTTCCCTGCTCTTCTGAAGTCTGTAGCATTGAAGGGAAGTCAATACTCAGTTACGGAAAGGAAAGGGGATTCATCTGGGAGATCGCCAAGGCTGGCTGTGTTGAAGGAAATGGGATCCTGTTGTGGAAAGAAGGTGAAGAGATCACACATACCTGAGTATTTTAAGTGGGATTCTGACTGGATTCATCTCATACTTGTTGGTAGTCCATGGCACTGCTAAGGAAAAAAAAGAAGTCCAAAGTGTGCATCCCATTAAAAGAGTTTATATACTTCTCTTTTAACATTTATATTCAGGAAGCATAAATTTACTGTGCTCATAGCAAAATTAAATTTTCATAGCTCTTTAGAACTAAGACTCTATATCTTTTTTATGAATTTCACTTGACTTACACTTTCAGTGGTTTGGCTTCAGGTTGCTCTTACCAGTGGAGGGAAGGATGATAGCGATAGAGAGCTGCGTGGCCACGCCTGGGATGGGGGATCTGACCAGTGCTCTGCTCGTAGGGCTTCCGTCTAGTACCCATCTTCCTCATTTCGTGAACTTAAAGCTGTAATATTTTGGACTCTTGTCTCATCCCGCAGGTATGTGTGGCTTGGCACCTGAACAGGACTTTGTTTGTGTGAGCTTAAGCTCTACTTCAAGGGGAGGCATTTTAACACAGGTACTTGCTATGCGTTTTGTGTTGGGGCAGTTGAATTTACAGCCAACTTTAGACTTCTGTGCTGAAATTCTACTTTAGGACCAGATTAAATCATTCTGTAAGCTCAGCTGTATGCTTAGTGGTATAATTTTAATGATGCTGGTCTGTGATACTAAGGATAAAATTTAGCTTGCTGCTGGAGCTTGACACAGTAAGATTCATGATGAAAGTTTGTAATTTGGTAAATATTTACGAAGTGTATAGCAATTAGTGAGATGCTAACACTTTTCACCCTTTTTCTGTGATCAATGATTAGCAAAATGATGTTTTATTTCCACTGGCAGGCTATGATATTGCTCGCTTTACCTCTACTATTAATGTTCTAGGAAGTAATTTAAGGGAATGAGGATGACTAAATAGTAAGCAACTGGAAAAAGAAGATAGGCTGATATTTCTGGGGTAGACAGAAAACTGAGAAAAAGGAGAATAAGGTAGCTAACATAAAACTGGAGGAAAGATGGATGAAAGCTTTTAAAGAATTCAGTGTGATGTAAATGTCAGTTTAAAAAAAAATTACCTTTCAGATGTCACACAAGCCCTTTTTAGGTTTTCTTATTTGGCAATACAGTTTTCAAGATAAAAATACTAAGCTTTAATTTTCTGATACATAAAAGAATTTAAAAGAAAAGGCTTATTGTTCATACAAGACTGGCAGACTGATGTTAGAAAAGGATTATTTTTTTTTTAAGTCTTTTTTTAACCCATTAGTGGTATTTCAGTCATTGTAAATACTTGTGTATAGTTCTTTAAATAACTGAGAGTTAGTTGTTACATATGTACGCAGGAGCACAAACTATACGTAAATACCTGTTATCCACCTTTAGGTAACAGTGTTTGTTATTGTGGTAGGTGGTGTCCAGGCTTCTAGCACCATACAGTAATTCCGGTTGGAAGGGACACCTGCAGGTCTTTGCTCAAAGCAGGGCTGAGGATGCTCTGAGCATTGTCCAGTCAAGTTTTGAGTATCTCCAAGGATGGAGATTTCACAGCCTGTCTGGGGCTCTCTTCTAGTGTTCAACCACTGTAATTCCTAATATTTAGGAGGAATTTATCCTGCTGCAGCTTGGATCTGTTGCCTCTTCTACTGTTCTTGTGTACCTCCAAGAGTCTCACTCCATCTTCTCTGTAACTTCCCCCTAGGTAGCTGTATCTGCTTAAAATGTTAATTTAGATACACAGAAGAATAATAAAATGCTTGTCAGATGTTGCCCTCTTCCTCAAGTAGTTTACTGTTCACTTTAAATATCACTTGTCTGCAAAGAGCTTTCTCTTCCATTATGTTTATAGTGATTTTTCAGTTTAAAGCCAGTGCTTCATTCTGTTCTCTTATTTGCTTTGGCTGTATTTTTTCCTGAAGACAGGAAGATACTATAGCTATAGGTTCCCCACTTTGTGAAATAATACAATTTTTTTATGCTCTCAATTACTTACCTAAGCTATTTTTTGCTTTAGCATAATCACCTGTTGAAAGTACTTCTACTATGCATACAGAGCTTTTAACATTTTCTAGAATAAACAAAATCCCACTTTCAACAAAGTCATACTATGTGTCAAAAAAATATCAACATCATTAAGTCACTTAGGAAAATGGAAGCTGAGTTCATTTGAAAGAGATACTCCTCTTTTCCAGCACTCTCTTGTTAAGGATTTGACCTGCTGGTTCTTGAGACACTCTACCCAAGTTACTGAGTGTTTCAGTAAATAACTACTATTAATCCATGAACTTTTTCTAATTGTCCAGAAAAATATTTGGATAAGGGCGAAGACGAAGGCAGAATCAGGCTGGCAAACACTAGTGCGTTTATGCCCATGCATTGTCCAGTGTTGTTTGTCTGAGCTATAGTTAACACCCCCCTGCTCCAACCTCGCCGCCTTTTGATTGAGTTAATTTTCTCACAAAAGAAAAGATGGGAACATAAAGTCAGCGGCAAAGAGTTCTGCTAGTTTTAGCAGATTGTGTAATTGTGGGTTTACGTCTTGAACATGTTGGGTAGGGACTGTTGTGTGTTAGGGTTATAGCTACAACATAAAACTGAGTAAGTAGGAAGCACACTTATACAGTGTTATAGTGGTTATATCTGTTCATTACAGTAAAAGCCAAAACAGTTAGAAAGCATAGTCTCTCTGGAAAACAAGAAACAGGTAAGCTCAAGAAATGCTGTTAATAAAAATGTTGCATTGGTTAGTATTTCAAATAGAGTGACAGCATGTGCTTTCTTTGAAACCAAACAAAACTCTCCAAAAATGAAGAAGGGAGGGAAAAGGGGGGGTGGGGGGACGACGACAAACCAAACCAAAACCCAACAAAAAACCCCAACCGACCCTTCCTGGCTTTTTTTTTTATCCACTTTGTTTGAGGCCATCCTACAGAATACCTAGCGATGGCTAGCTATGGTTGTAGACAAACTATTTTTTCTGGATATGTACTTATGTGAAGGTAATAGTGGTATCAGCTCACCTTTTCAAAGATGGAAAGGGAAATAATGAGATGTTGTTGATGATGTTGTTGTTATTAAATTACATGTGTTTTTCACTCCTTGACAAACATGTTCCTAACTATGTAGTGGTCTTGCTCCTGAGTAGTTTGCTGTTGTTATACAGTGTATATTCATACTCAATCTTGAAATCAACTTAAGTTTGTCTGGATTTAAAATTTAGATGAGATCCTTTTCCTCTAAAATTCAACTTTCTCTGTTTTAAAACTTGGCAGTTCATAATATCCTGCAGCAATTTGGCGTGGTGGTTTGTTATATTTTCTGTAAAACACACAGAATCTGAGCCTATATAATCTTAGTGAGTAATAGTTTTGATAATGACTCTTACACAGTATAGTATGAATGTGAGGAAGCTTGGGGCACTAGTGTCACTGCTCTACGGAAAATTAGACTGAGGACTTTAATGGTACCAGATAGTTATGATCTCCCTCCAGGAATGACATGATGATCCATAATAGCTCAGTGTTCCTGAACAAGAAGCTTAAATAATGGGTTACTTCTAAATAAATTGCCATCTGACAACTTTTTACATTTTTCTTATGTTAGTTATTTTTTCCCAAATGTATAATAATTTAAAATAGATTTTGAGATTGTACTGTAAGGTGATATATGTGTGGACTTCATGTAGGGCAGGTTGGGTTTTGAGAGAACAACAGCATAGACAACCTTGGTGGTTTGGGGTGCTTTTTCAACCCTTCTTTCATTCTGCCTGTTCTTATTTTCTGTGCCAATTATATCTTATGTGACCAGGAAATTCTGCAGGTCACATAAGAGACGTGAATGTCAGGCTGGAGTTTGTATCCTTCAAAATATTAATCTTTAATAAACTGTTACCAGCATTTGCAGCTGACATAAGTCCCCTCTTTTCAGTACTGTGCTTCCCTGATTTTCCTCAACTGTAAAAATGAACCACTGACAGTCATATCTCCACAAAGGTGCAGGAAGAGCAGGGGTTAAAAATTGCAACAAGGCACAACTTACCCCTTGCAAAATGCTCTTCTGAGGCTACAAAAAACAACTGTTAACACTAAGGGATTTTTGGTGGTACTAGTGCTGGGGTTTCTTTATATTTCTGTTTTAAATTTTTTTTAAACTGTTGCGGGTAGGATAATCTTTCTCTGCTACTTGAGTTTAACTTTCCCAGGACATGTAGGACGACAGTATTTTAGGTACTACTTTTTGCTCTAACTTCTAATTTTAGCACAGAACTTGCAGAGGTGAAATAGTTTAATGCTTCATACAACCTGCTGTTCACACAGCTTCAGGAAGAATGTACATACTTCGGTATTACCATCATCATCATCATCATCATCATCTTAGCATTTAATCAGAATGCCATGAACATTACTTTTCAGTACAGAAGATTAAAAAAAATTACAGGGTAGATATTAATTTAGAAAATTTGTACCTCATTTTAAAAATTCCTCTGAATCTTGTCTTCAAAAAAAAAAATCTATAACATTTATTTTGTATCTCCCAATAAAATTCTAATATATCCTTTCCTTATCTTCACCTTTACCTTTTGCAGTGTCCTTTGTTTTATTGCCATAATGCCAACTAGGCCATAACAAGCCAACTCCTTCTTTAAACTGTGTCGTGATAGTATGTTGTTTATATTCTGTTTGTTCTGTCACATAAAACAATTTGTGTTAATTACTGCTTTGGTTTCTCACATTATTTGGGCATACAGCTCTGTTACATTCAATAGCACATTTTCTGATTGTTTGTTTGTTAGTTTGTTTTGGTGACAGTATTAGCGTTTCACTCCACTGTTTTGCTTTAAGATTAACATAACATTAAGCTGCATAATAAGATACAGGCTTTATTCTCATGCAGTGAAATGGCAGAAGAAGGCAGGTCATAATTTTGCAGTTTATTCAAGAGAAGTAAAAAAATACAAATAAAAAAATCTCTGAAAGTGGATTAGCCAATTACTTGATGCTCTCTGTTACAGGATAGCAAGGCCAAAAGTGAAGCATTTACAGTAAAACTCATGTTCACGGAGTTGGATTATTTTTCCATCTTTGCCAAATGTTGCAAAACACTGAGTGTTAGTACTAAAATAATCCATGTAGCTAGTTTTTGCATAATTTGAGGGCAAGTCTTCTCCGATTTACCAGCTGTATTTGGTATATACTTTAATAATATATTGTGCTGTATGTCTCTGGTATGGGTAACTAGAGGTATCTAACGAGGTAGATTAGTAGTTAAAAGAGTGTCTTTGCTTTTGGAGGCAAAAAGTTAATCTTTGACAGCATATTTTTGACATGTTACTGAAAATCATTTTGTACGCTAGCTCTGCTGCTATTTTCAGTGTTTGTTGTGGGGCTCTTTTCAGGAAAACAGCTGTCAATTATAGCCTTGTGGAAGCAAAAATAGCAGCTAATCAATGTATGTTTTATCCATGGAATTAAGCGCTTAGCTTAAAAGGAAAATAGATTTATAAAAAAAAAATTAATAAATTTTTCCAATGCGATGTGACAAGCTGCTGCAGCCTCATCTTCTCTGTTTTCTTGTGTGCATTTGGCTCCCTTTCTGAACATAAGTTTAAACAGAGGTTGTGTTCAGTGGAAGAAAGGTTGTGTACTTTGGGCTTGTCTTTTTTGTTGTTGTTGTTGTTGTTATGCTTGAAAGGGCTTTGCCTTTAAACTGCAATTCTACATGGAGCAGATCATGGTTGTTTCTCTTCTGGCCTTTCATCAATGGCATATTCTCTTCAATTACTGTCTTGACTAGTACCCAAAAAATGTAGGACACTAAGTTATCTGCTAGCAGTGCTCCACATAAAGTTTAGCATAAATGCATTTGGAAATCCTGTACTCTGAAGTATTTCAGAAAAGTTGCTTCAAAAGTTCTTGAAACATACAGGGGGGGTCTCCCTTGGCATGGAGGCTTGGGGTGCAGTCCCCGTAGTTGTACATCCTGGTCTGCCACTCATAATTGATGGGCTTCTCATTTCCTAAAACAAATGGTATGTTTGGAGTGTCATTAATGTTTATTTCTTACATTGCTGTCCATGCAAAACTGTGTTCTTAATGTGCACCTACTTCTTATTAAACCAAGATCGCAGCCCTGTTCCTTAAGAAAGGCTCGTTAGGTCACTTTTGGAAGTATATAGAGTCTGACTTCTTACTGTCATCTTCATAAATGACACTGGTTTTCCTTACGATACCTCCTTTTCTTCCCACTCTCTGATTTCATGAGGTACCTGTAGAGACAAATGTGCCAAACAGATTGTTAATTGTTGCGGTTGCTTTTGTTGGAGTCTGTGCTAAGACATCTCATGATGGAAAGGTGGTTGTACGTGTTGAAAACCTGATAGATGAACATGTCACCATTGATGTGAAACATTACAAATGTGCCTGTAGTTATTTCATTCATCACTACAAATGCGATTCTCTTCATCTGTTTGGCATGCATATATATGCAGAACAGCTGAACAGATTTAGGCATGCCTGTGTGTCAAACGATAGTCTAGCTTGAGCATGGTGGTAGAAACATTAGTTGTTACAAGAGATTGTTGTAAGTTTGGGTACCTCCTCTGTTAGCTGTGTTGTGTGGAGGCAATGGTTATTGCTTGAAATGTGATGGGAACCTATTGGTGTCCACCTGAGCTGTAAGCATAATGGGTCTTGAACATCCCTTCTGTTCCCTCTTTTATTGGGAGTCCTTGAATTCTGCAGTTCTTTTTTTTTTTTTTTTTATGTTTAAGCTTCCTATTACATTGAACATTTGGATTTATACAATGCTGATCGGAAGTAGTCTGCTTTAAAAAAAAAAAAAAAATTAACTCAGATAGCCAGAGTATAATTTTTATCTGTTTTGTAAGGATGCTTAATAGTGATTAAAGTGCTGGTGGTCAGTTTATATTCTACCTGTAAGAAGAACTGTAGGGAATGCATAGATGTTTCACTGACTGCTGAGCTTGCGGACTTATTTTTTTCTTTTTTTTTTTTTTTTTGTACCAATACTACACACTGTCTTCAAAGATGAATAAAGAAACAGTACAAAATTGCACAAAGTTTGTTTGTTTGTTTGTTGTTTTTTTAAAATCCTCTCTCCAAGGCATTGGAGTTCAGAATCAATTTAGAAAAAAGTTTAAAACAAACAAACAAAAAAACACTAAAAAAACCCCCACCAAACAAAACCACTTCTATTTCAGTGTGGTTAGTCACAGTGGAAATACTGGTCTTGGTGACAGCTTTCTTAAAGGGAGCTGGGCAGCTTTCTCACTCAGGCAGAAAAGGCTGTAGTCAGGTCCTCATTTGATCAAAAGGGGAAATATGCCCTGTCGAGAGGTACTTACATGAGGATTTGAGCAGAATTACAGATCACTTTTGTGTGTTAGTGCCTCTCTGGCTCTTCTTAGACTCTGAACATACAACCTAAATTTTCTTGGTAAGAAAGTAAGATTCATCCCTTAAGGACTGATATGCACCTCTCTCAAAATAACTTTGATATTTCCTCTAGACATGAAGATTTGTTAGAGCAATTATTTTTTAGAAGTATCCAAGGTGAGTTGTGCATTTGTGAAAAAGGGTCGGTGCAATGGGCGTATTTGCAGCAGACATGGTAAAAGCTGCAGTTGTGAAAGGAGGGGATCTGCAAAGGGCAGGAAAATGCAGGGTCTGTTACAGGAGGGAATTTCAGTTTTGGCCGAGTCCTTCGCCTGTGACAGGTGACACCTCTTTAAGCCAAACATGAACTCTGGAGATGCTGGAGTTGTCTTTTATGCAGGAAGAGCCAGCCTGCAGTCTGCGTTCCCTCTGCACGTTTTGTAGGATGGACTAAGATGCGCGTTGTATGAACAGGAGCAGTGACAGTGATATAAAGCACAAAAATAATGTTTGCACTTGCTCTTTGAAGACTGCTGCGCTCTACTATGGTACATCATAACAGCATACCTTCAGTGCTGTCCTTGCTCAGTGGTTGTGTGGCAGGACAGTGTCAGCTTCAGGAGTGCTCTGTGTTAAGTGGCGAAGCACCCAATGGCCTTGTCTTTATGGGTCTTTATGACATAGTAATTAAGCATTTGAACTTCATTTATGGAGTTATCAGGGAAGACAGACTGAGGTGAAATGTTAGAAATAATAAAACTTACTGTAAAATGGTAGCACCAGACGGCTTCTCTAGTGGCCAAGTTTTGGGAAAACGAGTCTCTCGTTAGCATAATAGATTGTAAAAGTGAGCACTGCTGATGATGTCAGTACAGTCACATTGTAGTAGATAGTTTTTCTTGGACGCCTTTGTATCCTTACTGCACTTTCACTCAAGTACCTGATAGCATCTTGCAATTAGCACGTGCCTTATATGCTGTTTAAGAGTCTGGAGTGATTCAAAGCACAAAAGGTGGTGGTGAAGTTATTTTTGCAACTAGACGCTTGGGGAAGGAGTCCAGCAGGACGCATTGTCCAGCACATCTTCCAAGTGTTCAGACAGGCTTTGATATAGGAATGGCAGCTGAGAGAGATCCTTAAAGGCCTGACTCTGAAATCATAGGTGAAGAGCCGCCAAGATCACAGAAGTGGGTGGTTTGGAAGGGGTGACTGTGAAATGGTGGCATTCTTCAGGGGATTCAAGGGGGGAAGAGAGGGAAAGAGAGAAAAAAAAAAAACATTAAAATCGGTGCACTACAAGATGGCAAACCTCAATAAATTCTGAGAAGTGGGAGACACGACTCTGTTTTTATAGATGCAAACCTGAAAAAAAGAGGACCTAAGAAAAGGTGGCAGTTTAACAGTATTTTTTATTATGGAGACAAGCACAGACTGTCCCAGTTCAAATGAAGGATAGAAAATATAGTAACTCACTAACTGGACAAGTTTCTCCAGCATTAGAAGGAAGGAAGGAAGCCTGCAGAAAGTCTGACCTAGTTTCCAATAGGGATAATTTGAGCAGGGATAAGTATAAAAGAATATTTTTGCTTCTCTGATATTTTTGTTGTTATTGTTGATTTTTTTAAATTAATTTTTTATGTTCTATGACTTGTGCTTGCCGGAACATGCACCTAGCACTGGCTGTGAGGAATACAAAGAATCAGCAAGTACTGTGGTAATGAAAGGAAGACAAAGGATTTGGTCTGCTGCTCAGCAGGAAGAGGAAGTTACCAACTTCTGACACTAAAATATTTTATTAAAATGGGGGAAGGGAAGCTTGTATCAGTCTTTGGCTAAGACTTTAATTGAGAGCAGATGGCAAATTAAATCACTGGATGCTTAGTGGCTGGTGTGAAACTATGCAACTTCAGAGCTGTGAGCTGTTACCTTTGACACCTTGGGAAGAGTAAATAAGCATCTAAAAAAAACTCCAGAAGAATGAACATAATATTTAGGCTGCCTTATTCATAATTTCTAATTTCAGTTTTCAGAAAGGAACATGGAAACATAAGAAATATTGCGAGAACCCAAGAAAACTGATAATATCCAGCAGATTTTTCTTTTAAAAAATAAACCACATCAAAGAAACTGAACTTATGTCTGTAACTTGGTAGCAAGGAAAGGAAAAACTAGTAGATTACCACCAAGTTGAAGTGAAGCTTTTAAGACTCTAAGCTAGAAAAATGTGGTCTGCATATAAGCCAGTATAAAATGGGTGCAGAAATCTTTGCATTGTGTATCAGTAGCTCAGGGCCTTCGAAGGAGTATTGCAGGTAGGACTGTGCAGTAGTCTGTTCTAGGTCTGGCACTGCTCCGGCATTAGTGACCTGAATGATGCAATGGAGAATGTACTGAATCTGCAGGTACTGAAATAAAAGACCTACTGTGTGTTCCCACTAAAATAGAAAGGGACTGGATGAGCTAAATGTATAGCCTGTGTTTTTCATGTTACTTCATCAGACTATTTCAAGATTTCGTGGAATAATCCACTGCAAAAACTGAGAAGGAAGGACAGCTAGTTGTGTTTCTACTCCATAGAAAATCCTGAGATATTTGTAGTAGTCAGATTTTACATGCAGCAGTAAAAAAAAGATATATGCCTGTTTACGCATTCCAATGTGACAGCTGATTTGTAAGAACGGTGAAGTCGTCCTGCTGTACCCTGTTTTGGAAAGACTTCTTCTGAACTGTTGTGTTAAGCTTTAAGCACTGGATTTGGATTTGAGAGCTTTCCAAGTAGCAGGGAGAAAGAAATCAGACTAGAAAAGCTGGACAAATTGAGAACTTTTTTTTAGGGGGGGATCCTGATTTTTTTTTTATTTATTTATATATCTGTCAATAGTTTCTGTGACTGATGTGACTGCAACATTTCAATAGTTTGCCAACAGAAATCACAGTAGTGCTGATATCAGCATAGATTTTTTTTTTAATACAGAAAAGGTGTGTTGGTGTGGTGAATTCTGCATGTAGTTAATCCATGTATAGTCACTTCCTTTCTTCCCACTTCTTGCTATTACATTATTAAACATTACATATAAATGGCTATGGGATCTCTGTAGTTGAACGTGAAATAAAGCATGAGCGTTTACAAGCATCAGGTTTATTCATACCACTGGAAGCACCTTGAATCAGCTGGTCAAACGGCCTAAAAGAAATCAGTTTATCTGGCACCTAAAGCAGTACCTCTTCTTCCCTGCCTTTTGAGAAAGTACCTTTTCTCTTAGCTGTATCAAATGCTTTTTGCAGAATACCTTGAGGGACTGATGGTAGGGAGGGTGCTCTGATACATCCTCATTTTGTGGTGCCCTTTGCGCATCCTGTGGTACTTCTGGTGAGTAGCTGGAGTTTATTCAGCAGACTACAGGTATTGGAAGATACATCAGCTCCTTTTGATGAGGCTGTCAATACAACAGTCGGTGCTTAAGTCAACTCAAGCTGCTGTGCTGTCTACATCTTAAATGCTATAAAACTATTGAGAGTAAATCCAGTAAAAACTGTAGTGGAGTTAGCTGTGGAGCTTGGTCAGCAACAGAAGGAATGGTGGGTCTGGGAACTGGGCAATCGTACCCTTCTTGAGTGCCATGTATACAATTAAGCAAATTGCAGATCTCTTTATGTATAGTGTAGTAGTTCTACCTAGAGTCAATAATTGAGGAAGTGCCAAAATAATTGGAAAAGATGACAGGAAGGATTTTTTTTACTCTATTTTAGGCCATGAGGTTCAGGAAGAAGGATTTGAGGAAGCTGCTGGGAGGGATGGGGTTGGCAGGGCACACAAATAACATTACAAAACACTACATTTCAAGATACAGAAATTTGTTGCTTGTTTGTTCAGTTGGTTTTTTTGTTTGTTTTTTCTTCCCTGGAACATACTGGGGTGGTCCTGGTGATGTTGTAATGGCCAAGAGAGAGGACAAGGAGATTCACCCTCTTAGGTTGAGAAGGAAACAAGCAGATCCGAGGATGGAAGGGGCTGATGGTAGAGTCCAGAGACTGGCATGGAGTGAGCGGGCAGAGCAGGAGAGCAGGTAGATGCCTTAATGCAGAGAAACTGCTTTCACACTAAAAGAAGGGAAATGAGAGTTGTAGACTGCTCCTTCCTCCCTTTACCCCGTCGATCTCTTGCCCTGGGTTCCCAGGCTGCTGTAGCCAAGCTCTTCTGCCTGC
Organism: Aviceda cuculoides; assembly: GCA_035590195.1. Classification (NCBI taxonomy): domain Eukaryota; kingdom Metazoa; phylum Chordata; class Aves; order Accipitriformes; family Accipitridae; genus Aviceda; species Aviceda cuculoides. The sequence continues at coordinate 40,613,332 of JAVJGG010000073.1, read as the reverse complement.
AGCCACATCTTCCCCATCTTCCTACCCGTCTCCCACAATTCTGCTATTGCTGACACTTCCCCAGCCCCGCACAAAAGCCAGTGAAAGTGCTTGAGTGCAGCTGCATCTGGCTCGCGTAACATGACTGAAGTGTAATGTTGAAACGCGAATAAAGATAGTAGGACATTCGTGGTTATCTGGTTGTAGTGGCGTTGCAAGGTTTGTTTGTACCTTTGGATTTGGATTAGCTGTTCTCTGTCTTGATTAGTAATGTTCAGTGTGTTTGTTCAGCTGCGGGAATTTGTTAATCTTTCTTCCCTTCAGTTTTCTTCCAGAAACAGGGAGCAGTAATCTCACCATGGAGAAGTTTAGCAAAGATTTGATTGTGAGAGCTTTCGGTGCTTCTTTTTTTTTTTTTTTTTTCCTGCGAGAATACATTTGTAGTGGTAGCTGGAAGAGAAGAGAACTGAATGTGCAGGATTAAGCTTGAGGCCCCAGCTTCCTGTGTAAGGGGAGAGGAGCTCACGAACCCGAAACGCCAGCCAAAAGGAAAAAGGGTAATGGACAAACATAGACTGTGCGGTTTGCTGCGCTGTGTGCCAGCTGCTGCTGGGTGGACTTCCTGCTGTGGGACACGAGTGACATTTGGGGCAGTCGCTGTCGGCGCAGAGCTGCTCGTTGGCTGTGCTGAACGCAGGAGCTAGATGAGGGCAGCTGGGCAGATCGGCAGTTTCTCGTGGTTTTCGCTGTTCAGAAAGCAATAGGGTTTTATTACTGAGAGGGTGTAGGTAAAAGAGCTCCTCGTAGGAATTCTATTATTTAAGGCGAAAGCACATGTTGAGAAGTAGGAAAATAGTTCTTGGAAAAAATAACACCAGGAATTCACCGATCTCTAGGTTGAAGAGCCACAGGTTTGTAAGAGGCTGTCTCTTGAACGCTGCAAAACCAAACAACTTGGGAGTGCCGATTCCAAAAGCTTGCTGGGACCTCGCTTCCCTTTGAAAGCTCAGTTAGAAATGTGTCTTTGACATGGTTTACAGCTCACTTCCACAGGGATCTGGGAACTGATCTGGGAATTGATCATCAAACTGTTTGCTAGCTAGTTCTCTGCAAGCCAGGCACTAGAGAGTCTCCATTTCCCATGTCTTGCACCTTAGATTTGACTTGTAGGGGAAGTGAAGAGCCATCTGAAAATCCAACCCAGAATGAAATCTTTGAATGCCAGTAACTTAATGATAATTTTAAAAGGATTTGTAGTAAATTAGGTAAAGAATAAAACTTTCCCTTTCCTACTCTTGCTGTGATGATGAGCAGAGTATCCCAGCTCGGGTGGAACGCAATACCTTAAAGAAGAGAAATCAAAAGCTATCTTTAAAGGGTAATTGGCTTAAACCTGTAGTTGCAGCCCTACAGTTGAGTCCATAACATTTCTTCCAATCACCTTAAAAAAAAAAAAAAAAAAAAAGTGACTCTTTTGCCCTTGATATCCTCCCATATTCTGCTCATCCTTCCAGCAGAGATAATGCATAGAAATGAAGACAAAGTTTGTGTTTGTTGTATTTGTCCTTTATTCTGCAGATTGTAGCGCGTGTGCTCCTTTCTCAAAGGACACCTTGTCCAATTCCTTCAGTGTCGTTAACTTGCTGGTGGCTTCCTGGAAAAGATACTTGAAGACTCCAGGGAATTGAGCTCGACAATACTGCCTTCTAACGCAGTCTTGCCAGACGCAAATACTTAAAAATACTTCTGTGGTAGCCGTATAATTGGACTCTTGCTTTCTGATTTCTGAAACATCTGGGTTCATACCTCACAGGTTGTTTATTTTTATACAAGCCTAAGAAGGAATAAGAAGCCTGAGGCCGTAGCAGAGCCATCAGCCTGCAGAGTCAAGGCTTAAACAAGTAGCATGAGATCGATGCGCCTGCCATTCTTAGAAGGACTCTTCTCTTCGTAGAAGTTCTCAACCCTTTAACAGGCAGTTATTTTGCTCCCTCTGCTCTCTTACATAATGTTTGCTGCTGTAAATGGTTTTGCTTGTGGGATTTGGTTTTTTTTACATATACTATTAGTAATGTGGACTACAGATGCCTGCTTGAAATCAGGATTCTCTTGTCTCCTTCATGTATACAAATCAGTTTTCATGAACGGCTGAAAAACTGTTCCACTTCAGATTGTAACACTGAGTTATGGACAAAAATGTATTGTACTCCTTATTGTGGATACGGTAAGTGATTATCTTTTTTGATCGCAGTTATAAAGCTGTACAGTATTGTTTTAGAATTGGTCTGATAAATGGTGAAATATTTTGTTACAGCTTAATTATGGAAAACAGGAGCTTATGGTTTACCCTTATTTAAATCTGACATGAATCTTTTCAGAGTGATAGGGCAAATGTACTACTGTTTCTGGAGGCTTAAAAAGAAGATTTGTTCTCTGATATTAAATTTTTAATGTATTATTCATGAGAAAAGTAAAGCTGAAAGCTTTTTTTTTCTCCCCTCAGTAGAAATGAACTTGAAGAATACATTATCTGTATGGGGGAAAAAAAAAAGTAAAGGACTCCAACTCTTGCTAATACTGGAGTTGTGCGCGCAAGTACTATTGGAGTTTCCTCAGGGAAAAGAAACCAGAATTTTGTTGAAAAAAAGCTGATAGGATCATTGAATAATTCGTGCAGCATTACTGGAATTCAGTTCCTAAAAAATGTCTAGTTCGAATATGCGTTTTAGAATGACAGAGTGACTGTTTATTGAGGTTGCCTTAAACTCCATGTCTAAGAATTATTACCTCTCTGGTTTGAATACAGGGCTGGGCTACATATTTTTGTTGCTTGTACGACTTTCAAGCTAGCTTTTCCAGATGTGTGCATATGCATGCAATGTATTCATGCATATATGTATATACTGTTGGTTTATTAAGGCAGACAAAATGTGTGTGAGCTTTTCTATCTACGGCATGTAAACAGAATTTGGCGAAAAATTTAAAGCTATTTAGCATTATGTAATGCACTAAATTCTTTCAATATGGAATATTTTAATCCTGGTGCAAACTTATATTTGTAATTATATTTTCTTCTGTACTATCACTAGAAACAAGAAGTATAAGCCAAGTGACATCATTTTTAGTGATCTTTTTCATTTGTGCTTTTCAATGTACTTTCTCATTCCTAGATCATGCATTGTTTAGTCACCTGAAATGACTCAAGGAAAAAAAAAACAAGTTGCATGTTTACACAAAAACTCTCAAGATATGTTTTTCTATTGCCTTACTAGAATCTTGTGCAACAATTAGTTTATTAATAGGAAAAATATCTGTAATTAGTAATATCCAAACACCACAATTCTATTTTGTGGAAGGCATAATTTAAATTGTTACTTAAATGCGAAGCATTTCCTAGATACAGTTAAAGTCATTTCTAGATGTTGGATAAAACAGTGTGTGATAGCACTACAGGAATTTATGCTACCTGTGATAAGGGAATAAATTCAGGATGTTACAACCTAAGTACTCCTGTAGACCTTACTATTAAATTATATGAGCACCTCTCAATTTTTAATATATATTCAGCCCCAAGCTCCTAGTGAAAGGCTGTGTGTGTGCCTTACCTAAGAATAAAAATGAAGCAGGAAATGTTTTGTAGGTGTTTTTTACTCTGTGTTTAAAAAGCTGTAGACAGGGAGCTATGGCACGAAACGTATGAAGCCACTTAAAAAAAAAAAAAAGGGGCGGGGGGAGATTCGG
>JAVJGG010000073.1:40584965-40600670 GCA_035590195.1 Aviceda cuculoides | reverse complement strand
GGGACAGGAATGTAATGCATGCACAGACTGCGCAGTATTTCCTGTTCAACTGCCGCTCCAAACCTCGGCGCTGGGAAAATCTCCAGATCGAGCAGCTCAGTCCTTGCTCAAACAATGAAGAAATGCTGCAGCTTCTGAAATGCTTTGATTTTTTTTTTTTTTTTTTTAATTTTTTTTTAACAGAAAATGTATTTTTTAAAGTGACTCTTCATGGTGTGCTACTGCTTTAAATATATCAGATTCTATGGATATTGCTTCTACACTATTTATAGATTACTGTGGCTGAGACTAAACATTAAACTTGCTGAAGCACTATAGGTATGGAGGGATGGCTCCACAATGTCACTACAAATAGTTAACGTTTATTTTGTAGCATAATGTATCTCCATAACGTTGCCTGCGGGGTTCAGTTAGCTTCGTTTTCCATCCAGTTAAAAATGGTGGTAATCTTTTGGTACTGGAGCTACTTTTGCATTATTTGCTGTATTTTATTCTGCCCTTAAGCTGTTTTGAAGCATCGCTTTTGCATTGCATGAGTTTTACTTCAGAAGTGAAATACTTTGTTTTAGCAAAAGCAAAAAAACCTTTGATCACTTCTGCCAATGAACACTAAACTCCAGTGCTGCAACCTTGCCTTGTGTGAGGTGTGAAAGTGAGATGAGGGGGTTTGTTTCTTTTAATTTTCTTATCTTTTTTTTGTTTTTCCAAGTGGTTCTGGTTCTTTGTACGTGGGGCAGCTCTGTTACCATTTCAGACTACCAGCGGATGGAAGAGTGACTGTGGGGTGTGGCTAGTTATTTATTTTATTTACTGATTTTATTTATTTTTTTAAGTAGATGTATGTTTTGAGATTTTATATCCATAGGCACCTCTGGAATGTATGAAGTGCTGTGGCTCTTCTCAAAGAAAGCCAATACTAGGAAAAGATTCGACTGTGAACTGCACGCGTGTGCATATAGGTGTGCATTAAAAAAAAAAAGGTCGTATATCCTTGTAGCACCTTTTTTAGTGTGTTCAGCAGCTACTTAGTCCTATGTGAAAAGGAAGCGAGCATGCACAGGTCAGCCTTGAAGACCAGGGCACCCCGATACGGCCCTTTGGTCCTTGACGCTGTCTCCCACAAAGCCACACGCTGACCAGGTGGATGGATGCCAGCGCAGGACAGGTACTGAGCACAGCTCGGGCTCTCCTCTGGCTCAGGGGAGAACCCAGGTAAGGCTGAACGGGCACATTTCACCTCCTGTTTTAACAATGTCCAGCTCTTTACATAGCAGACAAGGGTACAGCAGCTCCCTGGCTCGTCTTGCTGGAGGAGTTACTGGAGTGCTGCTGGAGGTTGACATCTCCTAACTTCTCCTTTGTATTCTCCTCATCCATCTTCTGTCCCTGGCTGTTCCAGTGGCAGGCGATACAGGCACAAAAATGGAAGTGCTAAGTGTTAATTAGTTCCTTCCTGGATCACAGGGAGACCTACTTTTCAGTCCTTTGGAGATACAGATCTACAGCTGCTGCTTCTCGAAATTGAAGTGGTCTCGGTGTAGCCCTGTTAGCTTGTCAAGCACTGGAGCAGGAAAGGAGATGGCCAAAATCTGAGCTGTTTAATTTGAACGTGAAGGTATTTTACTCAGAACGTAGTTCAGTAGGTTAATTAGGTTGTTAAAACAGTTTTTAACTTTTCAGCTTCATTAGGAAATGTGGATGCCCCTGAAGCAGTGGATCTGCCTTCAGTCTTTGAGCTGAATAAATGCAAGGAGTTGGGCTCTGACAGATGCATTTCTTTTAATGTAGTATTTCCTAGTAGCAACCCTCCTAGCTTTTTGAATACTGCAACACTGCAAGACAGCACAGCTGTTTAAATCATGGCTTATGAGAGAAGCTGACACATATGAAGGTACAACCTCCATATATATGTATGTCCAACCAAACCTCCGTGTGCAGACTGAAGTGTACCAACTGCTTTATGGTTTTGGCATTTGCCTTGGGATCTGTCGGGGTTTTGTGCTGTTTTGAGCTTTTTCATGGTTTCTTATCCCTGCTTGTCAGTTTAAGAGGCTTCTGTGCACAGTTGCTGTTTTTAACATTTACTAGCTGTATCTCATGATGCATCACAGCCTTGTACAGAGAGCAGTGCTGAGTTCTAAGTCATGTATTAAAAAAGTGACTTCAGAATTTCACTACTTTTGATCCTTAGAAAATGAGCATCCAGTAACCAACAGCAGGTATTTAATCCACCCAGATTTGAGGACTGTAATAAGTAATTTATGTAGGGCAAAAGAAGTTTTTTGCGTTAAGCTGCTGCAACAAAAATGTTTCCAAAGCTTGCTTTGTTTAGGTAGAGGTCTTTTTTTCTTCGTACAGCTTTAGCTGTGTTGAATTAACATTCATCCCAATGATTTTTCTCCTTTTGTCCTAGATACTACATGAAAGTATATTTTTATAGGACTTAAACAGGTATGGAAAACAAACTGTAGTGTTCTGATATCCACTAGATAACTTCTCTTTGAATGAGACAAGCTGTTCTTGTGTAACCATTTGAACTTAGCATATAGGTGCAACTTCTGAGCTTGTTTTCCAAAACATCATGGAATGGATTAATAAAAGTAACGTTCAATTTTTCCTGAAATTCCTGAAAGTTCATAAATCACATTGACATTTTTTCTGATCCAAGTGCAGTGACCTACTGTAAATAGATTAAAGTGAAATAGAGAAGAGATTATCTCAAAAGTAAAAACAAGTTACTTGGTTATTTTTCCTCCATGTCCGCACCTGTGTTACGTATTTAAGCTTTTATTTCTTGGCCCCTAGCTATGCGATGAGCTCCATTCAGGGGAGACTACTAATGCAGTGTATGGGAAAGGGTTTTGTGGGGAGGGGGAGTTAAATGTTTTGGAAATATTTTCTTTTCACTAAACTAGTCTGGGATCCCTCCCTTCAAAGGAATACTGCAGTGGAAAAAAAAAAACCTTAAGTTTATTTAATTATGTTTTTTGGGGGAGAGAAGTTGACAGCTTCAGTTGAAATGAAGATAATCTGGGGTATATCAGCTGAATATAAACAGAACAATTTGCTTGGGTTGTACATGTTTGAAGGTTAAACCAGTTATGGGCGGTTGTTTCAGGTATGTGACAGTGCTGTTATTCCTATCTTTTCTGCAAAGCTTATGTGGAAGATTAAACCTTTCAATGATAAACTGAAAATGGCATTTAAAACCGAAGTTATGCGGGCATCACGTGCAGATTTGGCACCAAGTATTGTAAAGTAATTTCTATCCTGGTCAATACATCACAAAAATAGGAGCTGTATAAATAAAGTTATAAACTGTTTGTTTCTAGCTTGAGTCATGCAGGATATAACATTTTATTTTTTTAATAACGTCAGATACAGCCTCTTAAGAAGATTGAGAAATTGTGCATCTCTAATCATGTATAAATTTCAAAACTGATTCATTTGAGAAAAGGGCTTTGTTTAATGCTGCTTTATTCTGACTTGCGTCTTTCCATTTTGTATTATAAACAAACTTGTTAGCAGAGAGCTCACAATACACAGATGTTCATTTTATTGCATTTAGCAAGTTCATCTGTAAGCGCACAGAAAGTCTCTTCATTACCCAGTTTATGTTATTTGGGAGAACTGGCTATTGCATTCATTTAATTAGGAAAAAATCAGCGGTAATTAGCTCGCTCATGCGCTACAGAGGGGTGGGCTGAATTAGGAGCCCTCCAGTCGTCCCACAGTGGCTTCCTGCAGCAGCAAGGGGTTTATTGTACAATGGCTGCACAGCAGTCTGGTTTTGTAATTTCACACAACTACAGCAAAATTTGATGAGAGAAGCCCTGAACTAAACTTTTTTCAGAATACAGGGCATGAGGGAAAAGCTTTTTCTTTTCTATGTAACTTGTGCTGCTGTTGAAACTGTCCTGGTGGAGAATAGCAGCGCAACCCTTCTGCCTCCAAAGGATTCTTTGAGTAAAAGGTTTGAAAAGATGCTGTAGGTTACTTCTGTTAGTATGTTCTTGTATAAATTTCTATTATAACATTTGTCTGTAATATTTGGGTTTTGTTGTTTTGGGTTTTTTTCTTCCTGTTCTATTCATATAACCACCCGGTATGGATGCGTATCTTCCATTTAAGCTTACATGATTGCAGTAATTTATTTTAAAACTTGCCTTTATCTTTAACAAACTCAGATAATTTGACAAACTGCTTTGCTGAAGGCTCTTGCAGACCTTCATGAGATCTCCAGGGAAGAAGTCAGACAGGGATCTGTGCAGTCCGCTCTTCAATGTAGCATTAAACCATATGGAAAAGGGAATAAGGAAATAAGGTGACAAAATTTGTGAGGGAAAAGGGTGTGTATTTGTGCATGTATATGAATGCGTGTGCGTATATGTGCATCTGTATATAGATTTAAAACCTAACTGAAGAGTTGTAGGAAGGCAATGTGATTTTGAATGGCCTCTAAAATAGCAGATGAAATTAAGTGTAGATAGGTGTGAAGTTTGCTTCATGGGAAGAGATGAGAGTTCTTGGCTTATGTTTGCTATGATGCCTGAAATACCTACTAATGAAGAGATCTTGGTGTTATTGATAAGATCTTCTGAAAAATTACATTAGCCCAACGTTCAGTTGTAAAACTCAGATATGAGGAATTATTAGAAAAGCAAGACAACAAAGCATTATGTGAGTGTATAAATTCATGGTACTCTTCTTTCATACTGGATATTGTGTGTCGTTCTAGTCTCTCTCCTGCTCAAAAATGTGCATTGGAGATGGTACAAGACGCAGGGAGGGTCAGAATTATGAAACAGCTAAACTGTTGACCGAGCTGTGGACCTTCTTGCCACAGGATACTTTTGCCACTAAAAGTTAGTGTAGGTTCAAAATGTGATGGGACAAAGTCATGAAAGAGGAATTTGTTGCGGACTGTTAGATAAGCAGTTGATGCCTTCAGGTAAGGAGGTCCTTGAACTGCAGTTAGAGTGTACCCAGGTGGTGGTAAGGTAAAGCATCGCTCCAGTCTTGTGTGGTTCCTTTCTTCAAGTCTTCTGCGGATACCTGCTGGTTACAGCCTTCTCTGCTTTCATGGATAACATGGTTTCGTACTGTAAAGTTGTTTTGCCTGGGCTTTTTTGGTACACAGTGTTTGTATGTTTGGTATGCAGTGTTCAAGATGTAAAAGGTCACTTGAAGTTGTCTTTGGCATTCAGTGGTGATAGGGGTAATGAGTATAGTACTTCTGTGGATGTCACAGGAAATCAGTTCCAGAAATCAAGGTTGTAACTCCCAAAAGATGGAGGGGAAAAAAACCCGAAAAGTCCTCTCAATTCCTTCTGCTGGATGCTGCTCAGACTTGGAGTTTAGATAATTCAGCTTACCATTCCAGTATCATTACTGCCTGGGTTTACCTGTAGGCCTTTTAAGAAACGCCAGGTTTTGTCCTCTGCAGTTGTTTTTTTTTTTCCTCTTTAAAATTTGCTGGCATCTGGTATACCTAAATTTATAGTAGTGATTCAGTATTAATGCTTCTTTACACCTTTAGAGTTATAGTTGTTATATTCGTACTGTCACTGCTTCAAGAAAAGCAAATCTAGCAAACAGCACATGTATTGCATGTGGTCCTGTGTCACTAAGGAAGGAGAAGCTATTTTCTGTGATGCACAACGCTGTCATAGTTGCTAAAAATGAGATACGGTGCATATCTTTTCTACGTATGCAAAACTTGTATGTGTTAATACAGCATGGCATGTAAAGCCACTTGAGAACTTCTGTTCCTTACTGCATCTGAAATTATAATTTATTGAGTCACAGTAAAGCCTCTATAATATAATTTTTAAAAATGTAACTCTTTAAAGTAGCATCAAAATTAGTGGAAAGACCTATTTGAAACATTACTATATTATGAATGGCAAAATTGCCAAGATGAAAAACAACATAAAGGATTGTTTTTCCCAGAACAAATATTTCACGAAGTGGAAGTGAGTGGACAGATTTCAAATGTAGAGTTTTATCAGGCAAAACAAGTATTCTTAAAAGATTTGAACAAATCAGTAGCTTTTATCTGAGATTTTTTAATGTTTGTTTAGACTACTTACTCTGTTTACTGTCTCTTCCTATCCTCTAAGTAGAAAAGATACAAATGTTAGTTCTTAAATGGTTGTGTTGTTCCTGTTGATCTGCTGTGCAGCTGAGGCTGTAAGTTATGAATTTAAAAACACTGCTGTAATTCATACCTGATGGAAAGGCTTGCTCCACGCAGCAGCTCAGAGCAGCAAGACGCGAACAGATCTGAGGAATCACTAGAGATGAGGAGTTCAAGCATCTCTTGGCCACATGCATCTTTATAAAGCCATAGCCGTCGGAGCCCATGCAGCATCCCTGCTTTCACTCCTCTCCATTAAATGCTATAGTTGTTACTGGGCAGAATTTCTCTTAAAAATTTGGGACTTTATCCTGTAATCTGTTAATATGGCTCTTTGCGAGTCCAGACCATGCATTTTCTGATCTTCAGCGTTATGAGGCTTGGGGACAGACATGATGTGGTTTAGGTAAATTTTTGCTTTGCATGCTGTTTGTATTCATTAACCTCCCCAAGACTAAGCTCAGAAGTACTCTGCAACATTTCTTATGCAAACATTTGGTAATTAGTTTTTCTTGCTTAACACTAACTTTTTATTAACTGTATAGAAATGGATTCAGTGTTGGAAGACCTACCTCAGACCCAGCCTAGAATATAAACTGGACTTTATCATAAACTGCAGTCTTGGCTTTGGGAGGACTATTTTATGCATAAAAATTGTTTGCAGAATGAAGTTTAATGTTAAATTCTTGTACTTTACAAAGTCCAGGAAAACAAAAGCTTATGATAAATGCTGCATAAGAGCATTTCTATTTTAAGCATTCAAATGTGATTATTGCTGTCGTATTCTTAAGTAGAGGCTGAAAACAAAATACAGATTCTTAGGAAGATTTCGGTGGCACTAGCTGTAGGGAACAGGGCACACAGCATTGTGCTTGCCATTCTAATTTCATCATGTTTCAGTGTTTAAGGTCAGAAAGGAGTTCTCCTTCCCTGGATGATATTGCAACAAACCTGTTTGTGCTTGCTTTCTTGAGTGCTGTTTTGAAAAAGTCCTTCATAGCTGCACAAGTATCCTTTGGGGATTTCTAAAGGCATGTTTCTTCAAATTTGTTGCAAACAGAATGTGACATTTTGAGAATGAGTCTTTTACTGTAACTTATACCACCAATGGCCAGAGTTTTGCATATGTTTTCTGTTTAACTGGAGTATTGAAAAGCAGTGTTTAAATTGGTTTCAGTCTTTAAAGTAATGAAACACTTCCTTAAACACACAGACACGCACAAAACTGTGCACAATTCTGACTTTATTCTGTTATCTGAGCACTTTGCAAATGGTGAAAGTTTATAAAACCCATTTAGTTTTTGGTACGGGTACACTTTCCTCTCCGTAGCAACTAATAACTGAACCTGAGCATTGCTCACTCCCTTAAGGTGGAAAAATATTTTGGCAAATGTGGAATTACATACGATACGGAGAACAGAAAATTACTGTTGGACCTGTTGGACACTTTGCAAGTGCTTCGAGAGGAGAAAGTATTGATGTCTAGCTTATGCTGACTCTACAGAATTGGAGGATTTTGTTTATATTTTCAGAGAGTGAGTGAAAGTTCGCTCAAATTCTGCACCATGAGGCTTTCTTGTCAAAGCACATGTGTGTACCTGCACACCTTCTGACTTCAGAGCGTGATGGTATCCATTAAGTCTTCCAGGAGAGATGTGTTCCATTTCATACACAACTCTTCTTTCACTGAAGTTTTCTTTATATATAAATAATTGTATTATTTGTAATTCTGTTGCCAGTTGCCTTGATGCACTTGATATATTTGTAATATCAGGAGGAAGGTAGATCTATGTGGCCGTTCCCTAATAATCTGAGTGAGGAGGAAAGATGGGGAATTACATATTGATGTTTGTAGTGGGACTTAGGAAGATTTTCACTTACCCTCTAACTTTGGGATGGTGGGAGTGTTTTGTTCCTTCTAATGCAGAATGTAAATAAACTATGTAGTGCGTGGATAGCTATTAATCTGCTTGGTGCTACAACTTTCATACCATCGTTTTTTCTCAGTGTAATCTAACTTTTAAAGTTTGCTACCTTAAGATGCGCTGCCGCATAGCTGTGAGAAAAGAATAAAAAATAACTTGTTCGGGCTTGTTTGCGTGTATTTTAAATTGCATCATTTGTTGACTCTGAAAAGGAAGCCATTAATCTCTATAGTCTAAGATACTCCTCTGCTAAATGGAGAGGATAAGTTGGGCCTGGCCAAGGTAAGGCAATATAGCAGAGGGGAGTGCCTGTCTCTGGCAGGGGCTGGGTGGTGGTTGGTTTCTTGCAGTTTTCACGGTAATAGTTGTGGTAAAGCAGTTATTTACGAAATGCAGATGACATGGTTGCCTCTCATTGTGTTGCCATGTGATGTTAACAAGTTGAGTATCGATAGCACTCAGTACCGTATGTTGCAGTGGTATAGATAAACATCAAAGAAAAAGAGCTGTGTGAAAGGCCCAAGAGGAAAAGGGGTGCACCTGTCCGTCCCTGCCCTGGAAGAGTGCTAAATCTGTCAGGTATTGCACTCCGACGTAGGAAAAAATACTTCTAGCTAACAAGAGAACATTAAAATATTTGGTGATCAAATTGAGGATTACTTAAAATATTCTAAAACTTTTTTCCAACTTTTTTTTTTATTATGTCTGTGATCAAGATCTAATTTTCAGGAGTTTGAATCTTGGCGAAATCACTAGATGTCTTACGTGCATTTCTTTTCTCCAAACTGTTGCTTTTATCTACAGTTTTTAGTCTTTAAAAATGCTACACTTGTTTTCATTGAGCTGCATGTAATTTTTTGCCAGTTTGGGGTTTTTTTTTTCATCCTGGTAGACAAATAAGCAAGTTGAAAAGAAAGGCCAGGACTCCTGTTTTATTTAGTAACACCCTCTCCAGACTTCTTGCTGCATCCAGTGTTGCAGCTCACAGTGCTGCCTCTGTGTGGTATCTTTTGTCCTCCAGCAACACGGTCAAGCAGTAACAGAGGAAACTTGGAAACATCTCAGATCTTTTTCTGACCCTTGCAGCAGTTTAAATGTTCCGCATATGGTCGCGTATTTGGCTAGAAAATATGCCCGGGCATCAGTAGGCATTTACTGCGTCTCTTTGGTTTTAGATCAGTCCTGTTTGCTTCCTCCATCCAGAGACATATTTTAGCAGCAAGGTATTTCATGTCATTTACAGTACCTAATTCGGATATTTCTAGGAAAACTCTCGGTGTAGTGTCTTAGTATGGCAAGACCTTTGATTGTGCGGAGATCTAGGTTGGTTAGTAATAGGCTGACGTCACCGTGTGAGTTTGACAAGGAAAAAATGTGTTGAAATGGAAGGAAGCATGTCTCAATATGATGGAAAATTTCTGTGAGGTTATCTTAAGACTTGAAAAAGACTTTTGAGGTAAAAACCATGCTACATGTGCATGTAAAACCATGTGCTACATTAATTTATTTCTCTGCTGGTTTGTTTTTTTTCCTAGTGTCCCAATGTAATATCAGCTTGAAGAAGCAGAGGAGTCGAAGTATCTTTAGCACCTTATTCTGCTGCTTTCGTGACTACAATGTCGAACCACCATCTACCAATAGCACCAGTGCTCTTCCTCCTTTGGTGGAGGAGAATGGAGGACTTCAGAAGGTCAGGCTTTTATCTTATTTTGCTCTCATATGGATCTTTTTGTAACTAAGGTTTAACTCTGCGCTTCTGAAGGTTTGTCTTAATAGATTTCACACATGGGGAACATGTTGAGTTACAGAAGAAATTACTGTTTTGATGGTGAATTGCTAATACTATGTATTCAGATGCAATTTAAAACTAACCTTTCCATGAAGGGTATTGGCACTATACGTTTTGTAAGCAAGTAACATTTAAAACCTGAGTAAGACACCAAAAAAATGTGGACTGCTCATAAAATTTCAGATGCTGAGTTGTCTCTAGCATCTGGTTCTCTTTCTCAACTACAGGAAGATTAAAATCTGTCCACTGGAGCGTAGTGGAACCTCTTTGAATGTCAGTTGAAAGGGTTTTCAGTGACATAAAAACAGTTCAAAGAGGGGGAGAACTGTAATTCTTTGGATCTTTTTTCTAACCTGTTCACCTGTATTTGATCCACACTGAGTCCAGAGGTATCAGCTTTTGGCCATTTTCCCAGATTATTAAGGTTTTTTTACTTAAGTCAAATTAATTGATATAAACTTTCAGCACTTCAAAGCATTGTATGTAAGAGCAGCATGTTACTTTCATTGAGTTCTAGTAATTACATTGCTTTGCCATATTCATAAAATCACAACACAAATGATTTTATATGTTCTTTTTAAATCTGATAACACTTGAGAGCATTTGCATTATGAACTGAAGAATTTCAGTTCAATATAGCAAACACAAGAATATAATCTTTTCCATACCTTGTTGTTTTTCAGCACTCTCAAAACTCCGCTAGTGCGATACTCTTAGTTGAAACACCATTCCCCTTGCACTTTTGCAGGATGTTAAGAGATCACAAACATAGGTGTATCCGTGATGGGGAATAATAGCAGAAATGGAGATGTCTCTATCTTTTCACCCTTTTGCACTTCATGCTAATTTTTCATATTTGATGCAGCTGATTTCTTACGTACCTTGTCCAGTCCGTTTTATTTTGTTTTGAATTTTGCTGGTTATGTTTGAATTCTGAAAAGCTCAGGAGAAAGATCAGAAGAGCTGTTTGGTGGGAGAAAGGAAAGGAAAGCAAATTAAAGTGATGAAGATTTAAGAATACGTTTGGAGGTAGTCTGAACTGCAACAGTTCATGCTGAAACTGCTCATGCAGAGGTAAAGTGCAGTGAAAATTCCTTTGCCAAGAGGAGGAATTGTATGTGTATTTTTAGACTTCTTTTGCTAGCCGATGTACGTTTTGACTGAAATCTAGCCTGGATGTGCTGAAGGGAAAGCCAAGTAGTGTGTAGCATGTATGCATGCGTTCCCCTGAGAAACAAAAGGAATAGGAAACTAGTAAAATTTCCCTTTCCACGATGGTAGGGAATGGAAAGGAGGCAAAAGTGAGGCTACTAGCTGAGAGAAAATGGGAGTTCATTAGAAAGAAAAAAATAAAGAAAAGAAGAGTTTGTTTGTTCTACAGAAAACGTGAGTTAAAATGGTCTGGAGTCGGTAGTTTTCAGATTGCATTTTGTAAAACAATTGCTTTGTAAATGTATCTTACTCCTTGAGCGAGTGATTGCATGTATATACACACAAGTTTCCATCCTCACTCTGTGCTCTCTTAGTGAGCAGTTTTGAAATTGTGCAATACCTGTACAAAAGCCCAAGACACAAATCACAGAATCCATAGAATTACCAGACTACAGTTTAAGAGAGTAAAAAAGTTCAAGGAATATGTTAAAAAGAATTATTAAAGAGTGTGTTTTCTTCAAATAGAATGAAAGGCACTCAGATGCATACAGATCTTTGTAGAAGAAATCAAGTATAGTTAAGCTTTTGGGTATTTCTTAAGTGAGTGCAAGTAAGTCTGTGATATTTCTATTTTAAATGCAGTATTAAAGACTAATAAGTTTTGTGTGTGTTTTTGTATGCTGTTTTTATTTTGAGTAACATCGTTAGTTTAAGTAGGAAATTACTTTAAAAAAGAAAAACAACATTGAGACTTGGATATATTTGTATTTCGTTAGGCTATCAGGCTAGTGTTTTTTACCAGGAGAGCTGTGGTTTAGAGCTCTGCAGGCTGGTTGAATTTGATCGAGTTACACTGAGCATCTTGTCTAGATTCAGAAGTGATAAGTAAGTTGGGGGAAAGTACATTCAACAGTGGGCCTCAGTTTGTAAATTGGTGAAATTAAATGTCCAGGAATGACAAAATTACCTGTTTTAGGAGAGAAGAGAAGGCCTGACAACACACTGCTTAAACTCTTCTGTTTCCTTAAAGCTCTTTTGGCATTATTCTTCCTGCCAGGTTAAAGTAGTTTAAATTATGTTGAGCTGCTCTTCAAACGGTCACTTATATCTGCTATCTCTTCTGTATGTTTTATTAGTTATTTATCACATCACAGGTGACCTCTGACTGTGGCCCAGTCAGTTCATGTGTTGTGACCCTTTCCTTCAAAAATAGAAAAAGAAAAATGCATGACAATGTTAAATAGTTCCCATTAGAAACTAGTATAAAATGACTTGGATGTACTTCCCTTCTGTCTTTACTGTTCAGTAGAGTTGTTACATGAAAACTGTAGATAAAGACTTCAGAGGAAGGAAAGTAATGGAGAAAGCTTCTGCTGGTTTTACAGGAATTCAGTGTTTGTTCTATGTTGCTTCTGGAGTATTCTTGAAGGTGAAGTTGATGTGACAAGCTGACTTGCTTCTAACTAGGAGTCTCGATTCTTTAAATGCTAACCTGTTGTAAAGAAGGGAAAGCAGGAAAGAGTATTTTATGAAGTAATTGAAAACACAGTTCTGAAGTTCTGTTCAGAGTACTTCCATCGTGTGGTGGTATTATTATTATTATAATTATACTGTATTAGAAAAAATAAATTCAATGCTTCAAATGAATCAGTACTTCATTTAGTATTTTACCAAACGATGTGACTTCATTATCCTTTGCAAGTCAAGTGTCATGTCACTTCTTCATAGGATTGGAAGAAACACCAAACTGAGCATGGTTTTGAATAAACAGGGTCTGTCAGTGCTGACTTCTGTTCCATTAGGGGACGAAAAAGCTCAGAAACTTCCTTAAAGTATTGAGTTCATTTTTAAACCTTCTACTCGCAGGGCAGCTGCTTGTCCAAGTGTGACTCTAATACTGGTAATGAATGGTCCATCCTGTCTCTGTAGTTTCAATACAACATTTTCCAATAATAACTTGTATTTACTGAAACTATTGTATATTTGTTTTTCTTAAAATGTGACAGCTTTTTAGTGCAGCACAAAGATGTATTCTAAGATGTAATATCTATTACAGTGGGTATATCAGCCTGTCTGCAGCTTGGATGCCGAGCCAGATGTGTCATTGGGAGTACACAATGTTCAGCCTCAAGAAATCCTTGCTAATTTTTTCCTGCCGCCTCAGCAGCAGGCAGCTCACCAACACCTTCCAGCCAGTTCTTTTTTTAGGGGCCAGAGTGTTGGGAAAAGGAAGTGGGTTTTGTTTTCTTCTGAATAAATTAAAATCTCAGTTTCTGTTCTTCAGTTAGCAACTTGACTCATTTTGTGTATTTTCTGGGTGTAAATTTTTTAGGTTTTTTTTCTGGGTAAGTTTGTTACCCAAGTTTTGAAGTGTTTGCAGATACAGATTTCATCTGCAGGCTTCAAGGAAGGATCCAGATAGAGGAAGGTGAGAAAAGCTAGATGCAAACTAGCTCTTTCTTCCCTTTGCTTTCAGTTGTGGTGGGTGAGGGAGCTCTGACGCTGTCGGCACTTTGCCATTTCACTTACAACCCACTTCCACTAGAGTCATCTTTGCTTTTGTTTCAGAGTTAGATCCAAATCGGGCAGATGGCTCGTGTTCAACAAGATGAAGCATGAATGAGGAAAAGGTTTTTTATACTTCTTGGATTAGAGGAGAAGGTCTTGATCTATACTCAACAGGGAAGAAGACAGAATTAGAAGAAGGTCTATTCTGGGGGCAGCAGCTGCCCCCGCTGCCTTCCCTGTAGCAGGAATGAAGCCAGAAAGGTCAAGTCCTTGAATTTCCACCTCACCCATCCTAATCACTACAACAGGTCTCCTTCTCCCCACTGCTTTTTGCTGCACAATGTCATCCAAGGTGATGCTGGAAAGCTGTTCTGATGAGCTATTGTCAAGTCTCCAACACTCTTGTCTGCCTCAGGGATCTCTATTTATAATAGTGCAGGAAGAAGGATCTTCTCTATCCCATGTGAATATGGTTCACCAGAGTGAGAAAAACAGCGTGTAGTGAGCACGTTCCTGAGGTCCAAAGTAGGACCTTCTTCATACAAGAGACCTAGAGGAGCAGCATGAGCTTGGAGTCTTTGATGGGGAGACTGTTAACGGCATGCTTTCCAAACAGACGTGGAAACCAGTCTCACTCTTCAGTCTAGAGGAAGATAATTGAGATTAACGTAAATTATAGTACTCTTTCTTCTGCTTAACCTTTGCTGATCAGAGCAAGAAGATTCTTAGTGTTTGGTTCTGTTGGTCACCATCAGCACGTGGTATGGCAGGTCTGTTTAGAAAATAAGAACCCCCTCTGCATAGCCTTGTTTGATTCCACTCATTTTGCCTACTCATTCTGACCTTGTTTGCCTCCCGAAAGTCTTCTATATTAAGAGACAAAGCTCGATAGTCCAAGTCAATGAAAGAGTCAAATAGTAACTATATTATTGTTTTTAAAGATCCCATCATGGTCTAGTATGAGCTTTGCGTTAAAGAAACGAATATGATAAATCTGTTCTTTTCTTCAGCTTCTTCTCTAAAGGGGTTATTCTTTAAAATGAAACAGCTCCTTAGCTTTGAATACAAACTATTCTCGAAGAAGCTAAATAGTGTGGCCTGTCACTTGATGCTCATTGATCCTGTACATGACTGTAGACAGACAGCATTAATGAACGGGTGCAGTACTGAAAATGTTGTGTCTCTAAAATTACATAGCTAAGGGAAAAGGTAGGATTTATCATTTCAGCTGTATATGTTGTGCCACGAAAAAAAACTGATTTCAGTGGTTGCACAAATCGGTTCCTGGTTTATCTTAGTGATACAATGGGGAAATTTTGGCATTCTAGGAATAGCTTTGTCCTGTTACCAGCATAAGGAGCTCATGGAAAGACTTCAACAAATGCAGTCATCTGTCATCTATTTCAAACGATACCGTTATGACCTATTTCCCTTCCTGTTCCAAGGCATCAGGAAATGAGACAGGACACTTTTTGAAAGTTTCCCATGGCAGGCTTGTTTTTAAAAAGCATTTGCCTGTTCATGAACACTTACGCTTTACCAGCAGACTCTTCTATTTATCTTTCTGCTTGTTTTTGCAGTTGTTATCATTACCATTTTGATTGTTGCATAGGTACTTTTAAGGTTCCTCTTAGGAAATTTGCTTGTTTTTCTTGTTTTTTTATTTAAGAAATTCTGCAAGAAAAACAAAGCAAACAGTAATGCAAGTCCTTTAACAACTTAGATTCTGGCTTCCCATGAAAGTCAGGCTTAACAGTAATACCATGGGATGCAGCTCTTTCTTCAAGAGATAGCTAAAATAGAAAGGAAGTTACACCACGGTGAGTACCTCTTGAAGTCTGTGGGAAAACCTGATGTGACACACAGCTATATTTGTGTCCACGAGACCTTGTACCGTAACTGTGGATATGTCTCTACCTCTCATACACCGTTCTTGTCTGCTGACAGAAGAGGAGCTGCAGTTGTATTTTATTCTCTCTACCAGTGAAGGCAAAAAAAGCCTTTAAAAACAAAGCAAAACACAGGTTCGCAGTCTGTGCTCTGCTTGCCTAGCCATATGCTTGATAACAGTTTGTTCACAGGTCAGCTAACCCAGCTGGCACTTACTCAGATTTACTCCTTTCTCAAGTGCCCATGAACTTCAGGTGGTGTTCCACTAACAGGACGTTAATGTGCTGAATTCTATTTTCTTC
>JAVJGG010000073.1:40555795-40584955 GCA_035590195.1 Aviceda cuculoides | reverse complement strand
ATTTGGATTTTGGATCTTACCAGGTTTTGTGTGTGTTTGTTTTTATAGAAATCAGGTACTTTTTAATAAAGCAAACTTCTTGATAGGTCATGGTAGTTGCTGCTCTCTAGCTGCTTCATCAGCTTCTCTGGATTCTGGTCAAACCTCAGTAAAAAGTTCTGCTGTTATAGCAATAAAAAAGAGGCTTTTAAAATTAATATTGAATTAATTTTGTCAGTGATGTGTCAATGTTATGTTAGACTCCAAAACAAGTGAGCACAAGACTTTTTCAGCTGGAAGATGATGTTCTTGCCTTTTCCCAAGTACAATACAAAAGTGAGACCATGGGAAGAGCACCGATACTGTTGCCTCTTTCTGGCTGAAGAAAGTGGGATTCCTTGGATTAGTTTATCATCATCATGTCCTTCTTGGACACTTTACTGTCGCCTAAGTGAAAAAGCCATTTTTTCTGAGACACTTGTTTCAAGTCAAGTCAACTTCAAGGAGCGGGCTTCTGCCCTGCTACCAAGGTCTGGCTGAGCCTCTTGTTGCTGCAGTGAAAATAGACAAATATACCCATTAGTAGGTCTTAAAGCTGAAAATGTTACAGTAAATACACGTATTTTCTTACTATCATCTCTTATTAGTCATAGCATGGGTTTTACCAGTCCAGCCTCCTAAAAATCATAAATGCCAATACACTAACCAATCATTTCAGTGACTAAAATGCAAGATCCTGGTTTTATTTTTTTTTTACCCTGGTTTCTTGAATACTTTGAACTTTTGGTTTAAAATGTTTGAGTGCTACATTTACTGCTTCAGACCTTTGTTCTACCCTTAAAAGCCATTACCCTTACAGTGATTTTTTTTCTTTTTCCCCAGGGTGACCAGATGCAGGTCATGCCTATACCAAGTGTATGTATTTTTATCCCTTTTTCTTTTAATAATTTTCATAACTTTTGCTTTGATTCATCTTATGTTGCAGTCTAACAGGTCTGGTTTGTGTTGCATGTTAACAAAAGGATTTTATGTTCTGTCTGTACTGTTGTATACTCAAGAGGTGAATTGAACTGCACATGTTGTACAGGGACTAAAAGTAGAGTTTTGGTTTTATATGGTTTTCATCTTGCATTTCAGATAAATTTGTTTCTGAAATTTTATCAGTTTGAAAGTGCGTGAAGTAGTCTGAAAGTTGAAGTTACTTAAATAGAGACAAAAGGTGATTTATCACTATATGAAACACGGTTACAAAAACCTTTTCCTCTAATTTTTCCCTATATTCCAGTTGCAAATAAGAGTTAGAAACTGCATAATTTCTTTGAAACAGGCCACTTTAGGAAAACAAAGAGTACACTGCCATAGCTGCATTACTGCACTCGTTTGAGATGATGCAGTCAGTATCAGCCGCTGTTTTATGGGCCTTAATATGTCTGCTTATCTTCCCTGGATTAAACTTGGAATGCCATTTGGCATCTGAATTATTTTCCAAAACTAAATAAAAGGAACGGGGGGGAGGAAGTTCTTCAAACTGAAGCTTTTCATTTAATTAAGTTTAACCTTTTTTGGTCAAAAAGCTGCTCTTTCTACTTGTTTTTTACGTGGATGAAGACTTAGGCTTTTTAAAGGTGGAAATACATTTTTTGAGGTCCTTTGCTGTTTTTAATACTCTGTTATTGCAACGTTTTCCAGGAAGTAGCAGTGCTGTTTGCAGTTACTGACACAGCCCTCTTTCTTGAGATATTGGTAGCCCCTAAAGACCTGAATATTCCCCAAGATACCGGTTTTTTTCCTCTTTCCCATCCTTCTCATGTAGTCCAATATTACAAGACCCCTCCTGTAAGAACCCTGTCTGTGCTTCAGTGCACTAGTGTCAGGAGATGGCTATGCCCGTGCGGATCACTTCCCTTCTTCACCACTTTTTCTTGGATTTAAGAACCGTTAGTAATTACTTTTTATTGCTTACCTATTACGTCTAATATGAAATCACTTCTGATTTGTCTGATGCATATGTTTGCATGCATGTGTGTATGTATGTATACACACACATGTACATGCATGTAATTTGTATATATGCAAGTGTGGGAATAGAAAACTTCGGTTTTATGAAAATACTGATTTCTAAATTCCTTTTCCTTTTACATACCTGCCAGATTCTGTTTGGTCACTGTAGTTACTCTACTAATAGTTATTTGAATGTAAAACATGTTCTGGCTGTGCTCTGACCTGTAATAAAATTTTGCCTGAGAGTTAGTGTAGATATTAATGAAATAAGAATTCAAACAGAACAAAATTTTGAAATGACAAATGAGCACAGCTTTGTCAGGTACAAACATGAAGTGGGATACTTTGCTAGAACACTGTCTTTGCAATGTTAAAGCAGTGCTCTGTTAGATTTGGGTAGCGGTAGGAAAATCAATGGTTCAAGAAGGAGGTTTTGTTTGGGTTTTTTTATTTTTTTTTTTTTTTTTTTTTTCCATAGCTCAACTGTAATTTTGCTGACCTATATTCCCAGCACTTTAATAAGGCAGTAAAATTAACTTATCTTTGCAGTCGTGACGTAGAGTGCTCGGTGAACAGGTGACTTTAAACACACTCATTTCTCTTCTCCGGTGCCATCTGATGCCTTCTTCCAGCAGGACGTGCAAGTGTTGTCAAGCAACCGTTGCCCGCAGGCAGTTGTGTGACATTTACTATCGGAGTATCAGAGTGCTTCTGGCTGTCAAACAGAAGCCAGCAAGCATTAGTACGTAATAGTCTAAATAAAGACAGAAGTGAGCTGCCTATGGAGAAAGTGGTAGGAACGAAGATGCAACATTATATTAGAAAAATGCCTAAAATTAAAGCAGTCCTTTTTGCCAGTCTTACGAGGGCTGTTTGTCCTGAGTGCTGGAGGACACCTGTCCTTAATGGTGTGATTAAGACCCACTAAGGGTCATGGGTGAGAAACAGACTGTTTCAACTGCATGTCTTATACACGCCAGGAGAAGAATCTTCTAAACAGACACAGAGTGAGCTTGGTCACAATTAAGT
This sequence comes from Aviceda cuculoides, assembly GCA_035590195.1. Taxonomy (NCBI): domain Eukaryota; kingdom Metazoa; phylum Chordata; class Aves; order Accipitriformes; family Accipitridae; genus Aviceda; species Aviceda cuculoides. The sequence continues at coordinate 40,581,946 of JAVJGG010000073.1, read as the reverse complement.
TGGACATTAACTTTTTATAGGGCTCACTGCAAATATAACCACTTCAAGTGTTTAGAGAATTTCTTAGTGACTCTGAAAAGAGTACGGCCCACTCCCCACTCACTAAACTTCCAAGTTGAAGCCTCCAGTCAAAATATTAGGTTTGCGGGAGCTTTATTATGCATGTATAAAATCTGGCAGTCTGCTGAGGTCACCTGTTTGAAAACTTCCATTGCTTTATGTACATATGTGCAGATGCTTTATGTACATATTTATGTGCAAATCAGTGAAGTATATCTTCTGCTCAATCAGATTTTTCCTGTATTAATTGCACTTAATTTAAAGACTTGAATTAATATGAATTTTCACTTGGTTATTGATAGAGATAATTGCTAAGCAAGAATCATGCCAGCTTCAAGTTCAGTTTTTCAGAAAATAGAAACAGTGTGACTTTGGGTTTTTTTTAAAGATGAACTTTATCCTGTTTGTATCTTGTATTCTGAAACTAAGATAAGGCATAGATTAAACAGCAGTGTAATTGATTATTTTTTTTCCCTAATGCTGCAAAATGATTTATTTTTAGGGCTGAAACAAACACAAGCGAATTCAGACAAAACAGTAGCAGCTGACACATTGTGATAGACCTGACTTAAAAATATGTTAAGTGTAGCTCAGGATGCCTGTGCTTTCATGGGTTTTTCTCAGCTTTGGAAAGGAGTATGGTAGAGAAATCAAAGTAGACCCATAGCAACTTCAGCACCTATTTTCATTCTTTTGAACAAAAAGGTAGATGGAAATACAAAACCGTACTCATGCACCTTCTTAAATGAATTAGAGTATCCATTTCTTTCGTTCAATTTAAAATCACAGTATTAAGGAATGGCACCAAAATTAGTCCTCAGAATCCCTGCAGAAGTTAAATCTTAGCACTGGGATACTGTTTTTTCACTTGTCCTCGCCTACATTTAGACAATTTCTTGTTACAACTTTTTCTGGAAGAAATTTTGTGAACTGCCTGTTCCGTAACAGGAGCTAGCATTTTTTGGCAGCTGTGTTTTAAGTGGGAATAATTTATCTTCTATTAGAATATTTTGGTGCATAACTGCTGGGAGAAGCTGTTAGCTATGTAGAGTGCAACCAAAAGTGTGAATTGAAGGGAAGATGAACAGCAAATTAATGTGCTGCACTTAGGCTAGACAACATTTCCAGTATACAAAGAGGAGGCTTATTAATTCTGATACTGGTCTCTGTGGGAGATATGGGCCTACAGGGAAGAAAAGTTATGATTGTTTTATACAGTAAATTTCTGAAAGGTTTATGTTGACCAGCTGTTTATGCTTCAACCAAAAGTCCTGTTTTCTTGCCTCTTGCCACCACCACCCCCTTTTTTTTTTTTTTTTTTTCTTAGGGAATATACTATTTCCACGGGACTGAAGCAGTGCAGCAGTCGTTTCACTACAAGGTCTGTTAAGCTGATCAGCCATGAGACCTAGCTGGAATGTATAAATCCCAAACAGTGACTAGTTTAAAAGCTTTAACTTGTGTACAATTTATGTCTTGTTGGAATTGAAGACCAAGCTAGGACTTGCAGTACTGAGATACCACATATTATTTTTCTGCTGAGTTCTGTGGAAGTCTGCAGTCTTTCGTAGAGTATTACATAGTAAATATGAGTTGCTGTTAGCCACAATTAAGTACTCTTAATCATCTTGGATATCTTTAAAGCCACTATGTTTTAAAAAAATTATCAAAGATCCATAACTATTTGCTATTAACTGTGATGGAAATCTGGTAATTAGAACTCTTCTTGGATATGTCTCCATTAGTGAGGAAATTAAAATACAATATTGAGTAATGCTTGTTTCTGCCTAAAAGCTTTGCTGCTCTTGACACGTGGATGTTGCTTTAGATCAGAAAGCTTGAACAGCAGAACAAATGGACTGATGCCCTATGTACAAATCCCTTAAGTTCCTAAAGCCTCAAAAATATCAGCCTTGCTCCAAAGTCCTACACCAGATGTTTCGCAGTCTCGCAACTTGTAGTGCCTTCAGCTTCAGAATAGTTTCCTTACCCCTGTTAGATTATCAGGTGCCAAACGTGTTTTCAAAGTTGAGGGCAACAGAGATACAGGTTTTGAAATACAAAATGTGTTTCTTCTGATCTTCAGATGTGCAAAGTGTTGACCAGGTGTCTTTGAAAACAGGATCCGATTGAATTCAAGAAGCCAAAAGCTTGTAGGAAGGTTGGTGTGCCCTAGTGGGAGACTTTCCCCAGGGAAAACGTTGAGGTGTAGTCTTGGTAGATGAAGTTAGATCAATAATTATACATTATCTCCTCAGGCAGTACTGAAAAGGGAGAGAAGCTGAGTTGAAGGTTCTCACATTTTGTAGTTCTCAGTGTATGTCCGTCCCTTTCTTGATGACAGACATACTAGTTTCCAGATAAAAACCAAAGATATCTGTGATAAGGCAGTGCTCATATTTTTCATATGCATATTTTTATATGAAAGAATATCTATTTCCATATATTTTCCATATATAGAGACATTTTCAGTTTGAAAAAGAATTCACATGGCAGAAGAAATTGCTGGCTTTGAACTCCTTGTGCAGATTAACCTAGTCAAATATTCGAACTGAATACTAACAGTCTTAAGAGGACAAAAATGAAGAGAACTATTCTTTAAAAGAAAACAGAACAGTATGCTTAAGGTTTCTTGGGATGTTCCTACCTTTTTCTAGTTTTCAAAGACAAGAAATCAGTATCAGAACATGGGTTCTGAAGATTATTGTCTTTAAATGGGTTTGATTTTTCTTTCAATAAGCTTTTAGTCTGTTTAGGTTGAAAGTCTGGATCCTTCTTACTAAGAAAAATTGAGGTGGGGTGCCTACATACCTTTTGGATTTTGAAATAGGAGTGAGAAACTGAAATTCTTTAGATCTGGTCATAGCTGCAAATGAGCAGAGGTAGAGCTCAAGCAGTTGTTGAAGTAATGTATACATGGGACTGTCTGTCACCTAGAAAGGGCGTCCTATAAATTTCGGCCTCGCTGGGCTACTGTGATGGATGGATACTTTACAGGCATTAAGCAGAAGTTGTTTTTTCTTGTAGGTCATTGTTAGATGTGTGCTGAGAGAAAATGCATTGAGACAAGTGGCTTGTAAGCAAGGCAGCTTCCATTTTGGTAGCTGAAGAAACTGTTGTTGATGTTAATTGTAAGGAACCAAATCCATTTCAGTGAGCACTCCTAAAAAATACCCCAATAACTTACACTTTAGCTAAAGACACTTTTATTTAAGTCCAGAACCTCATTTGATAGGTAGTTCATTTAAACAGGAACTGACTGGGCATCATTGGCCGGTATCTATTAACTTAACACGACGTCTGAAATCCGTCGGTGGTTAATAACCTGCACTCGCTGCTGCCGGGTGTTCCGAGGGTTGTCTCCGCTGTCCGCAGAGGGGCGGCCTCAGATCTCTGCAAGCACTTCTAAAAAAGCTATTGAAAAGAACAGAAAGCGTGATAGCTGCATCCTTACTAAAGCAACGTTGTCTGAACAGATAAAAAGATAGCAAAAGAATGAAGTTAGAGTTCTGTATCCAATTCTTAATTAATTTAATTTCCTCTCAGTCTTGAGCTTGTCCCTGTTGATATTTTTCTATAAAGCTAGTCCTTTTCCTTCATGAAAAAAACCCCTGTGTTTCAGCACCAAACGGAAGCGTTCTTCCCCATTTCTGTTATTTCAGGAGTATCCGGTACCAAAGTCTAAAGTAACATAATTGTATTGCAAATTGGGATGATAAGGTGGGGAATGAGCCATTGGAAGACTATGTAACTGTCTGCATTGCTTTCAGAAAAATTGTCAATTCATATAATTGGTACCATTTTTTAGTAAGGGCACTGTACTGTAGAAGAGCCTAGTTTAGGTTTTATACTGCAATTTTAATACCTTGATTGGGAACGTAATCCACATGAAAGCTCTTTGTCAGCACCCTCACAAGTGGTAAAAACGAGAGTGGAGACATGTCCTGGAAGATAAAATTAGTAATGCTGTCTTCCTTCAGGATTGATTTCTCCACTTTAGCATCTTCCATGGCAAACAGAAATAGCAATTGGTGTAAAGGTCCATTGGTGTGATATAGCTGGAAATGGCATTGACTATGAATGGGATAACAGCAGCAACCAAAACCGAGGCATTAGGAAGAGGGCCACTGGAGAAAGAAATCATTGTATCAAATGTCCTATTTTTCTCTATTGTTTTTTAGCTAGCGGTGTTGTTTTACCATTTCCATTTCCAATGCTTTGGAGATCATTCCAAACAAGTGTCTCATTTAAAAATAATTCTTAAAAAAAAAAAAGTCTGTATGGGTATTGCATGAGCCATTAATTTCCATACATGTACTTGCAATGAGCCCAGAAAAACATTGAACTTCAAGTCATGTATTTCAGTTCCCAGTAATTACTAGAATAGTAATGTTGGCAGAAGAGTGCCCCTTCAATAGAGGTTTTACTTTTTTTTTGTTGTCTTCCTCTTTTCTTTTTGTTTTTAGCCACCAGCTAAATACCTCCTGCCAGAACTGACAGCATCGGACTATGGGAAGAAGTGTGTGGTCATTGATTTAGATGAAACTTTAGTGCACAGTTCATTTAAGGTAAGTAAATTCAAAAGCAATCTCTTGCAACTTGAATCTGTCAGTGAATGTTACAGGAAATGTTAAGCCTTTTAACACATTAACTAGTCTTACAGGCTCTCCCAGGATGCCTGGTAGTTCTCATTGTTACTCCTATGATTATTTGTCCTAATTTAGCTGTAAGGGGAGTAACATAGACACTGCTATTTCTTTTTTGATTCTGAGAAAGTCATACTGACTGCAGCAAGGCCTAGAGTAGTATTGACTTCATGGTAATGGTAACTATTACCATGAACTATTTAAATGGTAACTATTCCAACAAGGACCTGTATTTTAACAGGTATAAAACCTGTTGCTCTGAAAACGTGGTTTCATTTTTGATGTTTAAATGATGCCATAGTTAGACTAGGGGAACAGAAAACTCAGCACAGCTTTATGCTAGGTAGATGTACCTTAAACCAGTAGATTTTGGGCACCAGTGATTCCTGTGCTCTGTTGCTGAGAAAATTGCTTTCCGTGTCAGACTGCTGTCCAATCACAGTTAAGTGTTTTTAAGTATTTAGCTTTCACAACAGGAAAGCAAATAGCATTTAGCTGTCGCTGATGAATCAGTCATCTTCTAGAAGCAACTTTTATAACCCTTCAGATTTCAGCATGTGGTGGAAGTAGTGGTATTTTTCTATTGTTTAAGTAGAGCTAAAGTTAGAATAGGAGAATTCAGAAATACAAATAATTGGCTCCAAGTACTGGTAGCATTTCTGATTATCAAATGTCAGACATGATAAAGCATCTGCTAGTTTTGTACTTGAATTGGAGAATTTATAAGAATCAATAGTACGTTTCCTTACTAGTAGCAAACTAGAGTTACCATCAACTTTATAGTCTTCTAGTCTTGGTTGCACTCCATTTTTCACTGCTAGCATAAACTCAACATTTTAATCCTGCAATATTTAGCTGCCAGCATTTAAATATGCAAACCATAATTCATGTTGTGGTTAGAATTTGGCAACAGGCTGTCTTTGTTGACTTAAAGAAGACCTTATATGGAGATACTAGAACAAATATTCCTGTGCCTCAAACTGAAGCTGTGATTCTTCTCTGTCTTTATTGTGCCTAATGGTATATAACAATTCGTGGTGGCATACAGGAACTTCTTAACCTCAGTGCCAGATCCTTGTCTTCTATACCCAGACTGAACTTGTGCTTGAGAATTTTTCAGGGAGATTAGAAACACACCTGGATTGGGACGGGAGGGACCATGTCTCCCTAATTAAATGAGAGTCAAAAATAGGAAGGGAAAGCTGAATTTAAAAGTCTACGTTTACATAAAAATAATGAAGTATTAGGCTTAGTGTTACCTGAAATGTAAAAAAAAAAGTTTGCTTTCTGAATGCTGTGGGTAACTTTGTACTGTGATTTTTCTGGTTTTTGAAACAAAATGAGATTCAATTTAGATGTTTGGGGGTTTTTTTAAAACTATTTTAAAGAAATACAAGTTTAATGGTTGACATAGTATAAATCCTTTCTTGTAGGACTGAGGTTTGCCTTTATTGCAGAGTGCTTTCTTAGTGGGCTCATTTTAATCATCTCACTTATTCAAATTATATTTAATGGATATTTAAATGATGTTAAACAGATACTTAAGAAAAATCAAAAGATTATTCTACTTACTCTTGAACACTGAATAGTGTTTTCTGTTAGGAAAAGAAAACTGATCCTTTTTTGTGTGAAGTAAATAGCGTTAGGAAAATGTTGGAGTTTCTGCAGTATTAGAGTCTTACGGCTACAATGGCATTACCTTGATGTGAAGCCCTGTGATGTGGTAAGAGAAAACCAAGTGTTGGAGGAAATGGCTTTAGTTGTTCTGTGGCTGGCACTGTCCAGTGGTACTGTGGATTTTGTTTCACAAAGGGAAATACTTCAGCTGAAGTAAACCCGTTGTGGTCATCAAAAATAACAATGGATTTCCATAAGAGCAGGGGTTTTAACACCTCTATGCGCTCTGCCTGAATAATCAAGTTACTTCTGCGGTTTCTTTTACTTGGGGTTTTGGGGCGGTTGGTTGGTTGGGGGGGGGGGGTCCACTAAAACATGTCTGCTCTGCCCAGGCAGGTCCCCACTTAAAAGCTGTAAAAGCATACATAAATTTGTGATTTTTAGTACAAAAGGCTTTATTTAAAACACATTATATTTTAGAATTCATAATTCTGTTATGAGATAGGCTTCATATTTCAAATGCAGATAATTTTTTTTAACACAAACAGAAAGGCAAAGTATTTAAAGCGCTCTTTTATGAAAGCAGCAACATCTGAAGGAGGGTAATTCTTGTCTTTTTATGCCCCTGCATATTTGTGAAGCTTTAAGGAGGTACTAGTCTTTCATGTTAAGTGCATATTAAAGGAATAAAATTTGGGGTGCTTTGGCAAGAGTAAAAAAGGAACAGATAGACATTATAGTTATCATTCCCATCATAAAACAATAATAGAAGCAAAAATCTTAAATTATTAAATCAAGGAGATGTAAACATGGTTTTGTATAAAATTAATTAAACCACATGCAAGTCTAGAATGTAGTCATATTCAAAACTGGCTGTGAAACACTTTTAGAACATTTAAAAGTCTGAAGCTTTTTATTAAATAGAAGCAGTTCTAACCGAAGTAAAGATTTTCAATGGAAATACATTGTCTTCTTTCATGCTCTGTCTCTGTGGTTCCCACTCGAGGCACATACGTGTTTCACGTGTGCAACCCTAGAAACCTTTATCCAGCAAAGTGTCACAGACTTCTCTCCTGTCTTCCCATCATGATGAAGCACAGAACCCCAGTCCATGCTCTCTTCCTTATCGCTTGTGCCAACAGGAAAGCTACGTAGTACCTAAAGTGTAAGTGAGGGAAGCAAATATGTAGTTTAGAGTAGTTTGGTTAGTGTTACAGTCACAAATGGTGAGCTTTGTTTATTAGCAAAAATTAAGTTGTCTAAACAGAATGTGGTTTTCTCTGGCATCTGGTTGGTGTTGGTCCTGTTGAGAAAGTTTAGTAATAGCCGTAGTTTTATCAGTGGGCTTCAAAACCTTAGCAGCTTGAAATGACCTATTCTTTTTCTGCTGCTACAGACTATTTATCTTGCTTAAGGGAGTCATGCATATATAAATTCTTCAAGTGCGTGCAAGTCTCTTCAAAGAATGCAGGGAGCTGGCACCCACTTGAAAACTGGTGGCTGAGTCTTCCTGACAGTTCATTTGGGTTTCTTTTAAGGTGAAGCTTCAGAACATTTTTATGTACCTGTTCTGTGGCTATTAGAGATGCTGCAGAGTATCTTCTCTGTCTGAGGGGCTTCATGCAGATAACAGCTGGGAGCCTCCCCTCTGTCTTTTTCAGGAGCAGAAAGGAGGATATATCTTGTAAATCGCTTCATGTAACCTAAACAAAAAATCTTTTAGATTGTATCCGCGGGTATTTGAGGAATTCTTTAGCTCACACTAGCGCAGTGGTCATCAAAAGGATGTTTTCCAGCATCGGCTGCAGTGGAGGTTTGGTTGTCAATACTGGTTGGTCAGGACAAGCAGAGTCAGCATAGCTTCTCGTTTGCCCTCTGACACAGCACTTCCCGATGTCGGATCAAACCATCTTCCGTATTAACTTCGCTACAGAGAGAGGGTATTGTCCTCCATATAAATTCTTATGGTCATTTGACAGTGGAATTAGAATCTCGTTTTTCCAGGGAATGGGATCAAAGTGATACCATCAGGTTAATACTGCAGGATTCTTTTTTCCTACCATTTTTCACAGAGCACCTGTTTAGGCTCACCAGTTTGTGATCTGCTTCTTAGTCGCTTTACCTAGGCTTCTTCTCTGCTTTCTTGGCAACCCCTGGCCCCCCCCCCCCGAATGGGTTTGAAGATTCTTTCTGGTCTTGCAGATTCTTCAGGGGCACCTCCTTGGTGGTACTTCAGATCAGTCTATTGGCTGATCCAGAAAAACAGGTAGGAAAGGCTGTAGAAGTCTAGTAGAGCTGAGTGAAGATGTTTTCCAGCCTTAGCTTAGTAATGCCATACCAGTTACCAGCCAGACTACTCACAGCCTTTGTTTTAGGCTGTTATCCATGAAGCATGCTGTCTGTTAATCAATTGTGTTAAAACTGTATTTGGCAGATCTGTGTCTCAGCCATTTCCAAGCTGCAGGTCATGGAATGAGTTACAAATTTCAGCCAGGCATGTTTACGTGATTTTTTTTTTTTTTTTTTTTTTTTTCATCACGGGCATAATGCATGAGCCGTACCAAAGGATTCTGCCAAGTTTGATGTTCATTTGAACTAGTAAACACTGTTAGCAGTGCATTCCCCAGCTACCGCTATTGCCTAGCCAAGATTAGACTATGTACTCTTAAACTGTCTACAGGGACACTTTTCTGCTTTCCAAAGTAATTTTACTTGACCAACAGTTTTTTTATAGTAAGTCTTAAGAAATAAGTTGTATTCAACAGACTAGAAAAATGGATTCAAGGACTTGGACAGAGTACGCCTGCTCTTCCCTTTTGAATTTAAATGCAATTTTGCATGGTTAATTTGATTGGTATAGCATGATCTTAAGGTATCACCTCTTGTGAATCATTTGACTATACAACTTAATTCCTGTTGCAGCTTGTTATAGCTCCTGATTCAAATATAACTCTTGGGTATTACTTTTACCACTGTCTTTATTTTTCATTAATTACTAATTGATGACACAGAGTAGAACATGTGAAGCACATAGCTGAATTTCTTTGTCGTCATCCACACAGACTTGATGAAAGCGTTTCCCAAATAGGTATTTTCCCTGGTAAACACACTCAGTGGTAGTGGGGGTTGTTCAAGCAGTAAAGTATATTACATTGTATGAAGCTTAAAAACATGAGAGAAAAGGGAGGTGCAGTATCTGGTGAATAGAGCTGTGTAAGGCTTCCGACCTGTGCAAAGGGCGCATACACAGAGTGGATCTGTATAGTCAATAATGCTCGTCAGCTTGTTCCTGAGAAGTAAGTACTCTTCTCTTTTATGCCTCTGAAGTATTCCCTCTAATAATCATATTTTTAATGTTGATTTATATCCTTGTCATTCTTTCTAGCCAATTAGCAATGCTGATTTCATCGTTCCTGTTGAAATTGATGGAACCATACATCAGGTAAGTACTGTTGTTCCTTTAGCGTTGTTCTAGTAGTGGAAATGTCCTCAGTGTCCCAGAGCATTATCTTTGTCTATTTGCTGCTTTCCATTCAGTAACTTGTACTTTTGCAAAATTCAAAAGCTGTGTATTCTGGAATATATCATCCAGACAGGCATCCCTGTTTGATCAGGTATGTAGTTTCTAACTACTAAGTCTCGATTTTAACTTTTTCAGTTCTCCAGAATATCTTTCTCAGGACTTCAGTACTTTACTCTGTCAATTTTAAAATGTTTTCAAACATTGCTAGGCCCAGAAAAAAATACTTGAATACTGCATTTCTCATTCCCTCCACAGACAAACAGGACATAAGTTGGCTTTAATTTCTGTTGGTAGTTCGTATGGACAAAGCTTTATAAAAGTATTAAGGAAGAACAGACATTTCTTCAGGTTTTGTGACAATCCGTGTTTAAGTTCTGTCCCCTTTTCTTCCTGTAAGTAATTTAAGTTCCTCTCATAGGACTTTTTAATACATTTCAGGATCTTCAAAAGGTCTGGACAAAATTGCAAGGAGACTAATTTTTATGTCTTATTCTTTAAGAACTTCATTTAAGACTCTGTGAAATGGTTTTCAGTAAATGCAAAATACCCATAATTTGAAAATCAGTCCCCTTCATGTATCTTATCTTCGTGTCTTTAATCAGTAGTCATTTCTGAAAACACTGAATGAAATAAATTATGTGCCATAATTTTCCTCTTCAGACAGACTTTAAAGTTCTTGCTGGAGACAGGTTATACTGGTTAATGTGAAGTTGAGCCTTTCTGATATATGAATCTTGCAAACTGTTTGAAACATCTTCTGTTGCATGTTGTAGGTTAAAGACAATGCAGTTACTGAGTTGCAAATCTTCCCTGGATGTGATTTAATGGAGATTTTAAATACTTTAATTTTTGAAATTTTGTCTTTTATATATATTATTTTTACTTGGACAAATATGTTCATATTTTGATCTTGGAACAACTGATAGATCATAAAGTATAGTTCATAGTTCTGTTAGATTTCCTGTTATGAAAACCATCCATGTAATTGTCACTCTTAAGATAATTATTAAATATCAGTCAACAGACTGAAATATGTTTTAAAGTGATAGTTGCTTTGACAGTTTTTATACTGTGCCTGTTTTATGTAGAAAAATTCAATATCTAGGGTACTTAAACCTCTAATGTTCACCAGAGCTGAATGCTCATCACATAAGTGATGTTTAGGGAGGTTTGTATTGTGGTATTTTTGGTCCTCATTTGATGTGAGCTTTAGTTGTGTTTGTTGCTGTAACGTAGACATTGTCTCTCGTAAAACTTTCTAGAATGCTTTTGAAAAGGAATAAAATAGGTTACCTAACAGGTTTTGAGTGGTTTAGGATTGTGATCACTTAGCTCGTCAAGATTATCTATTTACATTTTGAAACAAAACCCAATAAAAGGCTGGGCTTTACACTGAAGCACTTCAAAAGCCTGTTGCTTTTCTGTTCCCTGCTGCAAATTTTCAGATTCTTCACCAAACGTAATGCAGTTAGGCACTCAAGGTGACTGCATACGGGAAAAAGAAAACCAAAACCAACTGGTCAAAGGGAGTGGATTTGTCCATAACCTAAACATGAACAGGAGGAAGGATGCTTTTGACAGAGAAGATCAAGTGAAGTTAGTCTCTGACTGTGCTTTGCTGGAGACTTCCTCAATAATTTTCAAGGAAATTGCTTAATCCCTTTGTATTTCAAGTTCTTAATCTCTAAAATAGGTAAATATCTCAGTCGCTTCTGCATGGTAGAAATGAAGTTAATTGTAAGGAATTTGTGATCCTTGAAATAAAATCTGTATGGTATCCAGAATAGGCAAAGTCTTCGATTCCTGTGTTTGTAATACCTCTGCAGGCAAAGCAATGTACTGTCATCCAGCATTTTTTTTTTATTTTTTTTTTTTTTACTGTGATAATCTTAAGGACGAAAGTGGATGTTTTGGCTTAGTCCGATGTGCATTAGCACAGACTGTAGAGCTTTGACAACCAGTTCCCACTTCACACCTGTAATTTTTTATTCACTTAGAGCATAAACAAACCAATAACAACAATTTTTCTTATCTGTCAAAATTTGTCATCTGTATAACGTTTGTCCATTTTCTTAAGCAGTTTGTATACTCAAAGACTAATCATTGGCATTGGGAAATACTTCCACCTGTTTAAAACATCACAGGATATGTGAAATGTGGAACTATACTGTCTGTAGTGCATATCCCTACCTGTTTTACCAGTAAGCGTGGTAGCTTATCAAGCAGGAGATTGTCTGTTCAAGTTCTTTTTGTACTTGAACTCTGCCTTAGACAGAGCCCCATGGAAAACAAATGGAGAACGCCATTTCAGAAGTGCCCATTCAGAAAGAAATTTGAAATTATACAAGATACTTCAGATCTTATATACCAAAAATACAAATTGTGGCAAATTCAATTGCTGTACGTTTGAAAACTGACTTATCTAACAAGTTTTGTTCATGGTAAATGTTGTGATTTTTTTGTTGTGCAACAGAGGTATTCCCAAACTAAAGACAGCCTTTTTTGAAGTTGCATTTTCCCTTATGTCATTTATAATCCAAAGGTCAGAAAGACTCTTGTTCTTCTATAGGGAGGGCAATTCAAATCATCTGCTTGGATAAACCAGCTTCCTTAGATTAAAAAATAGCTTTTCTGAACACCTCTTGACCCTCTCCCATCTTTCTTTCTCTAGCTTGATTTACCTTGTCTTTAGAAAGGATTTGTCATTTTATTTTACAAGGAAATAACTCATGTGTGCAGGTACCTTTCTTTCTTTCTGTGATGGGCCTTTCAGTGCCTGCGGAGACTGTGCCTGTCTGCAGGGCAGCTAAAGTTTCATGAGATGAATCCCACGCTTTGTGTTGGGAATGATGGCACAGATACAAAAGGGCAGTTCTGATGCAAGCTGACACTCTTCTGGCCAGTTCTCTCATTTTGCTCTCATTCCCTGAATAAAAGGAAATCGGAGCTGGTCCCCTACTCTACCAAATGATAAGTGAGAAACTGTGGGATGTCCAGCAAAATGTGTTGCAACTGAGAGGGCTTTTTAGAGGAAGCTTTTTGAGGGTGAAAGTAATGGCTGGGGGAAGATGTTCAACCTGTTTGGTACCCTTGACGTAACTTCTGCAAGAACATGTCCACTGTTTTGGAGTGTGCTTCCCATTTAACTAGTGCAGAGCAATCGCAACCTCCAGATTAAAAACCATGTGTTATATGTAGCTTTAATCCCCAATAAGTGAAGATTTTTAGAGTATGGTGGTCCTTTGCCTTTTATCCAAATAGAGTTGCAGTGCCTTTGTGCATTGCTGTCGGTGTCAATGAGTAAAGAGGGCTGCCAGAAGTTTGATTTGGTGTTACTTGGAATTTCATTCTTGAATGTAATTTGCTTAAGTGAGTAAAACTAGGGTTTTTTATGTGTTTTGTTTTGTGGGATTTTTTTAATTCAATTAACAATTGCTTATTTTTAGTTGTTGAAAGCTACAGAAATGTTTTTCATGTATACTTTGAATGCAGTGTACAAAATGATTGTTATTGGTGGGGGAAAATGTTGTTTGAATAATGAAGTTCCTTGCTATAAAGGACAAAATTCGTTGATTTTCTTACAGAAGGCTGTGGCCTGGTTCAAGTAATCCAGGATAGGCTGTATCCATTCTAGCTGGCCTATTCTTGGTTACTTGCACTGGGAGGCAACCACAACTGTGTGAACCAGAAAGACGGAGCCTTGAGGACACGTGTTATTTTCTGTTCGCTGTTAAGAAGATGCACCCAGCCCACAAAACAGGAGATTACAGGAGCTTGAGTTGTCATGGGCAGATTTATTTGTCATTCCTTGAAGATTTCATTAGTGTAAAGCTGATTTTGAAAGGCAATTCTTTGTGTCCTATTGAATTGATTAAAATTGAGCTGGGTTTCTCTTTTGGTTTACAAATACTGAGTCTTTTTAGGTTAAGATTGCTTTGAGGTATAGAAAATGTGTGTGGAAATACCAAATGCTTGAAAACAATTAAAGATAATTACTTGGGTTCTGCCATTAGCAGGTCTAAGTACAGAATCCTGTGAAAACATGTCTAGTGCCTGATTCGTGCCATAACATTTTAAGAGTAGAGTTCTTTTTTTTTTTTTTAAAAAGATGGTGTTCCTCTAAAATCTTACTGTGATAAGTAGGAAATTAGCGAGCTTACAGTAAAGAAAAACTGGAGGGTTTGGGTTTTTTTCTAATGCCCTGAAGACTGTATATAAATCTCAGAAAAATGCCAGGAGCCAGTCAGTCTAGAGACTTAAACTGAAGACATCAGGCAACGGAGGGAAAAGCCAAGCCACAAATAACCATGCAGCATTGAGATTCAAGTCCAGCCGCTAACAAAGTAAAGGGGGAAAAAATTCCAAATGGGGAGGAAGAGGAGAAAAGAGCTGCACTGTCAGCTGAAGAAAGCTTTTTATGTGAAGTAAACCAAAGAGATTTTGTAGCCCAGGATACCAGTGCACTTGCAGTTGCTTCCAGGATCTAAGTAGGACTTCTCAAAAGAACTTCAAGGAGAATAACCATCCAGTGTATTAAGATATGTTGTCTGCAAAAAAAAAAAGTGTTGCTTAAAAAAAAAATAAAATAAAAAAACCCACCCACAAAAATGGGTGAAGGAGTTGGGGCTTTTTAGAGGGGGAGAATTAAGGGGAAAACATGGTGAGACATTATCCTAAGAGATCACATTTATTATTAATAAGGCATTTAACGTGAGAAGCAGATCTGTTGGCCAGAGCCCAGTCGGTAAGATTTAAGGCAAAACAGCAAGAGCAACTCAAGTAGAGGAGATTGAGGGTCCTCTGTGGTGGATCAGGAGATCTAAACTGCAGAAGGGAGACAATACAACTTAAAACGCTGTGTAGTTACAGCTAATACTGACTAGTTGCGGTAGGAGACCTACGAATTGCCAAAAGAGCACATATTGCAAATACTTGATTTTATAAGCCCGCTCCTGTCCACAAGCCTGTGGTTAAGGAGCTCTCAGTCTGTAGCTACTGGGTTGATTTACTGGACGCTCTCTTTATGGAGGAGGTGGGTTATGTTGCAAGCAGCAAAGTTCATATCCTTGGCTTGGAGTTTGTAATTACATTCCAAGTGGAAATACTTGACCGACACAAGCGTAGATAGGGATTGAGAGCAAAGAGGAGACTTCCTTTGCTGTGGCTGAAAGCACTAGGTTTTAAAAGGGAAACTAATGCTAGATTCCATCGCTAATTATCCAAGAATGAATTTAAGACTTCGGGGCGTCCCTTTTGTGCCCTCAGAAATAAATGTAGGAGTATAATTTAAGGGTAAAGAATTAAAAACTTCTTATGAACTGTAGAGTTGAGTAACTTGCATCCTGCTATCTTTCCTCTTATAACTGGCAAGTTGGGTAGTCTCGTTCTGCATACCCAGACGCAGAGGGACTGCAACTGTCTTTTGACCTGTGTCTTTAAAAATTTGAAGGTAAAATTTGGAAAGGAAATACTACAGAACAACTTTGTGTAGTAAGATTTAAGTGAAAAACTAACTGCATTTTTGTAGGAGAGGAAATTACTTGGTTTATGCCAAGTGTCATACAGGAAACTTTGCTGTGGTTATGTGGAAACAGTGGTGTTGAAGTACATCTGTGAGCTGTCTTTAATTCATAAAACGTCACATTTATTTAATTGATTGGTTAAGTGCTGCTGTGGTTGTTTAAAAAAAAAAATAAAAAATAAATCTGAGTTACAATTTGTTATCTGTATCAAAGTTTGAATGTATTGCTTGAATTTGAGGGGCCAGAAATAGTTTAGTTAAATTTCATAGAAATAACTTAAAGCAGATCATGTATTCATGCTATGAGCTGAAGTGGAAAAGTAATTAACATTTCTGCTTTGGTCATTAAGGTACAGCTCCATCATACATGTTTTTAATAAAACTTTGCTTTCAGATTTAGGTTTTCAATTTCAAGTCCCTATTATGCAACTTTTTTTCTTCTTTTGCTAAAGGCTTTAATTGTTACACTTCAGTTCAAGCTGCCATTGCCTTTTTCTCCTTCGGGCTTTTTCTCTGGATGCCTTATGTTTTTTACCTCTTTATTAATATGAATCTAGTAAAATACATACAATTAATCTAGTTCTGTATATCAAAGAAATTTGTGAATTGCATCAGTCTTGCAATTCTTCCTGAATTCAGTTATATGCCAGACTGTTCCACTTGAATTTTACCAGAATTAAGGATTGTTTGCCAAATGAAGAAGATAAAATGCTGCCAGTGTTTTCTCTCCAACTTTTAATCTAAGTGCAAACAAGATAGAAAAATATTTTTCAGACAGACTCCCCTCTTCAGCTTCACAGTATATTATGAGCTACTTGTAAGCTTTCTGAGCAGCAGTTATCTTGTCTTGGTATTTTCTGTGAACGCAAATCTTCTTCCTCGCTCTGAAAAGAGAAGCAAGGAGGCTCTAATATCTATTAATCAGGTTTGTTGACAGTAGGCAGCCCAGCTTGCCTGTAGGGTTGTCAGTGCAAGAAGGCAATACAGCGTTGCTGAAACCAAGCTGCTCGAGAGGAGAGGGATCCTGGGTCTTTGCCATCTTTATGCAAGGTCACGGTAGAAGATGCTGTAGACTTTGCCACCAGGTTTTGAAAGCAGCGTTTGCTAGGCATTCTGCATGGTGCTGTGAAGATTTTTGGTGAAAGCTGTCTGCAGATCTAGATGACTGATAACTATCCACAGTAAGATATAGTACTTAGCGCCTGGAATTTAAAAAGTGAAAGAATTAGCCACAGGAAGAAAACAGTTCCCTATTTTGCAGTTCTTGTCATCATAGAGGTTGCATCAGATTTATTCCTTCTGTGAAGCTCTTCAGGACTGAAGACACCAGCACCAAAATAATTTCGGTCAAGAGATCCAAATCCTCACTTCTTGAGAAGCCCTGCTGTCTCTCTTTGCCTTTAATGAGATTTTTCAAGAAGCTTCTCTCCAGATGATGCACAGTATTTGCAATTGCATAATCAGCATGGGTCTTGGCAGCCCATGCATTCAAATTTCTCATTATTGGATGTCTACTTTTATCTTGTATACTTATATTTTCTCCCTTCAGTATTTTGTTTGAACCGTTTCCATGTTAACTTTTATTTCTTCAAGTGTTAGGATTACAGGAATGTTTGGGTTTTTTTTTTTCCTTTCCTGTTACCTTAAATACCATTTAACCTAAATAGTCATTATCATTCCAGGTTTATGTATTGAAAAGACCACATGTGGATGAGTTTCTTCAGAGGATGGGAGAGCTTTTTGAATGTGTACTCTTCACAGCCAGTCTAGCCAAGGTTTGTTCCTCTCGTCATCTCGTTAGCCCTTATGGTGCTGGTCAGTGGACTTTTGGTTGGGTTTTCTATGGATAATTATTTCCGCAGTTGGTACTATCTTAATTTTTCCCCTTCTTTTCTGCTTCTTTGTCTGACAGTGTGTACTTTGTCTGCTAGTGTGTGGGTAAGTGTTTCCATGGTAACACCATCACATATGGGCTTGTCTCATAATGTAGCCTCCATGCATTGCTCATAATGCCAATATGAAAGGCTTACAAGTTACCATGGTTATAGTGAGAAATTAGAACAAATAGCGTGCAAGTAAAGCTGTATATTAAAGCTGGGCATGAAATAAAATACACTGTATTTAACGCTATCAACATGATCAGCCAGCGATTCAGAAATTTATTGCATCTGAAAATTGGGAACACGTTTTTGTTCTGTCAAGGTGCAGTTGCAATCTGGAGTTAGAAAATTAGACGTTTTGTAAAGCTTGAAACATCAACAGGAATATTTTGTGCCCTCTGGTCTCCAGTAGCAGTAGTACCTCGTAGGTAGTTTTGTGGTAGACATTACAGTAGTAGACATATTAAATTCTTCACTTCTTTCAATGTATTGTATTTGTGGTGTCTTGTTTGTAAAATTACACTTATTAGTTCTAAATAATACTCTAGCATAGTAAGCTTTTACTCCAACCTAGAGTAGAGATGGCGGAAGGGGACAGGACCCTGTTTGATCTGCGCTAGTGCCCTCTTATCAGAGGATTCTTCCCTGCACTCTGTTTACCATGTTCTGTTCAGTCACATTGTGAAAATCCTAAATAATGGAACAATTTCATACTGCAGTTAGATGTCTAGCAGTTTTCATAGTCAAAGGATGATTGATTTCAACATCAGTTTCATTTCTCAGTTTAAAATATAGGAAAATGGTAACTCCTATCCTGCAAAAATAAGTTACAACTACCATTTTCAAGTACATGGTTATTTCATGTTCTAGTTTATTTGGATACTTTTCGTTGGACAGTTTATATCAATTGTTGGCTTCTAAGCTGTACCTCACTTAAAGTATCATCTTATATATAAAATGAGAATTTCCCAGTATTGTACATGGGTATTTTTCCTAATAACGTCTTTTGTCTGATCTTTTATGGCCCAATTATGCAGTTTGATAATCTTAAGATTCTTACTGACCCAGTCACTCCAAGGGCATAATTTGAAAAAGCTGCATCAAGTTCAGATGCGTTTATTGCAGTTTATCTTCAGAGGCACACGGAAATGAATCAGCTGTGGAAATAGCTTCATATAGATTTTCTGTTAGCGGTGGCTGGTTTTATGGTAATGTTAAGTGAAATCCCTGGATCCATCAACTTCTAGGTAACTCCTAGGGTAACTGTAAGTTGGCCCTAAGAATAAAACATAATCAATAAATCACAGAAAACATTAGAGTGCAAGTTAGCCTTCCATAGAAAGATAACCATCCTACTTCTGCGTTATCTATTAATTACTTCAGGTTTGCAGGCATGTAAGTTAATTAATAAGGAGCAGAGAAGAAAACGAAGAAAGGGCATTTTATCTGAAATTATTTTGGGTCCCTTCTTTGTATAGTTCTGTGAAGTAGCCTTGTCTGCACATTGCTAACTTCATGTTTCTGACTTGTATTTTTAAGTACGCAGACCCAGTAGCTGACTTACTGGATCGCTGGGGTGTGTTCAGGGCAAGGCTCTTTAGAGAATCCTGTGTTTTCCACCGAGGAAATTACGTGAAGGATCTGAGTCGACTGGGACGTGAGCTGAGTAAAGTTATTATAGTAGATAATTCTCCTGCATCTTACATCTTCCATCCTGAAAATGCAGTAAGTATTCTTAGTATTCAAAGTACTCAAGTGTAACTTTATTTTTCTGGTCCTTGCCCAGACTTTCTGTTTCAGAAAATAGTCTTTCAGAACGCTAACTGGTATGAGTTTCTGTGTTTTCTTAGACTGCAGGTAGGTTCAGATATTCACTGCCAAATGGTGAAGGACTAGGGCAAACTGATCTCAACAACATGTCATAGTCGTGACTGTTCATCTGCTTTCAGTTTTAGCTTTTGGCATGTAGTCCATCAGTTTTGAGAAATACTGAGTGGAGTAGAACCTGTGTAATTAACCTAGCTCTAAAAAGCAAAGCTGCCCTCCAGCACAGTTTCTGTTCTTTGGAGTGGTGATTACAGAAAGGGTGGTTTACTTGGTCTGGTTCTAGTACTCCATCTTTTTTCTTTGCGTGAATGAAAATATTTTATTAGACAAGATAATTAATGCTTTACTGGTTACTATCTGAGTTCTGTATTCATGGCTAAGGGGAAGAAAAAAATCAAGATCCTATTGTGTTGTTATGCTTCTCCTTTTAAGTATTTTTGTGATAACTCACTTCACAATTAGAAATGTTAGTCAACAAGTTCACCAGGTTTTAGGAATAAGGATAAAAGCCAGGCAACAGTACTTCAAGGGAGAATAATTAGGAGCAATGCACATTTTCACTGTGTGTTTCATATTGGCTCCAGTAGCTATGATGGAATTGCTCCATCCATTGCTGCAATCAGTACAGGTGCTCGCATCCGTTTTGTAGCTGCCAGGATAGCAAGCTGGAACTCCCCTTAGATCTACTGACTTTTAAACAATCAGGCTGCACAATATTTTCTTTGATGTTTTTAGGCTGCCTTTTTCGTGAACTGTTAACATTAACATAGGAAATTTTTATTAGGGACACTGTTTTGCATAGTCCTGCCTCTCTGGAATAGCATGTTTAGGTTTTTGGGTTTGGGTGGTTTGGGGTTTTTTTAGGTTTTTTTGGTTTGGGGGGTTTTTTTTACATGAGACATTTATCTTGCAGCATTCAGCTTTTAAATTCATATCTCAATACTGTAATGCTCTAACTGATTGGGTGAAAACATTTTTCTGGTTGGTGCCACACATGGTTTAAAGTTGCTATTTATAATAACCAGGAGCTGTAGCTCTAATTTATGTTCATGGTTAAAATTAAAAACCTGATCCAGATCATCATTTGGTATCTCGGAATTCAGTGCCAAGAAAATAATGAGCTGTAGAAATTTGGGAGATGAAATTAAGGGCCTTGTCAGAGTGGTTTAATCATGTATAGAAAAGTGCTGCTAGCTAACTGATATTCGAGTCTCTGCAGAAACCAGAGCTTGTAACAAGATCCAAGATAGTCTTTAAAAGACCTCAGTATACTTCCATAGTGAAGATACACAGAACTCCTTCCCTAGACCCAGCCCACATATTTAAGAACTGTTATTATGTTATTATATGCCTTATTTTCTGAACCTGCTCTCAAGGTCTTATATTTTAATCAGAAAAGTGTTCTGTACTCACTGTTTAAATATTTGCTCTGCAACCTCATGCCAGAAAGGGTTGTTGCTGCATGCCTGTGTTTAGTGACTCACCCTGATAATACTTAGAGGGGAAAAAAACACTTGCCCGTAAATAAAGTGTCAGTACATCTTCATAACCTGTATGTTCCTTCCAGTCTATTCTTAATATCAAGGAGGCAGAGCAAATTGAGCTGCCCAGCGTTGGGTCATGTAGGTTACCTGGCCATGTAGGAGAAGGTCAGCTGCATGCCAAATGCTTTATAATTGGATTTGGGATTGATGTTGCATAATAGAAAATGTGGACTTGAATGTGGTTCTCTGCTTGAATGCTAACGACCAGCAATTTGCCTTACTGTGATGGCTGAGTATTACGTGACGTTTACATAAGCAAAACTCACACGTTCTTCACGTCATGAAGTTGTCTTAGTATTTGTTGGTTGCTTTGTTTCAGGTGCCTGTGCAGTCCTGGTTTGATGACATGACAGACACAGAGCTGCTAGACCTTATTCCTTTCTTTGAAGGACTAAGCAAAGAGGAAGAAGTTTACAGTATGCTTCATAAACTCTGCAACAGGTAGCCCTTAACTTTGACTGACTTCTGCTACAGATTGCAGTTGCTAGAGGCTGTCTCCATCTTTTTCAGCTCTTTCAAATGTAAACTTTGGGGAGGTCACCCCTGTCAGAAGTGCTACTCTTGATCTTCCTGTTACATTGGACACGAAGGACAATCATGAGTGAATGCTATTAAGCCTTCAGAAGCCTGACTCCTAAGGTCATGTGTTCAGACTACTTTTTTAAAGGAAAAAAAAAAAAAAAAAAAAAAAAGAAGCTATTTTAAATGGGACTCTTTTAATTAATTTCATAAATGGACATCTTTTACTGGATCAGCTTTTCTTAAAACATGCCAAAAAAGAAGCTTGTATTTCAGCAGTTGAATTTCTCTCCCTTTCTTCCCCTCCCACTATGCAGACAATTTTACCCCCCTGCTTAGAGCAGTTGACCTGACTCTGAATTTTTTCTTACAGAATGAAGTGCCTTTTTGAATGTTATTTTAAGATAAAAATTCATTTTTGTATAAGACGTATTTCCAGACATCTTTTAGTCTTGTATTGTCTAAATGCTTTAAAAGGAAAAAGGAAAAATTTTATAGAGCACTGTAATATATAACAAAGGAAAAAGTTGAAACAAAGATGCTGGGTTCCTGTCTCTACAATGACATTAAGTTGTATTACATTTTGTCATACTCAGAAGGTTTAAGCGTTTGTGGGAGGGGTGATTTGGGTTAATTACATGGTTGTTTCACTGATACAATTTTGGGCACAGTTTTGAACATATCTGCAGTTGTTTGAGTATTAGGGAATGATGGAATTGAGAAAGTAAGGTGGCTAATAGATCTAAACCACCTTTTATTCTAGACAGATTAAGTTCTATTGTCTCTGCTTACGCACAACTGCCATGCCTCTTGTTTTTTGGAAAACCATTATCTTGGGAGAACGGGGAGGAGATCTATTTATTAGTTTAAGATTCTTTTCTTAGAAAAAACCCATCTGGGTAAGCTGGATCTGTATTGAGCTGTTTGGAGTACTTTTTTTCTTTTCATTGCTGCTACTGTATACTCACCAAATGGAGTTGACCATCGGCTGTTATACTGTTTTTGCCACTGTGCCTGTGCTATGAAACATGTTCTGTAAGCTGCAAACTTGGGCAATAAATAAAATGTAGGCTTCATAACCCACCCCTAGGTATTAATCCTATGGTATCTGGTACACCAGAGAACTCAGTTAAAGGTGACCTGTAAAGGACTTTATTTTTTTCAGTTATTTTTTTTCAATTGGAATGAAGCCCTCTCCTGTCTTTGGTGTATAAAAATGAAAAAAGTATTTTTCCCACATCTCTGATTTGTATTTCTTCTTCCCCAGGGTGTAATGTACAGATTGGGACCTTTATTGAATCTTGCTGGAAGGGCAGAAGTTACTAGCCTAGACTAAAATTGGTCCTCTGGCTTTGGAGTTGAGTAAGTCTCATCTCTGAATCTGAGAACCTGCTTAGCATCTTCTGTAGTGTCATACGTGCCCTTTCAAACGAATAACTTTTAAATATTTTAAGCCTTTGAAGAACAAGGCACAGGGGTTGTTTTTTTCCCCCTTTCCAGTGTCACCTTTTCATTATTATCTGCACCGTAAGTCTGGAAACGTAAAAATCACAGCTGTTTGGCTGTCATCAGAGAAGACTAAATGGAGTTGTTGGTGCTTCTAATTAGCCTAGTGCTAAATTCTGAATAGTAGATCCCCTTTGCCTTTGCTATTTTTCTCGAAACGTCTTGACGACTTCGAAAAAAATATCTGCAATGGACTTGGATCGTCATCCTTGTCTAACACATTGGTGAAGCAGCTTGACAAATTCATTCATAGAAGGGCAGGCCAGCCTACACAGGCAGTGAGTAGGTTGTCGTAGGTGCAGTATAAAACTGAAAGATGACTTGCCCCCTTGCAGTGCAGCTGTGCTCCAGCTGCTTGCTCTGTCTCGTAGCGAGGGATGTTAGAGGCAGTCCCGTGACGCTCATGAGTCTGTGCGGCATCACCGTTTTGTTTTCTTACCAGTTGGCATTACCTTAGTACTGTATAATTCTGTGCCACAACAAAAGAAAAAACTGTCAAATTAAACAAAAAAAAAAAAAAAATACACACACAAAACCAACTTATGTTGTTTAAAAAAATGAAAAAAAAAAAGGACGTATGGATTCTGGTTAGTCCATTAACGTTTACTTTCAGTTTTAAGATTGTTTAATTTTGTATTTGACTTCAGAGCAATGAAACTGTAAGCTGCCAAAAAGTTGTTCTCTGAGCAGTATTTTCAACTGTGTTTGTAGCTTCTAGGCTTCAAATACAGTTTGCAGGGAAGTATTCAGGTTGTAGTTAGTTGTGCAGGTATGATAGGAATGGCTGAAGAAATTCAAAGACTTTCTCACTAGCATTAGACCAAACAATCTTCCAATTAGACAATAAATAACCCCACCGAGACATTGCCATTTAACAGTCGTGACCTGTTGTACGTGAGACAAACCATGTCATTAGTTTGCATTTATGAAAGCAGCGATTTCATGAACCAGTTGCCTTAAGTCTGTGAATGAATGTTGATTATTAAAGTGTCTTGTATTGTTTTAAAATCCGCATATAATGGACAACTGAACTTCTGCACCAGCTTCTGGAAGAGCAGGTCTGATGATCTTCTGTACAACCATACATGTTCTGTATTGTTTATTTTGGCTTCTGAAATCCACAAATTAAAAAAAAAAAAAAAACCTTATTTTGACTTAGTACAGCATTAAAGTGACACTTGGTAATAATACAAAGGTGAAAAACTTAGAAATGGTTTTGATCTTTGCTAGTATCTTAAGAGTATTTTCTATAACTTCTGATGAAAAAAAAATTTTTAACTCATTTCCATTGAAATAAAACTTGGAGCACTCTGCAGTCAGGTTGGACTTCCCTGGGTATTCAGATTTGGCCAAAGGGATCAAACTGTCGTAGTTGTTTATTTTGACACTATCATTGTACTTGAAATTTCAAGTGTTAAGTTTGCGTGAATATACATACGCTATATATTTAGAGTTTCTAGATTTTAACAAAGCAATATAGTTCTGTCCATAAAGCCAGATAATGAGTGGAATGTTTGTAAAATTTGCAATACGGGTATTTGATTGTATTTTAAATACAAGACTTTAAAAGTTAAAATAGGAAAAAATACTTGTTTCCTAAATCTCTTGCATATTTTGAAGTGCAGTTAATGCATGCAGATCACCAGGGCTGTTATAAACCCTGGTTTTCAGTACTATTTCTGGATATTATAGAAGTATTAAAGTCTTCTCCCATTGGTCATTCTGTTCAGCTAAAGAAATGCTGCCTGGCCTGAAGTTCTGTTGTCCTTTTTATGACGGGTTAAAAAAGGTTTTTTGCCTGTATAGGTATTTTTAAATTAAGCTGTAAGGCAGAATGCCTTAGATTCTTGAAATTCAACTGAAGTGTTACGATTAAATTGCCATTTGTAAACTAGGGCTGTGCGCAGAATACTTGTTAACCACCAGGAAGCGTGGCAGGTTTTGAATGGAAGATCGTAGCGAATGTACAATATTGCGGTGTTCATTTAGGTAGCTTTGGAAGAATAATTTGTCTATTTGTTTTGCCCTTTAATCTTTTTTTAAACAGCAAAGTTATACATGGAAGAAACTCAAGACCTGAAGAGATTTGGTTATCAGTGTATGCAATCACTTTATCACAGCATGATTTTGATTAGACTGGTTGGGGACAATAAAGTATCTAAATGACACTGGTGTGTACTGATGTTGCAGCTTTTGAAATTTCAGTGTAAAAAAATCTGTAGCTATATAATTTACAAACACATAATCCTATGTTTTACAGATTCTTTTTAAACTAATAAAACACAGTACCGCACAGCCCTATTTGTAAAACAAAAACAAGTTTGTGCCTCTGATTTCCAAGGTGCTGTGATGTTTTGCCTTTGTGGGGTGAGCAGGGCAGGTGAGACTTGCGTGGGGCAATTGCTTGAAAATCTCTGGGCTAACTATGCAAAACCAGCTGTCAGTTTTCTGTTTCACATTATGTTGTAAAAATCCAGCTGACTTTCTTTCTTGTTAAAGATCTATTGGGAACTTCGTAACAGAGGAGTAAGCAATGGCAATGTTTCTTCCTTTTTTTCTTTTTTTTCTAATTATGGAGCTGTTTACACTTTAATGCAATGAACAATCCAGCGATACTTGAGAAACACTACAGATACCATATGAGTGTTTTCAGGAGAGAGAAGTGTTGTCAATCAGGTATTGAATGGTTTCTTTACTGTCACAAATAAAAAATTTTAACAATATAGTTACTTGTGCATGTAATACTTCTCTGGGAAAAAGAATTTCTGCCCTTCTCCTTCAGTAATAGTCACTGCCCTAACTTGACAGGGACTTTATTCCTGCTAATGCACTTCCGTGTTAGGTGGTAAAATCACCCATCTCTCTTCCACCCTCCTCCTCGTCTCCTCTATTTAAGTC
Source organism: Aviceda cuculoides (assembly GCA_035590195.1). Classification (NCBI taxonomy): domain Eukaryota; kingdom Metazoa; phylum Chordata; class Aves; order Accipitriformes; family Accipitridae; genus Aviceda; species Aviceda cuculoides. The sequence continues at coordinate 40,556,405 of JAVJGG010000073.1, read as the reverse complement.
ATGTATAGGACTCCTTATTGACTGCCCTGGCACCTGCTTGTGCAGACAGAGCTGATGAACTACTGATGAACTCCGCTAAGTAAATTGGGGGTGACTCTGGCAGATGTTCCAGCTATTTAGATCTCTTGGATGAGATCATACAATAATTTGTTCAAGTCTCAAAGCTGTGTGACTTCTTTTGAAGGGCTTACTTCAGCTACTTGAATAGCTGTTCTTAACATCACTGCCATATCCAAATGAATATCTGAATAAAACACTTATTTGGTTGGAAAGTCTATTTTGGGACTTTTTAATCTGACAGAGTAAGACTTAGGCAGAGCCTCCCTTTCTAGGAAAAGGCACGTATTATTAGTGCTTTATGAGCAGAAAACCTCAGGCCTGTTAGAATAAGCAGCTGGCTCAAGATAGCACATTAGTTGCAATTAAGAAATATTTTTTAGTTATTCCTGTGATCAGTTGGAATGACCTAGACTGCCTTTAATTTGTACTGGTGGGTTGGGGGTTTTGATTATTTTTTAAGGGGTTTTTTTGGTGGTTGTTGTTCTTGTTGGTTGGTTTTCTTTGGGTTTTTGGGGGTGTTTTTTTGTTGTTTGTTTTTTTTTTTTTTTTA
>JAVJGG010000073.1:40524425-40551210 GCA_035590195.1 Aviceda cuculoides | reverse complement strand
TGCTGGCCACACCATTTCTGATACAGGCCAGGATGCCGTTGGCCTTCTTGGCCACCTGGGCACACTGCTGGCTCATACTCAGCCGGCTGCCAACCAGCACCCCCAGGTCCTTCTCTGCCAGCAGTTAGCATGTTGTCTGGTTTCACATGCCCAACACATGCTCTTGTTTGCTGCAAGAAGGTTGGTTTTGCAACCCATAAGCCTCCCTTGCAGCCCATCTCCCTGGCTTTCTGCTCTCATTGTGCGTTCGGTTGCGTGCTGCTTCCCACCTGAAGAACCTGCCCTCTGAGGGAAGACCGAAGGAGTTAGGTCTTTCCTCCCTGGAGAAGGCTCGGGGGGACCTCATCACAGCATTCCTGTGCTTAAAAGGTGGCTACAAAGAGGACAGAGGCTCTCTCTTCACAAGAAGCCATGGAGAAGACAAGGGACAATGGGTACGAGTTGCGCCAGGAGAGGTTTTATCTTGACGAAAGAAATTTTTTACAGCGAGAACAGTCAATCACTGGCACAACCTCCCCAGGGATGTGATGGAGTCCCCATCACTGGAGGTTTTCAAGATGAGTTTGAACGGGGTGCTAGATAACCTCATCTAGGTTCCCCTTCCCGTGAAAGTTTGGACCAGATGATCTGTCGACATCCCTTCCAACCTGGGCTGTTCTTTGATCCTACGATTCCCACGTGTCTTCTTCCACCTCCTGGCGGGCTGTCCCCAGCAATGGGGTGGCCACCTCTCCTGGTGAAGGAGGAGGGCTCAGCAGCTCCAGCAGCCGATGAGGATTCCTCCAACCAGGGTATCACCCCCAGCTCTGCTACAAACCCTCCAGCTTATCCTGGACACACTTCTGGCTCAGTTGTTCCCCCGCTTTTGCCTCTTCTTTCAGAGGAATGAACGGGTTTCCCTGCGCATTCGTTGTTTTACTTCTCCAAGTGCAAACCATCTGGATTGGAGGTCACTAAACCCCTTGCGATCCTGCTCCTCGTTATTTCTGGGGAGCAAAACCGCTTTTCTCATTCAGTCAGAATATTTTTATTTTGCATATATTGCCATTTGAGTAGAGAAACAGTGTTACTAGAAGGGAAGTTGACCATTCACCAGTGAGACAACATGGGGCCAAGAGATGCTGATGGGTCTTTCCAGACATGTATGGGAGAAGCAAACCCCATCTGGCTTCACTGGGAACATGATGCACCATGGGGTCAATTGCTTGTGTTTAACCTGAAGGTTCATTCATCCTCTTAACAGCCATCCAAATATTTCGACAAGGCGCAGCTCCAGCCTCCAATCAGTGTGTTTATTAATATAAGCTGCCCTTGCAAGGAGTGAAAAAGGTCATTCTTGTGGATTTAAATAAGCTCCACAGGTTTTTCTGCCTTCCCATAGTGAGAGGGAGGCTGCCTTGAAAGTTAAATCCCAGGCTGGGATCCATGCCTGGGCCAAATTCCTGGCTTTTCTAGGTGACAGCTTTGCCCATCCTGGGCAGCCTCCAGCTGCACGGGGCCCTGGGGGTGCTGGAGCTAAGGGGACCCTACGGCAAGGAACGCCTGCATCTCTGTTAGCAAAACAAAGGTGTTCTCTGTGCTGCAAAAGTCAGATTATCTGCGAATACTTATTCCCCACGAGATGCAGAATAAAAGTGCGACTCGGTTAATGTAACCCAGCCAATACGGAGAATTTAAATTAAAAGGAGAAAAATTCCTTGAGAGGCGTCTCCCAACCTTTACCGTGATATATACCCTGTGCCAGGGAAAAGGTCAGCTCCAGTTAATGACTTGATGTTAAAAGTGGCTCTGATCTCCCCGAGATCCTGTTTCTCCCTGAATCGTTTCTGTTGCTGGGATGCTGTTGGGGCATAGGCACTTTTCAGCTTCACACCGATGGAAAGAAGGAAATTATCTGAGTTCCCATCATCTGAGGAGTAAAAAAAAAAATCTACAAATAATACATTTTCTTATATCTTCTGTACAGACTGAAGCCTCATCTCATTTGATTCTACATCACCCCACCTCTCCTGAAAATTCATGCTTTGGGAGCTGGGGGGGAAATGCCTTTCAATTGACTGCAGTGAGTCAGCTACAGGTAGCAAAGGAAACCGGTTTTTCTGGCTGCTTTAGATTTTCTAAATTTTAACTTTGCAGAAAATCAAGTTCTTCTTTAACTTCTTCCTAACTGGGTTGTCAGCTCTGATGCTTTCGTGGTATGTTTTTAAAGTAATGAATTTGATGTGCTCTCTGACGGGCTGGATTGCACAGGCACTGGTTTCGTATGTTCTCACCCATTTTTAGGGATCTCGCGACCGAAATGGGTATGAGCTCCATCGTGGATACAGAATTGTTGAAGCATAGTGACTAATTAGTCGTAATAGCGGGTTCCCTTCCCTAATATCTTTTTCAGCTTTAGCGTAGATATACCACGAGAACTATTGCACGAAATTAGCGAAGCAGGAATTGGATCATTATGAACCTCTGTAATTAAAGAGAATAGCAGCTCATCCTCCAGCAAGACGAGAGGTTTCATAAATGTAGAGAAGCGCTCCAGCAAATGAAGCGGTTCAGGATCTGATGAAACTTAACCCAGCAGGAAGTGAAACACAGGTTAGCTGCCAAGATGGACGGTGGAACAAGAAACCGGAGTGGTTTATAGGTCTCTCTGCCTTCAGAGCAGAAGAAAGTTGTCACCATCTCATGTTCCTCAGCAGCCTTGTGAGAAACATGGTAGTAGAAGGGGGAGCGCTCCATGGAGGGGCGATGTACCCATTTTACAGATGGGAAGTGGAGGTGTAGGAGGGAAGAGGAGAGGCCATCCCAGACCATGTAGGTGACCTGTGGCAGAGCTTGGACATTGGGTCTGGGTCCTCTGTGTCCTATTCCATGGCTCACAACATTGTCCCCTCCCCACAAGCTCACCACCCAGGTACTCACAGGCTGTCGGTGATGAATTACTGTCGGTCTTTACTGGACTGAGGCATGTTTGATTTACTGATCCATACAGGCTTGCAGCCCAAACCACCTAACCCTGGCTGGGGGAGGAAGGACACCTCCAACCGTAGGCAACCCTTCCCCATCTCCATAGGAGACCATCACCCTCTTGGCTCTGCGGCACATCTCTCCAGCCCCCGTGATGTTTGCTGTGGTGGGGGGCCAGACTGGCTACAAAAAACCACATCCAATGCAGCGGCCTATGCCTTAGTAAAGCTGAAGGACTGAGGAGGGAAGAGTATTCTTAAAAGCCTAATCTTGCTTGTGTCTCTATATCCTGCTGTTGCATCAGCTGTGCAACAGCCAAGTGCTAGAACAACTTGGGTTCACTGGTCAAAATAAATGCTTTGCATCCTGGTATAAAACCGCAAACCATCTCCTGTCTCTGGTTGCCCACAGGTATCAACTCCAGACGCAGCACATCACCTCGAGGTAGCCCGTCCACCAGGCTTTACAACCTCCCATCCCTTGCCTCATGGTAGGGGCTCGTTCTTGATGAATTATTTTCAGAAGAAGCTGGCAATGTGGAACAGCAGAGTAACATCTGGAGTAAACTCAAGTCATGGTTGAGCATCAGCTATAGCTTATAAAATCATCTGGACGCGGTATGATAGTTAAGGTGAAATTTGCTGTAGGGAAGCATCTCTCCTGCAAAAGGAGAGGATTAGTAAGAGCGTGGTGAGCACTAGCAGGTCATTTTGGTGGAGGAGGGATGCATGTTTGCTCCCAGAGACTTCTGGGAACTACGTTCTGGGACATCAGAGATTTCACTGTAGGAGAGGAGATCCTGCCTGCCATGGCACTGCTGAGAAAACCCTGCCAGGAAAGGTGTGACGTGGAGCAGGATTCTCTGTGCTGTGTCCTTCCACTGCTGTACTCCATGCTCTGGAGAGCTGGTTCTTTGACTGTGATTAGAGCTGGGTGAAAGTGCTCTGAGCTGCTTTTTAAAATGCCAATCTTTTACCAAAACAAACCACAACCTTGTCCATTCCTACAAACCTTCTGCTCACCTCTTGTTTTATGGCCAGCTGTACAGCAATGAAAAAATGTCAAATTTTTTAACAGCATTTTTGAAGTTCAAAACAGTTCTGTGATTATTATTTCCCTTTTTTTTCCTTAACCGAACAGCAACTATAGCCTGATAACTTTTATCTGCTAAGAGCCTTGAGAGCTGGTCTAAGTGCTGTTATAAATAAGCTGCACTCCTGTAATGAAAGAAACACAGATATGGGAAAACAAAGGCTGCTGCAGTACCGGTGAGCTCTGTTTGGCCTCTGAACATTCAATTTGAAGTTGCAGCTGGCCTAAACCACTATTCAAGGAAAGAAGTGGAGAGAGATGCTGATTTCTAGATGGTCCCACTCCAAGCCTAGAAACTGTGTGAAGGCACAGTCCTGTTTTCCTAAATGTCTGTATCCTGATGCTCTATTTAAAAATGCACAGTGGCAAGGTAGGAAGGGAGAATGACTTTATCAGGCTAAGGTAAGTGGGAGGATGGGAAGCACGAGCTGTCAGGTACCGGAGCTGCCTTCAGATCTGTAAGCAACTTCAAAGCACTTCAACAAAACTGAAGTTGTCTGAGTTGGAAAACATGCAAGATCGGACAAAAATAATGTCAGATGCTTTTTGCTGGGAAAAAATGGTCATGGGAGAAGTCTCCCTCTTTGCAGGTCAGCCCCAGTCACTGGGCGGCAATAGTCAAAAAGTCATATTCTCTTGAGGTCAGTGTTTTCACTGCCGTTACCTGCTCCAGGTGATGTTTGTCTCCATCAGTTGCCTGTCCAGGGTATGTAACAGAGCTTTGCTCACCCTTCAGCTCCCCCAGCCTGATCCAAAGCACATTGCTTACAGGAAATGTGAGCAAAAAATTGCTTTAGTCATGCCCAAAGCCCCATAGAAAGAACTAAACCCTCCTGTCTCAAAGTCATCTACTTAAGCTCGGTGGGCTTGGTGGGGCTTTCCAAAGATCATTTCTTAATGCAGTTTCCCCCAGGGAGAACCCTTTCCCGCATGGCTTTGGTTACTGCCTTGAGTGAATGGAATTATTGTGCTCGAGGAAGATACAAGAGAGGCACTATTTTAAACACCGCTGTTATTTTAGGGAAGCTCCATGCAAAATTACGTTGTTGTCAGTGGGGCTGTGGATGCAGTCACACATGACTGATGGTCTCCCAGCCGAACTGGGGAAGCAGGGTTTGTGATGGGTCTCTGAAGCCGTGGAGAAGAGATCTGCAGTTCAAACACCGCGAGGAGTAGAGGTGAGCTTTCCCAGCAATGATTAAAATTAGCGCTGTGAGCAAGGACTTCTTCCTTCATGATAAATCCAAGCAGATCCAATATACAAATAGAGACCAGAAGACTGCATTGTAGGGAGCCATGCTGCAGAAAGTGAGCAGGGAGATGTGGTGGATGACAAGGTCTGGATCACTTACACTGTGCTTCGGAAGAAAAAACAACCACAAGTTTAAAATAACAAACCACTGCCAAAAAAAAAAAAAAAAGTCTCATTCGAGGAATATATTCAAAAGGAGAGTTATGTAAAATCTGGGAAATAATTGCTGCTGCTCTACTGGATGCCAGAGAGACTTTGATTGGAGCTGTGGTCAGTGCCAGTGTGCTCTAAGGCAGAAATTATAGATAAAGTGGGCTGGCACAGCCATGGAAGGGAGAGTGCAGAAAGCATGGCCCGTAGGAAAACAGCACACAGAGAAGTTTTTCTAGAAGAAAGAAAAAGTTGTGTCAGGATAAATGCCTGGTTTTCAGCAGGATGTCAGATTTGTGTCACATCTAGAAAATGGCTTAATTTTCAACAGAAAAAAAAAAGATTTTAGCAATGTATTAGGACTACCGTACAGCTACATCCTAGCTATAAGTGAGCATGATGCGGTTGGATTAGATGATTGTTGTAGGTCCCTTCCAACCGAAATCTAATCTAATCTTCTTTTCTCTTCCTCTCCTCAAATCCAGCCACCACCCTCTGGCAGCGTACGAGTCTGCGGGCTTCAAACGTGGCTGGGCACGAGCTGCGTGGCCTCTTCAGCATCCTTCACGCTTCGTGTTTCCCTCGAGTAAGTGGGGACACCCCTCATCTGGACAAACATAGCATGCACCCTGCCACCATCACCATGCTGCTGGTGATGCTTCTTTCCCTTGACACCCCCCCCCCCGAGCCTCTGGGACCACAAGGCACCCTGCATTTCTGTAGGCACGTATCTGCAGCTGGGATTTTCAGGCATGAATGCATCTGGACTCACTTCAAAAGTGTTGTGAAAGCTCCCAGGGGCTGGGCAGGATGCTTACCTGCTGCTGCTTGGCTTTCAGGGAGCCTGAGGTGCAAAAGCACCCAGAAAAACAGCATTTGAGGAGCCCTTGGGAAGTGTAATCCGGCTGGGAAGGCTGGTTTAGGAGAGGAGAAAGGGGATGTAAGGAAATAGCTTCAAGCCTGTGTCATTGGACATCTGAAGTGTTTTGGAGTTTGGCTGAAATGGCTGGGGTGTGGGTTTTTATTGAATAATCGCCACTTTCTGGGTAAAGTGGAAATTGTTCCTGAGAAATCTCTAATTTTTCAGTCCTTCATGCAAAAAAGCAGCTCTGGACCACGCACCTCCTATGCGTAAAGTGTGGTCCTTTTAAAATGGCAGGTCCTTTGCTCACCGGGGAAGGTTATCGGAGCAGCGATCCCTGTGCTGCACCCAGCCTCCTGCTGAGGAAGCCAGGATTGGAGCTGCCACGACCAGCAGAGATGTGCAAACACACACATTGCTCCGTGCTAACTGCTCTCCTTCAGCTTCTCTCCACCTCCTGGAACTTGGAAACCAGTCCATCCTGTTCAAATCCCCTCCCTCAACTGGTTCCTGGCCTTCGGCGCCTTAGAGATGGGCTTTTCCCATGTGGGACTGGAAAATGATTCATCCACCAGCCCAGGAATGCAACCCTAGAGGCATCGTTTGTGGTCCTCTCCCAAAACGCTCTTCTGGAGCTGGATTTCTGTGCGGAAGGAATGTGGTCTGGAAAAGTCCTCCTCAGTAAATCCTTGAGCAAAGAGGAGTTGAGTCCCAGTCTCATCCAGATCCTCACCAGGGAGAGAAAACATCCTAAAACTGAAGAGGGGTGCAGCAGATCCACCCTGAAGGCCAGGACTCCCTTCCTGCTGGAGGTGTGAGTGCCCAGTATCACCCTCCTCCTCCTCCCTGTTTGCAAAGGGAGCGATGCTTCTCACTCCAGGCGAGGCAAAACACGTGCGAACACGGCCAGAAAGCCCGTGTGTGAGTGCACGTTGATGCCATCATGTGCGCGGCGATGTCCCTGGCATCTCGTTATCCTCTGTCCCCAAGCGGTTTTGGCAAGAAGTGAAATCGCTCGTTGCGTTGTGCGGATACCTACAGGTAGAGCTGGTGTCCATTCGCTCTGTTGGATAATATGTTTAATCCAAATAAGCCAAACCCTGGGCATAAAGGAGCAGTTCTGTGACTTCTGATGCTTTCCCTTCGTGCCAGAAATTGCTAAGGTAAACCTGCCCTTCGCAGGATGGGCTGTTTATGTGGGCTCTTGTTCAGGAAAGCCAGGAAACGTAAGAAGAAACAGGGGAATGGCACAAGGATGCCCTGAGCACAACCTCTCGCTTGTATTAGAAAGAGTTCCATCCTGCACAGAAGTAACGTGGGTTTCTTATTTAGTGTTCAAACACAGTAACCAAGAACTGGCCGGGAAAAGGCTCTCGGCTCACATGAGCTCCTCACCGGTGTCATTGCTCCGACCCCTTAACAGCGGGCAGCTTCGGTGTTCGCACTGACTAACCACCAAAAGGCTCTCAGGAGGAATGGGGCACATGGGGCACATCAGCCTCAGGGCAAGGTTTTGCCTGAAAATGAGAGGGTTTCAGGGAGCACCACCATTCCTCACCGGCCTCTCATGCAGAGCTTGATGGCGGCTGGGGGACACCGTTACTGCTTGGCAGCCAAACTTGTAACTGGCTTTTTAGATCTAAATGCGACATGGTAGGGTGTATGGCCCAGCGGGTAGTTCAGGGGAAACAAGAGACCTGGGTTTCAGCTCTGGCTTTGACTTTCTGGAGATCATTTCTGACAAGGCAACTTAACTCTCTAGACAGTGATGTTGCCTAAAAAGTGGCTGCATGAATTCTTCAGTCACTGAAACATCTGTAATAATGAAAACCAAGTTGTTTCCCTCAAACAGCCCTTCCTCTTCCATTCTCAGAGAAGCTCTATGGGTCCTACTTAACCCGACCTTACCCAGCCCCCCCTCTGTGTCATCTCCTACGTGTGATCCTTGGGCTGGTCTACAAGAAGCAGGTGGAGACGACGCGCGGAAGGCTGTCGGCCGCATGGGGAAGTGCATACAGCACCCGGCAAAGTGCCTGATCTTCATTCATCAGCCAGGTGGAGGGTGTGATGGGTATCGGTGCCCTCCTCATCCTCACAGCAGCAGTGCCGGAGCTCTCCTTCCAGCAGCGTGACGTGACATCTGATGGGGGGTGGGGGTAATGGACCAAGCACCCACGTCAGGTGTAGACAGCGCTCTGCGCCCTTTGGGGACCATGGAAAACAGGGAGGGGCAACGTGTAGCAGGAGGACAATTTCCCAGCCTTTAGGGTGATGGATTTTTCTTGCTCCTTCCTGGTTGGCACGGGCAGGGCTGCATTCCTGCAGACAATAGCTCGCCTCAGGGCTGGCCCCAGCCCCGGCTACCTGCTGTACCCTCAGCCCTGCAGGCAGGATCGTGGCTCTGCCTGCAGGTCCCTCGGCTCAGCAGCTTACGTGGTTTGTCCTCCCACCCCCTCGCCTCCTAAGATTTGGAATTCATTAGCTCTGTTTAGCAGATGCGAGCAACAGGAGATGGTAAACTCAGCTCCACTACCTATCCTGGGGAAACGTTTGCTCCACTTTGGGGACAGACTCTGGGGAACAAACTCAGAAGTCCCCAAGAAAAATCCAGATCCTCTCCCAGGGCACAGTTCCCATCTGACACGGTACATGGACATCCCCTACTCTCTCCGTGTCTGGGCACCACAGACTGGCAGCTGCTATGGCACTAATTTCAGGGGGGGAGGCTGGTGTGCGTTGGCAGCAGGGCAAGGCTTCAGGATTTCATCCCCCACACCAGCCCTTATCAGAGAGTGACTTTCTGTAGTCACACGTGCAGCCGGGTCACTGAAATGAGATGGGTTAAAAATGAAGTTTGCAAGGGAGGGTGGGGTTATTTTGCGGGCACTCAGGTATGGTCACCAACGTGAGCAATCAATCAGGTTTCCCACAGTTGTGAAAACTGCTGGTCTGCCTGAATGCTAAAAAAAAAATAAACAGTGAGGGCGAGAGCTCCAGCAGCCTTCGCCAGTAAAGCCAGCATGTCCTGCAACTACACCTTTCAGCATCCAGTGATCCTCGCCCACTGAAACCTTTGGGACCAGTTGGCTTCACCGAGTGCTAAAGGACCAGCCTTGTACCCCACAGAAGAGAAACCCAGGTCACATCTCCTGCAGGGTTGGGGTGAGCTGTTGGGGACCTGAGTCAGCTTTCTGGTTCTTGCACGGACATCCTATGTAATCTTGTCCAAAAGGCATAAATAACCTCTGTTCGCTTCAGCTCCCACATGAGAACGAGACATTAATCCTTCATCTCGCTTGCTTGCGGTGTGATTCTCATGAAAGGACAATCCCAAGGAGCCTGGACCTCAGGGGGTTGCCACCACCATGGCACAAGTGAGTTACTCCTCTGCTGCCCAAGGGCTGCAGCCAGATAACCTTTTCCAGGCTCGTACACCCATTTACCAGTGCCGGTGTGGCTGAGCCTCCCCTGCCTGGGCAGCCTTTGCTGCAAAATGTCTCCTTTCTGCCGGATTCAGCTGCTGCTGGAAATCACGGAGGCTCTGCTTGATGACCCTGACCAAAGCGTGCTGGAATTTGCTGGGTTTCATAAGGTTTTCATTAGGGCTGAGAGCGAGCCCCTGAGGTTTTGTGAAACTCCGAAACTATCCGTACAGCAGTTTGCAAAACCGCCTCGCTTGTAGGGATGTTTGTTTTTACTGATCCTTTCTGCTTTTTGTCGTCTTCTCCTCATTCTTTGTCTTATTCTTCCTCTTAAAGATAGATGTGGGAAATACCTGGTCCATACCATGGCTGAGGACAGAGGACAGGGTGGCGACCGAATGCACAGGAGGAGGTTGGTCTTCATTACTGAGCTGCCAGGCTGGTGCTTGGGTTTGTTCTTGTCTTTACTACCCAGTTCCTGCAGTGATACTGGTTGGGAAACCTTATCCATCTCCCTGGTATCGTCCCTACAATAGCAACTGATAATCCCTGCTACCGTATTAAGACAGATATGAGACAGGTAAACATCTCAGTGCAAGGCTCCCACGGTGCCTTACCCTGGGATTAAGTCTGTAAGTCATCTATATTTGCTTTGCAAAGGGCTGAATTGGGGTTTAAGATCTTTAGAAGAAGAGTGTAATTTAATAACAGTAATCAGCAGCTGATGGTCTGGGTCCTCAGCTCAGCTGGTTGTGGCTTATGTAAAAATGAGAAAAACACTCAGGAACAGGAACACAGTAGTTTTGTTTTCCTGCACGCTGTTCCCCCATGGTTAGATTTTGTGAAGTCCACCATGTTTCCCTAAAGTTCACCCCATTAGACTCTCCATCTCTTTACCTAAAGGACGAAGTCTTGCCAAGCCTTCATTGCCACCAAGTACTTCCCTAAAGCTTCTTGGCATTCTGGAAAAGCAAATCTAAGCTTTTCGAGCACAAACCTCATTCATCCTAGCAGATAGTCAGCCAACAACCCAAAGAACACCAGGTGCCCAATCTCTGGCATCAGCCTTAGGAATCGGGGTTGATGGCAACCTTGGGGTGATGGGTTTGGCAGACTCGGGTCCTTCTGGAAATCTCCCCAGGTAAAACAATGATCTGAATGCATCCGGATCCAAACTGGAGCCCCTGTGCCGCATTCCTCCTCCGGCTGGAAGGCAGCCAGGGCTGCTGTTTGCCCGTGCCACGTCACGGTCCCACCTCGGCTATCCTGTTTTCTCAGTGCATCGGCTAATTCTTGGCGGCAGGGCATGAGAGCAAACGGAGAGAGGTGCAGAGGAACCCACGCCCACAGTGCACACAGGCACGGCCAGCCGCCCCCGGAGATTACCACCCCCCCCCCAGCTGACCCTGCACTTGGGCAAGTTGCAGATTAACCTCCCGAAAGGTGACAGTAGCTGTTTTGCTCCAAGGCAGCAGTCATTTGCCGGTGGGAGTCTGGAAGAAACACCCTCCCCGAGGATTTTCCTCCACATTCCCCCAAATGTAATTTTGGGAAAGAAAACACGCTGCAGTGTATCACTGTAAAGCCTTCAGTAGCAGCCAGAGCTCATGCAGAAAAACCAAGGGAGGTCTGGCATGGAATGTCCATTTCCATCAGTGTTGTTATGTCCCATCATTGTAGTCAGTCCAGTTAACACTCACTGCGGTATTTCTCCTTGCTAGCAGAGACTTAAGAATTGTGCCTCCCACCTTCAGGGATGGGTTACAGACATTTTAGGACATAGAAGAGGGGTTCAAGATTGGCCAGAAGCCCTGGGAAACCTTGCTGTCATGCTACAAAATGTCATAATCTCTGGCCATCTCTTCTTTTGGAGGAGGAGTACTTTTTCCCATAAGCCTGAGGAAACATGAGCCCCATATCCCCAATTCACAGCCCAACATAGCTGGTTTAAAATGCATCGAGATTGCCAAGCAATAAATTGGAGCAACAGGTATAGGTTTCTTCTGCCTCAGTGTTGTAACCCTTGTGCCAGAGAGATGGCTCCTGTCTTAACCTGCTGCAAGCTGTTGTCTCCAGGAAGGGGAACTGCATCTCTAGAGCCCTCACCAAAGCTATTCCGGCTAATATCAGCATTTACCCTTGTGTCTTTGGCTTGCCAAGGCCACTCTTTTCTTCTGAATCGGGAGAAGAGGATTTGGCCCACCCTGCTCCCGCCCGCGCGGGATCCGCCGTTCGCACGGCTGCCTGCACAGCGTTGCCCAAGAGCTCTGCTGGAAGGGCTCGTTTGCAGGATCCAGTCTCCTCCGCACGCCGAGAGCCATTGACTGACACGAGCCCATCAGAGGAGGGTGCAAGGGCTCCCTACAGCTCAAGAAAGTTTGTGTCTCCATCGGTGCAGCACAGCCTTGTACCGTGGCACTGCAGCCCAGGAGCACTCCTCACCCCGCTGCCCGGGCACATTCCCTTGTCCCAAGACATTTCCATTTTCTGCCGTTAACCATTAACCAGCAGCCTGTTACTTGTCAAAGGCAGCTCTGTGCTGCTCGGTCAGCCGGTGCTCGCAGAGCACTGCCTTATGAAGCCCCAACCTCCACAAGTCCGAGCCCGCCAGGCCAAAGAGCAAAGCTGTGTTCGTTTTCCCACATCAAAACTCCCCTTGCAGGAGCTGGGGCAAATCCTGAGGCTGGTGCTCAGTCCCTTATGGCTGCCGGTCATCCCTGCCCTGCTCACGGCTTAGGGGTCATGGCTGGCTGAGATGTACTTCTCAGAGGGTCTTTTGCTTCAGTAAGTTATAAGCCCCAACAAGTGAGGTCCTTGCATGTATTACGGTCTATATACATGCATATGTACTGCTTTCTCATCTTTTTCCCCATACCCAGGAGTACGGCAGATGGGGGAGCAGTAAATCATAGCCCAGTCCTCTACCAAATCTGTAGGGATCTGCCTATAAGAGGCAGATGTAGATCCCTATGTAGATTTTCATTAGGACATGATGATTTTGTAGGGCAGAGAAGTGCCTGAGTGAGGGTACATGAGGAATGTATAGTAAAACGCCACATGCTTTTGTTCTGGGTCAAGGAAAGCTCCCCGAAATGTTCTCAGAAATTCATGCAAGGCTTTGGCTGCTACAAGCCAGGACATTTAACCTCACGTAAGTAGCGATGGGTCTTTGCACTGATGTCTTGAGTAGCTTGCAGGGATTTTTGCCTCCTTCCCTTGCTTTTCCAAGGGAAAACCGTGAGGCCCCTGCTGTGTTATCTCATCTGCAGGGTTTGGCCCTTCCCTCTTCCTCCCCAAGCTCCATACCCGAAAGCAGAGTGGAAATATCTTTGCAACGTGTCATTTTGCAAATACATCCTTGGCAGAGCCTGTTTCCCCATGCACAATGTTAACCTTGTCCACAGGCAAGTGGGATGGGCAAGGCTGAGGCAGATGTGGGCCATTACACTGCCAAACCTTGCTTTGCATTTCAGGAGAGTCTTCCGCCCAGCAGCTTCTGATTTACCCCAGCATCAGCCTGTGACAATGTCCTCAGTGTCCTCGGCTTGCACTGGGACGCTGAAAACAGCCTCATCTGCCACCTGTATGCATGAAAAAAAGTTAAACCACAAAGTCTGTGAGCTCTGGGAATACCAAGTCAAGGCTTAGGACCAGAATGTGAGTGCATCAGGTCATGCACATGAGAAAAATAGCTGGAACAGGAACATCTCAGATCATGTTTCAGTTACGAAAGTCAGGCTATTCTGTTTTCCACCAATACTGAGTTAAACTGCTCGGAAATAATGTTTTCTGCTCTATAACCCCATGGCATGACCACAATTAGCAGGAAGCAAAAGTGCCTACAGCTCAGCACTAAATGAGCCCTTGTTTTATGACAAATATTTTCTTTTCTCTTCGCATTGACTGTTCTAATCTGCTTTACATGTATTTCTACAGATTGGGGCTCCTTAAAAGCTCAACAGGATTATTTACTACTTTTTCACTGTGGCAATGGAAAGGAGTGGGGACAGGCAGCCCAAACATCACCTGTGCATGAGCCCGATGTGCATGACCAAAGCCGTGGGTATAGGAATGACATGCTTCATCCCAGAGCTCAAATTCATGTAGCTGCAGCCATGGAAACGGGTTGGTTTACATCAGCATATATCAGCACTGAAAAGGACCCAGACAGACAGCAGCTATTAATTAAACCCTTGGTGCTGGGAATAATGACTTCATGTGGCAAAAGGGGAACAGGAGCATGATGGACCTTGGTGTCGATCCTCTGAGATCTCCAGGTATCCTCACCCCATCTCCTAACACCTCCCACCAGAGCTGCCGCTGTACGACCCTCACCGCTGGGCCAGCAGTGGGCTTGAGCTTGGCTCCAAAGATAAAAGCAGACCCTGCCGCAGGTCCCCCCATCTTCTGTGGACTGGAGGAAGACACAAAAGGTGGTTCCTCTGTTCCCTGCAACAGAGGAAGACACCGAGCATGATGAAATGAAAAGAATGAAAAATGAAAGGCGAAGGCTGTTACGGGTTTTACGAGCTGTAGCCTGCTGATGTTAAGGGATAAATTGCTTGCTAAGAGTCAGTTTTGCATCTTCAACCATGAAACTAAGATCTCTGAAGTGTTCCTCTCGGGTATGGGCACACCCAGGCCGAATGAGCAGGTTCAGCCTGCGCCCTGATTTGCAGCTATCTGTGATTAGTGGTACACCGGTCTAATGTCACAGGTATTTTGGGTGCTCTTCCCATGACAGGTGCCTTAGGTCTAAGAGCGGTCAGTGGATCAGATCTGTGCAAACTGTTGGTTTAAACCCGTTCTGACACCTGGTTTAGCTGATGAGGTCATCCATATCTATTTTCAGTTTGTGCGGATTAATAGAAAAAATAAAGGAAATGGCAAGAGAAGCTTGACGTGTAGGAAGTGAAGGACTTGGACGGTTCCCAGTCCAGAAAGGTTGTGTAGTCTCCATCCCTGGAGATATTCAAGGCACAGCCAGACGCTGTCCCGGCTCCCCCAAAGGCAGAGCCACCGGCTGACGACAGGGTATGGAGCGGTGCCTCCATCCCTCTCCAGTGGGGGATGTTCCCTCCGCCAGCAACGAGCAGCACCGTGCAGAATGCCAGGAAGGAGCAGCTGGGAATGAGAGGAGATGGTTTGTCTTCAGGCCATCCACAGCCAGTGGCATCAGGGCAGCTTTTGGAGGGGTATGGCTGCACGTTATGGCCACCCTTCACAGATACTTTTTTCTTAATGGTGGCGCAACGATGATCCGCAGACAGGGCTTTCTGCTGCAGAAGGTGGCTGCGGCAAACACCGCCAGCTTTGCTGGGGTTTTCTGGTTTATCATTACATTTCTGCTGGGAGGGCAGCCCGGTTGCACGCTCCAATGCTCTGTTACGTCCCCATTTCAGCCAGTAATCCTGACGGCAATCCTCCTCACCCCTGCTCACCATCGCCCTGGGCTGCAACGCACCCAGGGCTCCAGCCCGCCAGCGCAGGGAGACCCGGCTCGGCCTCGCCGGCAGCGCAGGAGCAGGCTGTCTGCCCCGGGAACCTCTTCCCTCGGACCAACTGTGCCAAAATTCGGGACAGTCAGAGTCAGGGACTCTTGGGCCCAAGTGTTAACGTGGCGCTGAGCAGCACCGCACCTCGCTTTGTCCGGCAGAGACAGAGAAAAGGGGGGGGGGGAATCCTCCCCTGCCCTTCTAAATCTGGGCAAAACAGGTTTTTAATTAAAGCAGCACTTAATCATTATTGGTCGGCGAATGCGGGGCTGGTGGATATTTGATGCAAACAGTGAGTTGGCTGAAACTCTCTCGCACCGGCTCCCTCTTTGTCCCTCCGTGAGCCTGGGAATGGGTGTGATCTCCGAGTAGGAGTGTCTCTGCAGTTAAGTAGAGGATTGAATTACTGAACGCTGCTGTTCCCGAGCTGACAAGGTAGCAGAACAGCAAACAAAAGTGCCTCAAAACTAGCTCGGGAAAGAGGAGAGAAAGTGCTGGCTTCGGCAGAGAAGGGAGACCTGCGAGGACACCGCGTGCTTTCCAGCAAGGTAAGCAGTTTCCCCGCTCCCCTCTTGGTTTTATTTCTAAAGGCCAGAACTGTTTGATGACTTTTGCTCTGTGGGATAGTAAGAAGCACCCCAAAAAATTTAATGGAGTTCATTTTTTTTTTTTTTTAAATTGCTCACCTGGTGTAAGTCTTTACTGAAAGCAATGAGCCCACCCTGATTAGCACCGGTTGGGGTTGGAACGTGCAGCTATCTCAGCTCCCCGAGAACCCGGCCAGGCTACGTATCAGCTCCAAGGACACATGCTTTTCGTTTAGCTCTCTGCACAGACCGGCTTTGATTTCACGGAATGAGCAATTAACGGCTTTTTGTTTTGGCCTGGTTTGTTTTATGCGTTGCTGCTGTGGGGATTTGCTTAAAGCTCGCCTGCCTTTGAAGTATGGTTATGGGTCCAGGCAGTGACAAAAAGTCATCGTAAGTTCTCATCGATAGGTCTTGTTGTCTTGTCGATAGATCTGCTAATGGCTGAACTGATGGGCTGTTTCTCGCTCTGTAAGTACAGAGTTTTTTCTCATCCTGTTCATTTGAGATGCAAATTGCACTGGGATAAAATTGAATTGTAATGGAGTTGAGCTGCAGGCTTGCTTGCCAGTATTTTTCTTAGGCGCGCCTATTAAGAACATAAATATTTAACACAAAGGAGAACCGATATGAATTAGCATCTGTGGGAGGTTCGCACTTATTCAAGGCTACCCTAGCAGAGATGTAAACAAATGTTACAACAGCTGAAGCAAACTGGCCTCACCAGAGCAGCACTTAGACGGTGAATCATCCAGGTGCTCTTCACACACCGCTGCTAAATGGCAGATTAGAGCCTGCAAAACAGAGATTAGGCCATCACGGAGCATCGGCCTTCCTTTTCGGTGGGGTTTTACCATTCCCTGCCACGCGGGCTGAGATGCCGGGTCGAAGCAAACGCGAGGACGGGCAGTAGCCAACGCAGTGCAGATGAGGAAAGCCGTGACCACCTTCCCTCGCCTTCCTCCTAGCAGAGTCAGGTGAGCCTTCCCTCCTCCTCCTCCCTGCACAAACAGGCTGCCCTCTTCCTCCTCCAGCTCCCTTCCCACCAGCAGACACGTAGGTCTCATGACGTTATTTCCCAGGCAGGACTTTGTGGCAACAGTTGCCAGGGTCTCCCAGCTGGGAGCAAAGGTTTCGTGCCATGGCCACAAACGGTGTCAACCTGGTCTCCTGCCTTCCCCTGTATCCTGGGGTTCCTGCTTAGGTTGAGACAATAAATCCCTGCTCTTGCACGGCCAGGGATGCTGAAGATGTTCACGGTGTCTCCTGATCTTTTCCATGGAGCTGCACAAGTTCTTCTGGACTTTAAGCATGGAGGTTGTTCCCTTTTCTGCTCGGGACTCCCGCCCCGGGGAGCTGTGGGACGTGTGACATGGAGGAGATGCACCACGGACTCTGTGACTTCAGGCTGGATCTGTCCTGCAGCCTGGTCCTCCAGCAGCAGCCAAGCTGCGG
The DNA here is from genome assembly GCA_035590195.1 of Aviceda cuculoides. Lineage (NCBI taxonomy): Eukaryota > Metazoa > Chordata > Aves > Accipitriformes > Accipitridae > Aviceda > Aviceda cuculoides. Next base: position 40,533,931 of record JAVJGG010000073.1, on the reverse strand, counting down.
TCACTCGTCCCCAGCCGAGGAGGAGACCGGCTCAGACGCCTGCCCCGTGCTGGGAAGATGCTGGGGCTCTGCTCTGTGCCGGGCATGTCCTGCTGGACCAAAAGCTATCCCTCAATTGTAAAAGAGCTAAATACATGGTAGCCCACTTGGAAGCAGAGCCCTGAAATGCCCTGTGCAGTGAAGGGGAGCTCGGGGCACGGGGAAAACCTTTGTGCTACCTGGCCCAGCTGCATTTTAGCCAGCCCTGGGGAACGCACGTGCCACCAGTGCTCCTCCTCAAGGTCCCTCCTTCGTCACAGGGGGTGGGCTCTTTGGCAGCCTTCCGAAGTTCGCTCTGGACTGACACAAATCCACAGGTTGGGCTTTCTGTGTATGACATGTCCAACTGCACAAGGAAGGACTCCAATATGGACCCACCACACCCCAAATATCTCTGCTCTAGCTCTTTGTTTATTCACCTATGTTCTTCAGCTTGTGTTGGCCCCTCAGAGAAACAGATCATGCAGTCACAAGGAGATACACACTCCTACGACTCATTAAAGCCTCTCTTCTCATGCTCTCCCTTTCCACATAATACAACCCTGGAAGTGGGCCTAATTATGATTTATCCTGGATGATTATACATTTCCACTGTATTTCCACTCATTCTGGGTGTAAAAGGAATGCAGGAAGGGGTGAATATTGTTGCTAAGTCTTCAGCATCCTTCAGTCCAAAAAGTCCTCTGAGATGTATGTTAATTTCTGACATCGGATAGTGCGCTTTTGCTTCAGTTGCCTTGATTTCCAAGGACCTCTGCTTGAAAAAGAAATCCTACCGTTTGTTATCCATCTTTAGCTGAGCCTATTCATGCTTATCTCAGGCAGCGCTGGGCAGAGTAACAGCGAAACTTGTTATTACCTTATATCCACGTCAAAGACATGAGACATGGGGGATGCTAAATTGCATGGTTGAGCTCCATCCTGGGCAGTTCCTGTGGAATGAGCTATTTGGAGCGGCTGACCTCTCCTACCTAAAAATGTCCTATTGCCACGCCCGGGGATGAAAGAATAGGTTTCTGGCTGGCCCTCTATTTAAAACTCCTCTTACAAAAACAGCTGAACAGGATAAGAAACAGGTAGGGCTAGAAATCATGTTCTTTCTGGGTGATAGAGACTATCGAGATACCCACCTTCCCTTTGGGAGGGTGCTAGAGCCTGAACTGCTGTACTTTGTTGCTGTTTACAAAATAGCTACCTGGCTTTGAGCAAATCCCACCCATCCCAGCCTTTCGGATGCCTGGTTCCCTTCCCTGTGCTCAGACAAAACTCCCGTTGGCAGCTCTGGGTGCAAAAGGCAGTACCCGGATGAATGACTCTTTCCAAAGCTGTTTTCAGCGTCCGCAGGGCTGTTTTATTCATTTGGCTTTATGCAGTCGACGTGCTCCTCTCCCGAAGCTGGCCTGCGCTGCTGCCAAGAGGGGGTTGCGCGCCGCTCCCGCGCTCGCGTGCTGCCCTCCCGCGTGGGCTGGGTTTCGCTTTTTGTGCCAAGCGAGTGCCAGATGCACAGCCCCATGGGCTGGGGCTTTGCCCCTTGCTGTGCCGTCTTGGCGGAGAGCCGTGCTTGGGCGGGCAGGAGCCCCAGAGCTGGGCAGCGCAGGGTTTAGCTCACGGAATCGCGATGCACCACCACCACCTATCACAGGGAACGTGATAGCGCGGGGGCAAATTTACGCCTCCTTATTGCCCCATGTTCCTCTGCCTCTCGGTCCCAGTAATCCACCCCGTCTCCATTTGGCCCATTGTCTCCCTGGACCCTCTTCCTAGCACAACAGAGACTAGCCACCGAAAGCCATCTCGGGAAAGGGGACGCAACCACGGGGTCTCTTGAGGGTGGGATGGTGGGGAGGTGGCTCCTCAAGGAGCAATCGCTTAAAGCTGTCGGGTCTTCTGTTGGGTGGCTGGAGACAGGACGAGAGGAAATGGCCTCAAGTTGAGGCAGGGGAGATTTAGGTTAGATATTAGGAAAAATTTCTTTACTGAAAGGGTTATCAGACATTGGAACAGGCTGCCCAGGGAAGTGGTGGAGTCACCATCCCTGGAGGTATTTAAAAGATTTGTAGATGTGGCACTTAGGGGCATGGGTTAGTGGTGGACTTGGCAGTGTTAAGTTAATGGTTGAACTCAACCTTAAAGGTCTTTTCCAACCTAAATGATTCTATGATTCTATGAATGAGGTATGCAACACACAGCCAACAGGTAAATGGATGTGTTCAGGCAGCAAAAGGGAGAATTCACAGCTGTTGATGCATGCAGCTCTTTTGACAAAAGATGAGCTGGTAGATTTATATGGAAGCTGGAAGGTAGGATGCTATTTCTCCCTTTGTCCAAGGAGATAACTGTGATTCGAAGAACAATATTTTTGAAGTGATTTAGGAACTTTGAGGAGCTAGGTGCCCTACTCTCTGTTCTTGTCTCTGAACTCCTAAGCCCATGCTTTCCCAGATTTGTCCCCAAAAATATGAGTTGCTACCCAAGTAGGAGTCCTTTATCCACCATCTCAGGAAAGAGTAAAAGAGAAATAATTTGTCACTTCTGCACTCTGTTGTGATCTCAATCTGCGTCTCTCAGGTGCTAAACCTTCCAGCTAAATCCCAGAAAAGGCTTTTCCACAGGGAACTTTGCCAGCCCTGATTTCATTAATACCTGGCTATTCCTCCTACAGAGGGGAAGGAGCAGAGATAGAAAGGTAGATTAAATAATCAGACTTGCTAGGTATAAGGAAGAGTAGAGGCAGTGACTGGGTTTGGGCAGACTCTTTTAGGAGTAGTCACCACTAATCCTTCCTTGAGCAGAAGCCACAGCCAGTTCTGCAGTAAGCAAGCCAGCAGAAGGGCTGTGTTATTCTGCCACAGCAATCCTCTATCCCTTTCCAATTTGTGCCTCAAATCAGTTCTGCCCCAAGCTATAGTTTCCATAAGACAAATGTTTTCTCCTTACTCAGCCAATATGCTTTTACTTTGTTCTTTACTTAGTAGGGACTATATGGATATAAGAATCACCATATGGTTTTGGGGCTTTTTTTGTGGGTCTGGGGTCACTCTCACTAGTTTTTACTGACAATGAGTATCCTATTCTTCACCGTTGGGCTTAGTTGTTACACGTAAGAATGAAAAGAACCTGTTCTCCCTGCTTCAAGGGCCACATATAAGCCCAGTATGAAACAGTAGTTTGAAAGGGTGCAGAGTAGTCATGAAAAGAGATTCCTGATCCTTAGGCCAGAGCAAAACTTGTCATTGTTTTTCAGTTTGGAAATCCCTAAAAATACCCTTGTGGAAGAACAAAGTGGTGCCTGGGGAATTTAAGTAGGCTTGGGTTCCTTAGCTGACTTTTTCAGCTCCCTGGGATGCAGTAGCTGGGTCACCTAGTAGACCAAGAATTGAAAATTATTGACCTAGTGTATAGTCTTCACTCTCACTTGCTCATTCACCAAACTAATCTGTCATGATTTTTCACAGGACGGCATGATATCAACTATCAAGACTTGAGTGCTACCTCCCTTCCTAAATTTTCAAGTATTAGGAATATTTACACGGAAGGTGGAGGTTCATATACTTACAGGCAGGGGAAAGAAACCAACTTCATCTCCCACCTCCTGTGACTAACAAAAATCAAATCAACATCTCACGCCAGTGTCGTAGCCAAAATGACTCTTTTCTTCTCAGGCTGGTATCTTTTATTAAAATTGTACATTAACAGAGCTCTTTTCATTGAATTATTAAATAGAAGAGGAAGATTGTTTTTCTGTATTTTGTGCCGAGTTCCTTGCAGAAGACATACTGGATAAATCACTCAAGAGAGATGTTTGGAGAAAAGCCCATCCTGCAGCTCTTCACTGGTTATAGGAGTGAGAAAAACAAATCTGCTTGGGTCTCACAAGAGTAGGACACTTGCAAGCCCACTAAGTAGAAAAAAATAGGTATCTGTGAAAAAGCAACACTAAAAAGCTTGGCTCCTTTGGACTTAAACACTTAGGTGGGATGGTAAGAGCTTGAGTGAGAATTTTTAAGGATTATTTATACTTTTACAAATATAAATCACACCTACATCCCACTTTAAAACACCTACATGCTTTTGTGAATCCAGTCAAAAGAGAGAGATTTGAAAATCCGTCATCATTTGTATCCTTAAATTTTTACAGCTTTACAAATCTTGCCCAAAGACCTACCCTATTCCTCCAGATACATGTGATCTGTATAATTTAAAAAAAAGTTTCAGTTGGTCAAGAAGAGAATACCTTGTGTTTTCAGCAAACTAAGGATCAAGTCTCAGTTAACAACAGCCTGTAATGTAGCAATGTAATGTGGGGTAAGATACCCTGCCATTAAGATACAATCAGCATAATAACCAATATAACACAATTTGATCAAGCATTTATAATAATATTCAAAAGTAACATAGTAAAAAACGAACCTCTGAGAGTAGTTAAAAAAATAAAAATAATTTTTAAATTGCCATTTCTTTAGTGTATTTATTTAAAAGCAAAAAGTTGTCAGATCAACAATGCTTCTCTCTTGGTCAAGCAAAAAGTACCTTTATGGGCAGTCATTTTATCAGAATAAGTAAAGGGGGGGAAAGGCTGTAACTAACAAGGATATCAAAGTTAAAGCAGCAACGGGATAGAAATTTGTTCTAAAATGACTTACTGAAGTCTACTTTTCTGGATGAAGTTGCCTTTTTTGAACAAAATGGATCTAGATACCAATTGGAACAAGTAATTTTGGGATGGAAGTGACTTCAGGCATGCAAAACAAGATTTTTTAAATTTTTTCTTGCATTCATTTGTGTCCGTCCATCTGTCTCCCTCCGTCCCCCCCAATAAGTACTAACTGAACAGGAGTTAATTTAGGAAACACCAATGATACGTGCTACGCAGAAAATTAGGCTAGATGCCTTCCCTGGTCTTTTTGAATTGATAATCTGTGAAAAGATTGTGCTGCATACACACAGCATTTGAAATAGCCAAGCATATGAGATAACAGCAATTCAAAGAAACGTTCCAGCACTTCCTGAGGCTGGGAAATGAGAGCTCGTAAGAGCATATGTTATCTGTCACACTATCGGGCATGTCAGATTTCTGCACCCATCACATGATCCAGTATGTGTGTGTTTGGGAGCAGAGGAAAAAATCTGATTCGTCAGAGATTTACTAGCTGTTTCTCTTCCTCAGATGCATACGTGGTAGTACAAAGTACATATGCTGTAGTGGGAAACAGCTGGAATTATTGCCCAGCTCTGCTTACACGGCCACTAAGGGGAATATTCAGATACAGTAAAACACAGAGAGGAGACCCATCCTGCAGACCCTACAATCGAAAAAAAAAGAAAAATTAAAAAAGCCTCATTTGCATTAATCATGCCTTCCCTAGAAAGCAACTGAGCACATTCTCACCTATTTTCTCCCACTGCAGAAAAGAGGATCTCTAGATTTTCACAGCACCTACGTATACTACCAAAATATTCTGCGAAATCGATGGTGATATAAGCTTCTTGCCCAACATGTCTGGAGAATATGCTGACCACCTTGCCCTACTGTATTCAATCATCTATCAGGTGTTTTCTGCAGAAAGGGATAGAGAAACTCCTTGTGTTGCCCACGTTGGTCTGAATTTCTGTGTGAGCACCCTCACACATCCTGGCTCTGAAGGGTTAATAGCTTCTGCTTGGTGAAAACATTCCTGCTGGGACTGAGTCCAGGTGAAGCACTGGTTGCATTCCCATCCCACATTTGTTTGCCAGTTGGCAGTACCTTGTTCCTCTTGGTTTATAAATATGCCAGATCTGTCTCAGGGTTTTACCCCTTTCTTCTGTTGCATCAGCTGAAGTTCTTCCGAAACTCAGACCGCTTCTGCTCCTACTCACCCCGAGCAATTGTCCCGTGCACAGACAAATATTGCTGGTAGCAAATTGTTCTTGACATACTGTATAAGTAGGAAAAACCACAGATACCTGCAGTCTTTCCTAGTTATCCTGCTGTAAGCCACCCTACCCACTCCTGCTTATCACTTTTGATTTAAAGCCAGTTTAGATACTGATATGAGAGACTTCAGAATAACCATGTAATGTCCAAACTGAAACCATTCAGATATGTTTTCCTGGGCTTTCAGTCACTGTTTGCTCAGCATAAGGCAATATTAGGGTATTTAATTCTCTGATAAAAAAGCCTACCACATGTATTGATAATAAGAATTAGGGTGGAGGCATAGCACGGGTCGCAGCAAGTTCCTACATGCATGTTCTCTGTCAATGTTTGTCCACGTGTACAGACAAATAAGTCATTACCATAGATTATTAGCCCAGTCCTGGGACAGTTTTAAGGTCATTAGGGTAATTTTAAGAAAAATAAAATTGTTCTGATATTGAGAGAAAAATAAGAAAAATTGGACTTTTAATGGAAATTGAAAATTTCATGCCTTCAGGTTGCTACTCAAGCAAAATATTTTTTGAGTCCCTAGGTGCTCCTTTGTGTCCAGGGACAAATGCTGTCAGGATGGGGAATGTTAACACCACTAACTCCAGCACTTATTTTAGCGTCAGTTAGTAGTTAATCCTCCAAACTGGCTCTTCCTCTTTGTGCTCCACAGTGTTCAGTCCGTGACCTTTTTGTATTAACCAAATAAGGACAATTAATTTTAAATTTATCAATGTTGCTAGAGTTACTAAACTGTGTATGTCAGCTAATATTTTGAAAATATGAATAACAAAGATATAATATATAGTTTTCGGTGTTTACCATTATCATGACAATAAATTCACACACCATAGCATATAGTCATACAGCAATTTGTAGGTAGGAATGATTTAAACTAATGGTGCTTATTTTATCCTTTTGGGTGGGGAACAGCACTGGATGACTTTGTAGGTGTTTTCTGTAGTCAAGGATGAGCGATGATCATCTCTAGGAAGCAGTTCACAGAACCTGAATTGCTAGCTGAGTGGAGAGACCCAAGGAGGATTATTCTCCTAAATTAAGTGTGAAATGAGAGTAAAATTAGGTGACATGAACAGTCTCCATCCCCAAGTCTTATATATGTGGATATAGTGGTTTGGAGACCTCAGGGAAACTGCTTGAGAAACCTAAGTGGACATTAAGTGGTTACACAGGCGATCATTTGAGAAACCAGAGTGGACAAAGGAAGAAAATATTTTCTATACAGTGAAAACACAGACCTCTGCAAAGCTTTCAAACAGTGAGGAGCCTGGGGACTTGCCTGGTCTTCTGCACTATGTTCTGCCTCATGGTCCATAGCAGATGCCCGCATTCATGTCCTTTGTCTATATATATCTATGTAACATACCTGCTACTTACATACATGCAAATAAATAAATAAATAAATAAATGTCTTTACCGGCACAGGCCATCATATTGTACCTGTCATTTTCTGATGGAATTCTTTAGAAACTGAACATTTTAGCAGGCTGTTTTCTTCATAGTCCAGTGACTATAGGTTAGATGCTTTAGTTTTGGTTTACGAGTCATTTTAACTATTCAGATGCATGGGCTTTCCTCACAGCATTCTGTCAGAGACATTTCCACTTCTCACATGTAGTGTGTTAGGTACTAATTTCACTTTGTCTGTACTCTGGATGTTAAAGCATTGCTAATTTGTTTGAAATGCAGACAGAGAGAACTCTGTAGACTTTAGCCTGATAACGTCATCATTCTCCAAGAGTTCAACAGAATATCTATTTATTGTGTTGGGTTTTTATGCTAGCACTTAAGGCTTATGCAAACTTCATAGGGCAAAGTGTATGTTAGCTCTTTAGCAGCTGAGGCATGGTGAGATAAAGCTCCATCCTGTTGTTAGCTAGAGGTGCTCCTTTTACACAAGGTGTTTTTTTGGAATTGAGGGAACTGAGAGATAACAACTTCTGATTACATTAAAATCACAATCATTTTGTGTGCATGTTTATAATTTTAATTGCTTAACTATATATATAAACTATGCTATTGCTTTATGAGTCTGGTGATTTTTTTTAATGGTGTTTTAACTAAAGGATAATGGGTAATATTCCTCTATTAGGAACTGAAATGGCACCAGTGTGGGTTTCCTCAGAAAGTTTTAGATGTTGCTAGAGGAAGTCCGGCAGAATTTCTGTGTTTCATTTCCATGCCATACACCCAAACATCTTTGACACTTAACTGTTCATTCACTAGAGGGAAATCGTACAGTCTGCTGCGCAAAACAGGCAGCGTGCACAACCATCAGGCTGAAAAATGCCTTGTTACCTGCAGAAAGTCTACTGTCACCTTCTTCCATCTAAGACACCCCTGTTTAATAGGTGACCTGTGGGCTGCTTCTACCCGAATGCTTTTTTTTTCTGCAGAAAATGGGAAACAACCTTCAATGAAGGAAAAGCAGTCCAGAAAGCTGTATTTCTCCCCTCACACGTGTCACAGAAGCACGTTGCAACTGCCACTACCAGCACTCCCACACCAGGTGATTTGGGAAGGACTGGAGGCATGCTTCGTCATGAACGTGACAGTCAAAGGCAGAACGTAGAGATATTCCAAAACTGCTTTCTAGCTTGCACAGGTACCATAACCAGACCAGCAGAGAAAGAAGTTTTTTCATTTATAAATAGAGAAGAATACTCAAACCTTCCTCAGTTAGAGCAAGGTCATTTCAGTCCTGCGTACCTAGTAGGAAGCCCACAGCAGCGTATCGTACAGAAGGCTGGATGAAGACAAGGTGAAAGGGAATCTCAGTAAAAAGAAGGACTAGAAGATACTCTTTAAATGATGCCACATCATGATTGCAGATGTTGCACTTTATTGATTGGCAATTGGTAATTTTCTTGTTCATTCCTGTCACACCTCACAGCTTCTGCACAGATAATCATTAAATATGGTGTTTAATAGAATTAAAGCCAAACCGATGCCTCCATGTAGAGCCACTCATCTTGTTTTGTTATTCACCTAGAACATAAATAGTCTAAGCAGATCAAGAATAGCCATCATAGTGAAACATGGGCAGAGGGATTGGCTTCAGAAAAAGATTTAATTTCTGTGCTTAATTATTAAAATGAATTACAATTTAAATTTGAAGAAATGGGATCAGTTTCCTAAAGGTTAAAGAAGACATTTACACACCTTGGTGCTCTTCTAGTTCTCAGATACTTTTGCTATTTGGCTTCAGATAAATTGCAAAAGGTGGAATTAATCATAATCGACTTCAGATATCTTCAGTGATGACATTTACAGCTGAACTAGTCACACTGAGTTCCCCTTACAGGCTTAAAGTGCAACTGAGCTGCTGTACGTTGGCCGTTGTGCTGCTTTTGGCTGGGGTAGAGTTCATTTTCTTTGTAGTAGCTAGTATGGGGCTATGGTTTGGATTTGTGCTAGGAATTGTTGATAATGCAGAGGTATTTTCATTCCTGCTGAGCAGGGCTTACCCAGAGCCAAGGGCTTTTCTGCTTCTCCCCCCACCCCACCAGCGAGCAGGCTGGGGGGGCACAAGGAGTTG
>JAVJGG010000073.1:40511521-40524325 GCA_035590195.1 Aviceda cuculoides | reverse complement strand
GTTAGATATTAGGAAAAATTTCTTTACTGAGAGGGTTGTCAAACATTGGAATAGGCTGCCCAGGGAAGTGGTTGAGTCACCATCCCTGGAGGTGTTCAAAAAGCACACAGACGAGGTACTCTGTGCCATGGTCTAGTGGGCAGGGATGACGGTTGGACTCGATGATCTTGTAGGTCCTTTCCAACCTGAACAATTCTATGATTCTATTCTACGATTCTAAGCGGGGAGATGCAGGTGGAGACTGTGTGGCACCCACAAAGTCACAGGAAGGCCAGGCGTGACCTTTTAGCCCACCCTGGGTTGCAAGGGCTGGATGAAACAGTGATAAACACACCACATATGTGGCTCTGAACATCCCCCTGGTTTCACACAAGCCTAGAGGATAATGCTAGTATGGGTGACCGGTACCAAAAAGGCAGGTTTTGCTGGTGTTCCCTTGAGAGAAGATCCCGTGAAGGTCTGTCTCCATTTCAAAGACTTCAAAGCTCATACAAGGTAACTCACACCTTGGCTTACACCCCATCCTTAAATGTGGAAGCCTAGGTTGGGTTGGTCAGTGCCTGCTTTTTTGACACAAGTTAGGTGTTTTTCAGCAGAGGTGTGTCAGCCAACATACACAAAGGGAGAGCTTTCCTTTGCAGCTCAAGAAACAAACTTTTCCCCTGAATAAATCCGTTGCATCTCATCGGGCCAGCGATGGAACCCACGGAGCACCATGCTTAGGTTCAGGACATTTCATTTGCAGTCTGAAATGTAAACCTGTTTTTTCCCAAAAGTCCTCAGTTTCTCTTCCCAAGGTTGATGTGCCACTCGCAGGTCTGAACTAAAGCAAAACTGGAACGGTCCCTTCCTTTTGATAGTTAATATTAATCTTGCCGGTTTCCACTGGGAAGCCAATGCTCTGGGAACCAGTTCTCCAGCCAGTCTGAGTGGAGCCAGACCAGCACCCCTGCTCCATCACCATCAAACAAAGGTGCTGATAGCAAGGGCTTATTCAACTGCACTAGTTAAACTGTGCACCAGGGAAAACCTGCTCTTTATCTTGCACACATACATGTATGCACATATATGTACACGCACATTCTTGCAGTAAATATAACACCGTTATATGCAGCAGCAAAAATCGTAACTTTCAGACTTGTTTTTTTGAGAAGGATGGGCCAGGTGGGCACTGGTACTTGGGTTTTATTTACAGTATTTGGCTCGGTTCACGCTGACAGATCTGGCAAGCAGAGTCTCAGGGCACGTTGGACGGGACCGAGCTCCCACACTCTGAGAGAGGTGAAGGGCAGTGTGGCCAGCTGGGCTCTCCGCTCGGCGGTTTCCCCATAGGCCAAGGGGACAGTAAGTCCCTTCTGACCAAGATTCACTGGACCTGCCCTAGACCCAGCAACAGGATGAGAGGAACCACCCACGGAGAGTTCTCCTCAGACTTAAGCACCCAAAACTCAGACATCCAAGCGAGGGTGGATGAATCCCAGCCTCTAACCCCCCCTCCTCACCTTCCTCCAGGTTCTTTTAACCCTGCATAGGAAGTGGTGGCTTTTCCTCAATTTCAGCTGGGACAGTGCCTTCTTTTGAGGGTCTCTCCTGAACTTCCAGCTGTCACACCCTTCCCATAAGCTTTTGAAGTGCAGCTGCTCCCCAGGGCTCAGGGAGGTCTTGCACAGGTGACCAAACACACAGTTTCTTCTCTTTGATGTCTCGGGTCTGGTTTTACTTACCTGCAGTCATTAGGTTAAATAACGCTCTGTTAAAATGCTGATGCAGGAGAGGACCGTCACTTTTTTCTTGGAGGTGGTGAGTAATTAGAAGTTAGTTTGTGAGACCGTTTCTAACCTGAACCACTTCTCTGGAAAACAGGAGGAGCAATTGAAATGGCTTCAGCTTTGTTTTCCTTCTGCGTGCATCTCCTGCCCTCACTGTGGCACGGAGCCCTGCCTTCGGATTCAGTGCTGGTCCCCAGCCAGGGATCTCTCCCTTTCACTGGGGGAGAAAGAGCTGAAAGAAAGGAGAGATTTGTTCGTAATGGATTGGCAAGCTACGCGCTCGCCTTTCCCTTGGGACGGCTCTGTACCGTTACCGACTCAGTAACCTCACGAAGAGGAGCCAGAGGTGGAACGGATACCTCTGAAGTAGGTGTGCGCCAAGCTGCGTTTCATTATTTGAAAATAATGCACCTGGCACCGTACCAGGGGCAGCGCTGCTGCAAGGCGCTTGCACGCAGGAGGCTTTTAAACAGCTTTTTGTGCCACCGTGTTTTTTTTTTTCCTCACGGATCTTCAGAGAGAGGCGGGTTTGCACCGAAAGAGTTTGTTAATCGGGCACTGGGACTGCTCTCAGGGGGAAGTTACCGCGGCTCAGACTCTGCTGCTGCTTCTGAAAGCTTTGAGTCTAGTAGGGCTGCCCTCCCCCTGCAGAGATGCTACCTGCCCGGGAGAGCCTGCTGCTTTCAAAGACATCCCGGGGAAGGACTTCCCAGGAAAACAGTCAGTCAAAACCTGCGTGGGTGCTCTGACCTTCTCTACAGGACACCAAGGCAAGGACTGCCAGCCTGCGCAGTCAGCCAGTTTGCTCTCCCTTTTCCAGTGCCAGTCGCTGCGGAGCACTAGGCTCTGCGTCCAGCGTGATGAATGTGGAAACTCAGACGGCATGACTTGGGAGTTGTGGCTTGTGTTAAGGCTTTCTGATTTAATTGTCAGTACATTGTTCTGACATTGTTGAGAACTTTGCTGGGACAATACAGCTCTACTCTTCCCGGGACAAAGAGTCAGTTGTTAAAATTTTAGAGGGAGGATTCAGAAATAGCAGCAGTTTTGGAAAAATCTGCTCTTACAAATCAATTTCCCAAGACCATCTGCTTGAAGATCAGACTGCTGGAAAGCTACCAGCAGTGAGATAAATAGGACAAAGGAGATCATAGAGAAAGATGTGGAGAGATGAGCAGGATTTTCTGGATGGAGCGAGGTGTTGAGCTAGAATTTATGGCAGGTGGAAATGAGGCAGCTGGAGTCAAAGTCAGAAGAGATAAATCATGAGTTGCCTGCCCTTCTAAATCAGATGTCCTCTGAGGAATTTGAAGAGACAGTTGAGATACAGACTGAGGGCTGTTGCAACTGGGAAGGTGGTTATTTCCCAGTAACCTACTAATTCCTTGTTCTCCTACCTTTTAGGTAAGGCTCAATGGTAGGATTGGAGAATTAGTGTGAAGTCCATCTGCATGTGGCTCACAAGGGGCTGAAAGATAAAGGCTCACAGCACCAGTGGGTTTCTGGGAAAGACTATGGATAAGCTACTAAGCCAGAGATGCCAGAAATGGACAGGGGGTGAAGGCATGGGTTATAGGAAGACACATTAAGCTGAAGGTCTACTTCTTGGTAATGCCTGGGATGGCTGTTGGAGGTGGGGTAAATTTCCAGGGTTCAAGAGACACAGCAACTGGGTCCTGGGGAGGCTGGTCAGCTTTTGTCAGACAGGGCAAACTGGTTATTGCTCTTGCAGAACCTGAGCCATTACTTGGCTAGGTGGATCCATGTTTGTTCATCCTTTGAATTTAGTGAACAGGGAATTTAGACCTCTCCTGGGGTATAGAGCACTTCCAGTTTGAGAGGCCGTCATTAACATAAAATCATCTCAGTGGTTCTCCTCTTCATCCCAGGCTCTTAAATCATCACTCACATTAACCCTGAACAGACTTTAGCATCTCAGTCCTCAGCATCCCAGCACTTGCCCCATGAGGAAAGAACAGAAAAGACCAGTCACCTGTGATGGCAGGTAGCTGCTCGGACGAGACTGGTCTGGTGATCCCTGGCAGCCATGCATGGAAAAAGGGATAACCTGCCCATTGGAATGCAGTGAAGTCCCTTCTTAGCTCCAGAGTCGCTGGCACTGAGAAGGTGAGCAAGAAGCTTCTTCACAATCTTAGTTCATCCTGTCCAATGCCCCATCTCAAATTTTGATCCATCTCTACTTAAGAGAAGACTAAAAAAGCCCTTCAACCCCTTTTATGATCCACCCAGATGATCTGGTAGCATGGATAGGGGATCTTTTCTGACTGGTGGAGGTGGCTGACATGAGGGTCAATCCATGTTACTGCCTTAATGTCAAACTGACAGGAAGGCGCAGCTTTGCTGAAAGTGCAGCACCCGAAGAGGGGCTCACAGTCACAGACCCCGAGGAGCCGAGCCCAGAGAGCACATCCCAGCCATTTAGCTGTCTCATTTCAAAGACATTAAGTAAAGACGAGCCTGCCAGCTTCCCTAATAAGCTGTTCCAATATTTAATTGCCCACCATGATCAGAAATAGCATCTTATTTCAAGGCCTGTTTTACGTAATTTTAGCTGCCAGGCAACAGCTCTTTCCAAGAAGGCTGAAGTGCTCTCTGTGGTCAGCCGGGCACGTCGGTGCAGAGCCCTCTCCTTGGCATGCTGGCCACACTGAGCTCCTGAACCTGGACCTCACGGGACTGAGAGGAGGAGGGTGAGCTGAGCTGCACTTTTTCCTTTTTTTCCACCCCCTCAAAACACATATCCCATTCCCTGCCTCATCACCATGTCCCGGCGCATCCAACATGAGTGATGTGATTCAGCTTCTCTGATTGCAACCCTTCCTGTGATTGTGCAAGAGGATAGGAGCTGTCGCCAACACACAGATACACATATAGTTATGTATGTCACAGGTGCTCTCACCTATGCAACCTTTGCCTTCCTGCCAAAAAATTGGAGGAGTATGTTAGGTGATGGAGTGTGTGACAGCATGAGAGAGAAGACAAGCCCCATTGCTGGACCTCCCTACCTATCGTTTCCATGTGAGATAAAAGTCACTTTTTCTCTTCTTGCAACACAAAAATAAAAGACAGCTTATATTGGTTGAGTGCTGTACTTCTGCACAGTCACCGTTCAAAGCAACGGTCCCGGAGCAGTAGCTGGTGAGCTGCACAAGGTAACTCAATGTTGAATTTCATTCCTCTGGGCAAAACAAGAGTTAACTGCTGTCCTCTCTGCAAACGTAAAATGGCACCTACTTGGGCCCAGATGCCCAACTATAATGGAGACAATGAAAGCAATTCAACAGCCCTGGTTTACCTCATCTAATGCCAGTCCAAGTATTCCCAATAATTAGGCCTTTCAGCCTGGAAAGGCTGGAGCCACAGCTGCTTCCTATTTTCCCGAAGCTGTACAGAGCATTAGTCATTTCACTGGGGTTTTTTTATTGCCGTGACTACAGCCCAGTAAGTGTGCCGCCAAAACCCAGACAAGCCAAATCAGGCCTAATTCAGAATGTACTTCGGGAGTTTGAAATGATCTCCTATCCCCCTTCTGAGTCCTTATTTTCCCTCCCCACCCAAACAGCCTGAGTCTGCCTGAAGAAATGTCCTGCTAGGTCTGCTTTCCCAACACGTACCGGGTTGACCAAAATGAAGTAGTGATTGTTGGCACTTCCACCCCAAATGTTATTCATTAACCAGTCTTGGGAGTGACCTTGACACTTAATTAGTCATCCAGTCCTTCCTGAAGGCAAAGCTTTTTCCCTACACTGTGCTGATCGAAGAGGGGATGGGGGATCATATTCAGCAAGCAGGAGCATTGCTGTGATTTTGGCAGCACGTGAAGGGGAGTGGGTGTAACAGAGACCCATCTGCCCTCACCCACCAGCTTTGTTACCTAGATCGCTTTAGGGAAGGCTTTGTTTTTAGCTCTGGAGGCTCCAGGTTGTTCCCACTATGACATCGAGCCAAGATGCCAGCCACCGACATTTGGTTTCCAGGTCCTCTGCCCTCACCCAACAGCAGCATTTGCTTTTTGCCGTTTAATCTGTAGTATCTTAATCGAGTGGGGATGACCCAGCAGAGCAGCTCCAAGCCAGCAGTTGTCTTTGCTATGCAGTGGCCACCTCAGCCCACGCTCATGGTGTCAACTTGTCTCCTCTTTCTGTGGTTGGGAAATGGTGGAAATAGAGTTGCTGGCCCTGGAAGTGGAAATTGGGTAGTCGCATATTACGAATGTGGAGGCAAAGAGGGGAGCTACAGCTGCTTTAGTGCCTCTCTACCCCCTTCAGAGGTAAAGTCGTGTCTGTGTACAAGGAAGCAAATGTCCATCCCCATAACCAGTTTTTTTTCCGGTGAATTCCTGCCCCAGAGGCAGTTGACTCATGCTTCTTGCCAAATTGCATTTCACCCAGCGCTGGGCAAAACTGGTTTGACTGAGATAGGAACTGACCTGGACATCTCTATTCAAACCCCACAGTGAACCCAAGCCTCTTAAGATCCCCTTTTTAAAAAAAAAAAAATATTAGAAAAGTTTCTGCCCTTCCTGGTTTCAGCACAGATGGGAAGTTCTCACTCCATAAATACTGGATTTTGTGTCTGGGCAGGAGTTGAATTATGGGATCATCTAATTAAAAACCCACATTAAATCATTAATGAAATGAGCTGTCTGATTATATAAGTCATATTCCTATTATTTCTAACTTGGCTAACAGCCGAAAGCTGGAAAGTCCAAAGAAACAGCCAACCTTGTCTGTGCTTCACACTCCCCCCAGCTTAATGACTAAGGAGGAAGGGAGAGGCAGCATTTCCCAGAAAAGTGTGGGCCAGCACTGATGGGCAGGTTTCAGATGGAGAAAGGATCTCCAGGAGCAGAGAAGATCCAAGATCCCCAGTTTGAGTCAAAGAGCTTTGGGTGGGTATCGGTAGAGCATTGCTGGCTTTCGGAGGGTTTTGTCCAACACGGCTGTCTGCGCTCAGAGGAATCTCAGCATCCTTTGGGTTAACTTTTCTGATGGGAGAGGTTGGGATGCTGGGAGGAGCAGGGATCCAGCTGTGCCTCACAGCTGCCAGTTTCCTTCGCTGTTAGCAGGCGAGCAAGACGCCTGCTGCCTTCTGCGGGGAGCAGTGTCAGTTTTGCTAAAAAATTTCTCCCTCTGAAGTCTCCCTCACGTACAAATGCCTTTACTGGATTTGTTTTCAGGTTGTTCCTGTTTTGATGCTGGAAGGAAAAACTCTAAATAAATTAAAAAGATAACTGAGGGAAGGAAGCTTCACTTGGGTTTTTCTTTGATAGGGACCTTTTGAATCCTATATTAAAAGAAAGGAAAGGTCTTTTGGTTAAAGATCTGAACTGGGATCACATTTTTGGCTTCGGTTCCTGATAGACCTGGACTTCACAGTAGGCGAGTCAGGACCCCATGCAGAAAGTGTCTAGCTCCTCTGTAGACACTGAAATATCTTCCTGGCTCTGTCTTTT
Organism: Aviceda cuculoides; assembly: GCA_035590195.1. Lineage (NCBI taxonomy): Eukaryota > Metazoa > Chordata > Aves > Accipitriformes > Accipitridae > Aviceda > Aviceda cuculoides. Next base: position 40,517,080 of record JAVJGG010000073.1, on the reverse strand, counting down.
AATCTGTGTGGGTCTCAATTACCTTTCTGGGAACCGAGATGAAAAATGTCTTTTTTTCTCCATGCTGTTTGTCTTCTTGCCTGGAAGCTCTCTGGAGGACCTGAGAGGGAGAAGAAGGTTGGTGAATGTGCTCCTGCTAGGTTCATGAGGCTACATGGACTCGGTCTTCCACAGTCCTTTAGACTGTGTTCAGGAATGAGCGAGGTGTCTGTCTGACTCCTGCTACCGAGTGCTGACGGACTGTGGGTGCCTGCCCAGTTAGCCGAGAGGTTTTGGGGCTGTGCTCGAAACACCCCTGGAGGTACCTGCGTCTCTCCGCTGCCTGTGCGAGGAGACAGGGACTGGCAGCTCTGGGCTGTGGGAGACCTGGATGGACCAATGTTCTCACCTAGAACAGCAATTTTTGTGCTCGTACTTAGTGTGCAAACCCTTCAGGAGAAGGACCATCGCTTCTTATGACTTTATGGTGCCAAGTGCAGCAAGTCTCTCCATGCTCTCAGAACACGAGCAATAAATCCCACGCCTTCTGGCAGGGGGATCATCTGCCTTTGTTCTTTTCCTTCCTCAGAAGAAGCTTCTTCCATGGCTTTGTGCAATAGCTTCTTTACTTTTCATCTTGCCGTGGCTCAGTTGTTGTGCCGAGTCGAGGCAGCCGTGGCACCATTCCTTCTCGTAGGCGGTTTCCTACAGCTGAGCAAAGTTGCGCAGAGGAGAGGCCGTGGCCTACAGTCAGTGCAGCCTTTTCATCCAGAGACAGAGAATAAAATGCAGTCAATCAAGTTGTTGTTTTTAACGTAGTACAATTGTTCGGTCTGTCATGAGCAAATGCAAATCGGGGGAGCGCGCTGACGAAGCAAATGAGTGCAAAACACAGAAATCAGTGAGCTGTATTTTCTCTCGAAGCTGGACCTTGGTTTGTGAGCAGGATTGACTCATACGGGAAAGGTTGATATGGGCCTTGCCTCTACGCAAGCACAGTCTGTCTGGTGGCTGCTGCAGCAGAGCTGAGCTGCTCAGGAGGCACCAGCCATGCCCCATGGGCTCGCCAGCTCTGCTAGGATGTAACCCACTGTTTTCAGATGCGTCGGGTTTAGGTATGATTTGCTTCAGGAGGTTGCCCTCTAAATAAGCTGGGTTCAGAAGTTGCTGCTTGAGCAAGACCTCAGCTATCCAAGCAGTAGGAACAGGGAGCATAGCTAAGGGTAGTCCTTTTTTCTTTTCACCACTGGTAGAAAAAAATGGATAGATGATAGGTGGGACATGTTCTCCCAACAGAGGTGCAGCTGGAGATACCAAAAACATCTCAAATGTCCCCAGACACCTTTGTGCGGGCAACTGAAACCTGCCTCTTCCCCATACAAGCAGCAGAGCCTAGGTTGCCGCTCGGCTATGTCTAAAGAAGACATCTGGGTCACCAGTTGGATGGCTCCGTATGCTCTGCTGACTGTGCTGGCTAAGCCTCCGTTGACCTTTACGGAGCTGAGAGCCTGGTGCCCTGCCCTGAGATACCTTGCACGTGTCTTAATTTAGACCTGAATCTCATCCTGAAGTGGAAGGGCTTCATTCCTTAGGCTCCCAGTGCCCCAGGGTACCTGACCTGTCGTCCAGTGGCTGCTCCAGGAGGGCATGGGTCTCCTGGAGGTTCACTGTTGTCTCTGCCACCCCTCATGCCACGGTGGGAACAAAGCAGTACTGATGTCAGGTCCAACACCCCGGTGAATCCTTTCCACCTATTCAAATAGGGGAAAAATAATCCCACACCACAACAAAAGTATCCTATCCAGTCTTTGCTGGGCTGTGTTCCCACACTGTGCTTCATCCCCCATGAGTACGGATAGCCTGGGAATGCGGGTTCATCCCACCTAACTGTTGGTAAGTACAGCTGTGCTCTCTTCACAGTCAGCAGAAAGACAGAGACACTTCAAGGTGTGGATTATCTATATTAAACCTCCACTGACGGTAAGAGGAACCCAGCTGACTAGCACACTTACTATTGTATCCAATTATATAGCTATTTCGGTTTTTCTTCTTCCTTTCCCTTCTAGGTCAGACTGCAGGATGACAGACACTGACACAAATCTCCCAAGTATTGAGAGAAAGCTGGGACTGCAGATATGGGGCATAGAGGTATGACAAGAGGCAATCATGGCATATGATGTCCTCTGCACGTGCGCGTGTATATGTTTCAAGAAAGAGATATCCTGAAGTAATCTGGGTGGGAAAAGAGGATCTCACAGGTAAGATACAGTGGGAAACAGGAGACCCAGCATCTCCCTATGCAACTTTCAACATGTTATTGCTTTGGTTTCCTGCTCTGTAAAACAGGGATAATACTGACTAAGGAAACACGAATGCAGTGGGACTGAAGGTGTTCCTCCAGCACTGGAGGCTTTCTCACCCGCTTTGGGAACCAATGCAAGGCTGCTTTAGCAAACCAGAAATTAATTCCCTGTTTCACCAGGAAGAGGGGTTACACATAGGTAACCTTAGTCTATACCAGCAGCTGCTGTGGGGAAAGCACCCATTTTTGCAGCAAAGGCATCCCATGGAGTCTATTTGTACTTCATCCTTGTCTTTCCCACTCTGATCAATGGGTCACTGCAAGGAGAGATACTGCAGCCTGCGAGGTCACCTTCTGCTTGTGGTGATATTTGATTTTGGATTGGAGCTGGGCTGTGCTCAATTCTGCTTTTTTCTGACCCAGAACGCCAAGAACGTTCCCCTGCAATGAGAGGGGGCATAGACTGAGGTGCAGAGTCCACTCGGGAGCAGTGGGAAGGGGCTCCAACACATGTCTCCAAGTGGTGGTGGCCCTCCACAGGTCCCAGCTATGTTCCAAATATCACAGGGTCTTTGCCTTTCCATTTCTTGCCAAAGCACTGTACTAAGCTTCTTTCCAGAGAATCTGTAATTAGAGACATGTCGGTTCACAAGGGTCACGCTGGTATGCTGGGAAACCAGTTAGGCCACCAAAAGAATGCAGGTCTCTAATTCCAGGGAACCACAGAGCCAGTTCAAGCCCAGGAGCTGCAAGTATAATGGTGGGTGGCACATCCAGGCACCTACGCTGGGCAGGCATGGCTGGTTAATTGTGCACTTGCACCAGATGAAGTGTGCAATTAGGGCCTGGAGGGGTCAAGGACAGATCAGCATCCTCAAGTCTGCCTTTTCTTAGCACTGCTGGTTGCTATGAATCCCTGGCAAAGTGGTTTTCCTAACAACGCTCTGAAAGTTATCCTTGAACTTATGGGTACTGAGTAGAAACCATGCCCCAAAACTAAACCTAGGATGAGATGTGCTCAGTCCCCTGGGAAAATCCCGACAAATGCAAGCTCTGGAGCACTCCAGCCTGACCTCCAGGTCTTCTTGCTCCAGACCTACAGGACTGCAGAAGGGGAAGGAAACTAAAAAATACTTGTCAATTTGTCAAGAAGCATTATCCTTTGCCCCTTCTCACCCCTTAGTACTTTCGGGATATCCCCCAGCAGTGGCTTTTCCCAGCTCACAAGCACAACCTTGATTCTTCCTTCTCCAAACCCTGATTGTCACCTTCGTTTTTCATGCACCCCGGCTGTCCTTTTTCACACACATCGACTTCTGCCTCTGAAGTTCTAGCAATGACCCAAACACTCGTTTCCTTGCAGAATATGAAGATGGTTCCTGTACCTGAAAAGGCTTATGGGACTTTTTTTGAAGGAGACTGTTACATAATTCTGCACGTAAGTAAGGCTAGCAAATATTGGTCTCTTTGGCAGGCAACTGGTTCAACCCTTTTTGTTTAGCTCTGACTTGGATCCTAGGCACCCTCACTGGTGAGAGCAGCACTGTGGGTAAAAGCGGTTGTACGTGTGCGTTCACCATCTAATCAGGCACCTGAATTTAACGTGGCTGTTGCAACAACACTGTGTGTTTACTAAATCAGAAGTCCGGAGGAACCATTAACTTAGTAATTCATTAAAATTATTGAACTGAGTCATATCCAGACATGGCAAAATATCCAGTACTTTCCTGGCAAACTAAGTAAAGGCCTACATTTGCATGACTTACGGGAGTCTTTTGGGGGTGTGAGAGTTGGCTGACTGGAGGGTCTCATTTTCAGCAGATGATGTGGGTTATGGAGGTGTGCCACTTACTTGGTGTCACACAAGCAGCAGAGAGGCTCTGCGGCCCTTCTCATGTCCCCATTAGGACACTTCATCTGTTCCTGCCAAATTTGGTCCAGATCTGCTTGCAACCCAGGCTAGCCAGAAGCACGAGGAATTTCTGAGAACCAACTCAACTATATGGGCTGTACAAGGTGCCTTGTGTTCCTGAAGCTCTGTGGGAGGATGATGTGTTGCACTCAGCTCCCAGACTTCCTTCCAAACCTCTTCATCTTCACAGAGCAATCCAGGCCCCATTGCATCTGACAATGTCCGTACAGTGGAAACCAGAAGCGTTTCCCACTTGCTGGATCTGAGTGTCCCTCCTGCAAACATCTCTGTCGGTCAAGAGACAGCAAAGCTTCCACTATCCCACAAGAACCAAAGGCACATCCACTATACTTCAATCTAGGAAATCAGGCTGAGATAGCGATGCAGAATGGATCTCCTGCTCTAATTCACCCTCCACACGCCTTTATGCTACCTTTCCAGTGCTGAATCAATTTGGTAGCAGCTACCCAAAGACATGCTTAGAGCAGAATATGAGTGTTCTTGCAAGGAGCTGACTACGGATATCGGTATAGATTTTGATGCTCACAGGCTCAGCTTATGTTGCAATAGCTTCCCCAGGTAGAAAAGCCCTTAATCAGCCCACAACTCTCCTTTCCCCCTGCAGATGGGAGGGTAAAAATACTCATCTATGCATTCTGCATCTTGACTGGAGCCTCTCCAAACAAAGATAGTTCACAAGACAGTGCAACTTTGATCATCTTCAATAACAGGGTATTAAACTGAGTGATTTTGCAACAAATTAATTAGCTGTGCCTAGAGGAACTGAGCTGTATTTTATTCAACTTCTTCTAGTGTGTTTCGCTGTGGTATCACTGCACAAAGCAAATAAACAGAACTTAGTGTCAAATCCAGTTTATAAAATGAGCTTTTATTACCTTTCCCAGGTGTCCATGATAGGGTTTAACACAGTAGGTGCTGAAAAATAACTGGCACAACTCACGTAAAGACAAGCGCACCTGTTCTCAGATCTCTTGCCTCCTCTTTCTAGGCTATTGGGGTTTTCTGTAATAAGATGAATCACAGCATGCACATGCAGGCTCAGCTTCATTTGGAGTTATGTCTGTTTTGCAAGTCAGCAGGAATTGAGAGGCATTTTGTGTTACTATGTACTGTGATATGACAAAGAGAATGGGAAAGAAAGGATAGTATCTCCAGGCAATAAATAGCAGTGTACATTACATTTAAAAAGGCGATCTATGAATCATAGAATCATTTAAGTTGGAAAAGACCCTTAAGGTCATTGAATCCAACCATAAACCTAGCACTGTCAAGTCCACCACTAAACCACGTCCCCAAGTGCCACATCTACATGTCTTTTAAATACCTCCAGGGATGGTGACTCCAC
>JAVJGG010000073.1:40441457-40511421 GCA_035590195.1 Aviceda cuculoides | reverse complement strand
GTCCTCCCCCTGAGGAGGAAGGAGCAGCAGAGACAAGGTGTGATGAACTGACCCCAACCCCCATTCCCCGTCCCCCTTCGCTGCTGGAGGGGGGAGGAGGAAGACAAAATCAGAAGTGACGTTAAGCCCAGGAAGAAGGGAGTGGTGGGGGGAAGGTGTTTTTTAAGATTTGGTTTTATTTCTCATTACCCTACTCTGATCTGACTAGTAATAAATTTTTTTCCCCCAAGTGGAGTCTGTTTTTCCTGTGATGGTAACTGGTGAGTGATCTCTCCCCACCCTTATCTCTACCCGTGAATCCTTCGTTATATTTTCTCCCCCCTGTCCAGTTGAGGAGGTGAGTGATAGAGCAGCTTTGGTGGGCACCTGGCGTCCAGCCAGGGTCGACCTACCACGCAAGCAAAAGCTGGAAAAAATCAACACACCCAAATCAAATCAGAGTTTTACCCTTTCCCGAAAAAATCACAGTGTTCATCTCCCTTACACCTGTGAGGTGGGAATTTGCTAATAACATTGCATGTTACTGTTATCTATTGCATTATCAGACAGCTAAATAAATCCACAGGAATTCCATATTAATATTATAACTGTTGTATTAATGTATTTTTCTGTTTCTATGACAGTCTCTTAGTTTATGGGGAAGTTTGTAGTGTTTCTGGAGAAATACATTGGAGTGGAACTCCAAAGGTCTGAGTCTTTTTCCATGCTCTGCACTGATTTGCTGTTGTTAGTCTTTTTAATTTTCTGTGACTGTTTCTCCATCTGTTAAAATGAAGATACTGATACTTGTCTAAGAGTCCTTTCAGACCCTTGTAGAATAAATGCCAGGCAAATTATTTTTATTATGGATAGCCTTTTCCCTTTAAAAACAAGCCATCTTTTATTTGCAACCTTCTTTCTACAGATGTATAGGCGTTTCTGATTCATCACTATTCTTTTTGGTAATTTCTTTTCATCAATTTACAATTTATTAGAGGTGCTTGAGAGTCAGATACACCTTCCCATGTAAACAAAAAGATTTTTAAATATTCATGGAAAGCTCCTACGTATGTGCTCTCACAGTCTGCATCTTGTAATTTTTTTTAGGCAATTTCTGACGTTAATGGACAAATATTCACAAGTAGGTATCCTTTTTCCTTTTCAGAGTGTCAGTCGGCTACTGCTCTCCAACTCATGATCAAGCGCTGTCACGGGAAAAGGACCTGCAGCATATATGCTAGCACCTATGAATTCGGAGATCCTTGTTACCCAGGCATCCGAAAGCATCTCAATGTCATCTACACCTGTGGTGAGCCATGAAATTCTCTTACTTTAACTCTCATTGGGGTATGTGTTTGATGAACAGTGGTGTGTGAAGAACGACGAGACTTGTAATCATACATAAAAAGTTGTCAAACTTCCAGTTGGTTTATGGTGATTCTTTATGATGATTCTTACTTGGTCAACAAGGGAAAGCTCTGTGGATCACCTGAGTGGTTTAATTCTGTCTCTTTTCTACTCAATGGCTTGATAGAAAAAGGAGAAAACATGGAAGTGATATTTTGTTAACCCATTCAACACTGCCTCTGGAAGATAGGAAAATCTGGCGGTGGAATCAATCCACTCAGTGGATGTTTACATCCTGAATGTTAGCATCCTGCTGTTTCGTTTGACTGCAGCAAAGTTGTGGTTATCAGTAGGATCCTTATTACTTTGTTCTATATTCCATTTTGTGTAGTAGAATAAGGCAGTCACCAATCTATACTCATCCATGGCATTAGTAGAAAATCACTCCCAAAATCTTCAGGTGAACATTGCAACATTTTCCTAACAAAATTCTGTTACTTGAAAAAAATAAACAGCTGTTGCTCTCAGTTGGGAGCTGAAGTCATAGTGTTGAGCAGACACTGTACTCCTACTTGACTAGTCATCTTATTTTGCAACAGAGAAAAAATTGCTCCTGTCTGAGCTCTGTGGTATGAAAGCAACATCAGGTCTGTCTTATTCCAGTGATGACATTTTGGTCGTTTGTAGCTGATATATTTGAAAATATTTTCTTCAGGGTTTTGCTTATATAGTTGTCGCTAGGACCAGCTCAGTCTCTCTCTCTCTCTTTGTTCCTTTCTACATCCACCTGGAAGAGGAAATTCTGGTGCTATTTTGAATCTGCTGAGCAGATGGTGGAGCACGTAGTAGAGGAGGTGCTGGCTGTGTCCTCAGACAGCAGTGGCTCTGAGGGCCAATCTCTGGGTGTAACTGCAGCGTGTTGAATCTGATAGACAGTATTTGAGATGGAGTCGCTATAGCATGTTGTATAGTTGCTATAGCACGGTGGATGTACTACAAAAGGCATTAATGATCTCTTAATCTGACCTTAACTTTCCTAGTCATAGCCTAACTGCATTGGGAAATGAGTCATGCCTGAGAGCACAAAATGGCATGTTTTGCTTTTTAGTGGGTGAAATCTGCCTCATCCTTTGAAGATGGCCATGGCTCTTTTTCAAAACCATGATCTCAGACATGTCTCTGAGCTGGATTTTGTGATCATCGGATGCATGTTTCTCCCCTCAAACAGCAAAATCCTTCAAAATGTGAAAACCAAATAAACAGGAAATCAAATTCCAATCCCATATACTCGTGCTGGACAGAAGTAAATCCTGGCATTCTTTTAAAAGAAATTATAAACCCAAGCAATTTGATATTCTTATGATTTAGAGAACAATTGCAGTGTAGAAAACCTCCTGTTGGATATCTCTTCCCAGGTTTCCATAAAACTGCATGCCTTATTGCTCCTGGTATGGTGTTCTCCTACTTTCACAAAACCTATGGGAGCGAAGGGGGACAGGCTTTGACTGACAAACATGACTGCACTTTCCTGTGAGCGGTATCTGGATACGCATCCCTGTCCCCCACCTCTTGCAGTCGGAAACCCTTGATCCCTGGCGCGCAGCAGGCGGCTTTGCTGCTGTTCACTGGAGAGCAGTGAAGGACGCAGGGTGACCCTGGCATAGCTTGGGAAACGTGATGGGTGTACAAAATGGGTTTCTCTGAGCATCACTTCAGCCTTTCTTGTTGCTGCTTCAGGTAGGTGAAGTCTCTGAGATCGAGCAGTGCAGTCAGTCTGCTCTTCTCTGTCGCTCCCCGGCTGCCAGGTTATGGCAGAAATGTCCTGCCATGGTTCAGCCGTTCGGGCTATGACACTGGTCTTACCTGTGAGAAAAACTGCAGTGTGTCCTTGGCCAGCGTTACCAACCCACTGTGGTGCTTCGCAAGAGGTGGTGAGAGCGAGCATACTGATGGATGTGGCAGTGTGGGTGGGGGGGCCTTCATGCAGACATTTTTCCTGTGAGGAACTTCAGTAATTATGGGGACAGGGCAGCTTAACACTGCTCTTGGTGCTAAAGCATGGGGAGGGTTGCAAAGAGAAAAATATGTCGTCTTCTGCTAGCAATTAATGAAAAAAAATCTGTTGAGGGAGTAACGTATGAGGTGTCAAAAGGTAGTATTAACTGAAAGCTCATGTGCTGTTAGCAGAAATCATGGCAGTTTTGCTGAGGAAGACTTTGTGACAAGCATTCATGCTGGTGTTGGCTGCGTAGACCAATGACTAGTGAAGAGCTAGTGAGGTGACTTATCTCCCAGTGCTGGCAGGAGAACATCTGCAAGCATCTCTCAGGTCAGAACTTACAGACTGTTCTCTGGCTTGACAGCAGGAGCTGAACACTATCCTGGATTTCCAAGAGGTAAATGGATGAGGCAACAGCTTTGCTTTCTTTAAGCCGTGTCCAAATTTCTTGGAGGTCCATTCCTCCAGCCTCCGTGTTTTACTGGACATGAGAATTCCTGCCAGACATACACAGTTGTGTTGACGAAGCTGGTTTTAAGTAAACGTGTCATCTAACTTTTTGCCCAGCTGTATTTTTTTGAATCGTTGTCATTACCTCAGCCAGTGGGAGTGTCTCAAGTCAGCGGTTCTCCGTATCATATTATATCCCTTTGACTCTTGTATTAAACACCTATTGCCATCACTTAGCTGAGAGGGAAATGCGACAAGTTAACGTGTATGTACAAGATGATTGAAACAAGCAAGGAAGCGGCAGCCCAGCACGATAGCGATCTCTCGTGTGCATTAGGGTCCCATTAGCCCAGCCAAGGAAACAGATGAAAAATCCTCCAGCGTGAAAACATTCCAAACCTGAACCTTGGCAGGAGCTGAAATGCTAAATTTTGGCCCAAAGCCAGATTTAGCTAATGAGATGGTGTGGAAGGTGGGATTTTCCAGTATGTGCATCCCATTACTGCATTAATAGATACATTAATTATTTTTTTAAAAGGAAAAGGCAAGTTAATTCTGGGAAAGTGTATAACACATGGTGAGGTTGCTTTCTGAGTGTGGCACCTGTAACTAGAGGGAGATATAAAAATTTTAGATCTGTCTTTTCTTTAAAATACCCTAAAACTCTTAGAGGGTAATAGCAAATAAAAGAGTATTAATGCAACTGAGAAAAATAGTGCAATAAAGGCTTAATAGAAGTCTTTCACTCTTTCTTTCTCTTCCGCTTGCACCCCTCCATCTCCCAGTCTCTCTTTCTTTCTTCTATCTTTCTTTGGTATGAAGCATTGTATTTGTAATATCTGAGGGCAGCTTGCTAGTGGTTTTGTAGTTACTGATAAAAGTGCTCCTCACCTTTTCCTCTTTCTTAATTGTCCACTTATTACCTTCAAAGACGCCCTTTAATTTCTAGATCTCTCTCCTCTCCAGTATACTAGACCTGTTTTTTTGGCCTCTGCTGAAGTCCTAACTCAGCAGTGTATTAAAACCTGTTGAATTTTTTCACGCCCATAATGCCACTTAGATTGAAGGAAGTGTTTAAGTGTGTGCTTTTTCTTAAGACCTATGCATAAATACCCTGAAAGTTAAATATTTTCTCAAATGCTTCCCTGAGTGGGGATGAGGGGCTTGTCTGTGTGTAAAGAGAAACCTTATTCTTAGCACTGAAAGTCAAGGGAGCAATCCAGAGCGCCTACTGTCCCGACCACCAGACCTGTCTCCCTGTGCAGTCAATGGAGGCTGTAAATGTAAACCCTCTGCTAAGTACCTGCTATTCTTTAAATACAGGTATCGGTCAGAAATGGCCTGATGAGAAAAAAAAATAAAATAAATGAGGATTGTTAATTTCTTTGTGTCTAGGCATGTTTCAGTGGGTTGGCTACCGGTTCTGATAACTGGTGACTTTTTAGTGCCTTTGTTAGACATATGTTGGACAAAATGGAGGAAATGTGGCCTTGGATGTATTTTTGATGCGAATATCCATTGTGCATTTAGATGTGTGTGTGCCTCCCGCTTGATTCACGCTGGATAGAAAGGGGTCATTGGGCTGAGAGCTAATGAACTGCCATGGTAACCCATAAATTGCTTGGAAAATCCTGCAGTTCTGCCACATTAATAATCCTGCTGTCCTGCTTTATGAGGCAATAAGCTGAGTCCCAGAGGCCAAGCGCTTCACATCCCGAGGAGAGAACCGGGCAGGTAAAGGATAAAGCATGAGCACAGGGACAGCAGTTACTGATGTTTTGCAGTATCTGGTGCTGCTGGGAGACCAGTCAGGGTGGATGGGAGGTGGTGGAGATGCTCTGGGCGATGGGGGTGTGCTGATGTTTGTTTTCTCTGGGTACCTGGGAAAGTAGTCTGGCATTCGCCAGAATGTTGTGTTTAAATAAAATATTCTATCAAGTTGGACTAGGGGCAGGGTTTGTGTTAGACAACAGAGCTCTGAGGTGGTTGTTTTCGTGATGGTGATGAGGAGGGAGGCTAAAGAGCTGCACAAATTCTCTCCTGTCATCTCAAAGGGACTGTGCTCTAGTCCATTAGCTCCTCTGCAGTAAATCTATCAATGCCTCAGACTGGATGAATGTAATGGTCCCTTTTGCTCTTAAAATTAATGAATTCATGAATGTAGAAAATGTGGTTTTATCACTGCGAAACCACTTTCTGTTGCTATAAAAAGCAATGTCCAAGATCTGCAAAAAAATAAAAAAGGAGCAATTCCAGACTTCCAAGAAAAAGCCTTTTACACCCTTTTGAAACAGGGCAATGCAGACAGGGTCTTGCTAGAGAAAGATAGACACAGGATGTATAATGCACCCTTTCTTCAAAAGTTGAAATAAAATTGATGTTTACAAACAAGTAAACATTTTAGGCAACCCCACTCTAGGGATGTTACACCAAATGTATAACGTTTGATAATGTCTGTTTAACTGGGATTCTTGTGTTATACTGTCAAGCAGAACTCACAGACATGTAGATTTTAAATTCACGCCCACGTAGTTTGACCTAACAAATAAATAAAGAACAGAATAATGATGTAATTCCATTGTGTGGCTACTTTCAATGTTGAGACACTGGGTTCAGAGGTGGTTTAGGACATCTGTTCAAATCCTCTGTCTTAGTTTCCTAAGATAATAGAAGTTTCTCCAGTTATTTTTGTATCAAGCCCATGCTTCTCTTCAAGCTATAGTGTATTTTTAAAAAAGCTATCCAGTCCTCACGTAATGACTGCAAATAATGAAAAATTCATGAAGTGGCATTCATCTGACCAAGTGTAGGCACATAAGCCATAGAGATTTATAGTGTAGACATTCCCTTCTGAGAAAAATTCCTTTTACAGGTAATGGAGAGAAACAGCTGCTTTTAAGGCACAAATCATCTCATCCTAAAGTAGGTGCCTGAAAGAGATGAACTGCATTTTTGAAGTGACAGTTCTCCTGCACTGACGAAAAAAAGGGAGCTTCTGGTGCTTAGCTGATATGTTGTTATCTACATGTAGGACCTCTACAATGCAGATATCTGCATCTGGTTAGATGGCTTTCAACCACCATGTTCTTACACAAATGCTCCTTTTGGTCAAAATTATCATTGCCACATAATGATAATGATAATATCAGTGTTTTCTCCTTACATTTATGGCTTCCACTCCCACTGTTTGACTGGATCTCCAATTATCATAGATTGATCCAAGGAAGAGACAAATGTGATGCTTATTTAAGTTCTTAAGGGGGATTTCTTGCTCTGAACCTTGAGAAATTACCTGTAACCAGACAGGAATGCTAGTGCCGAAAAAGTTCTCAAATAACGGCTCGATATCTTGCACCTCAGCTCAAGGTTATATCAGTGTCCATATTGAGTTTGAAGAAGGATTTTCCTCTGAACTGGATTTGTATAGGACTGAGGTCCACTTTGTACATTTCACCTTTATAAATTCCCTTGATGTTTCAAGCAGCTAGGATGGGGTCGATAACTTTGCTGTCTTCTTTGACTGGCTTTCAGGTTTTTATTCTTTTGGTCTTTTGTTCCCAAGGTCAGATTTGTTGTAGACTGTCAGGGAATGTGGCTGGTGGTATGGGAGAGGGGGCAGAGTAGGTTTTAGTTGGTGATGTAATGTCTGTTGCCTGTTCCTGCAAGTGATAGACTTGTTGAACCTCCTTCCAGCCTTTTACACATTTCCATCCAGGGGAAGGATAAGCAAGGAGCTTGTTTCTCCTTTCAGAAACTTAGACCTCACTTTCAGAAATACTCATACTTCACAGAAACTGTTAAAAAAGCACGTGGCAGTGTAACTAAAGACTGCACCATGATGGGTGAGCACAAAGCTCAAGGCTGATGTTTTCCAACTTCTGAGGCTGTGACTTTGTCATCTTTGGTGATGTTGTCTTAATAATTTTTCTGGATGCTGTTTCCCGGGTCTTAGAGAGAAGCAAAGAAGGAAACCCCTTAGTTAGCAAGGCTCATATAATTTGGATTCCTGGCACAGATCTGTTGGAGATCATGGATTACCTGAGGGCAAAGGCAAGATGCTATCTCTTTTGCTGACCAGTACTAAAATGAGTGGGACACATGCTTTACTAATGGGCTTGGAGGTACCTGCTAATAACAGAGGCTATAGTAGCTCTGCCATCCTACATCAGGGAGGAATAGGCTATAGAGGCAAAGAACCATATAGGTTTAACATTAGTGATTGGACAAGAATGTGAAACGTGAATGACATGGCACAGGCAGCCTGATTAGTTTTAAGATGAAGCTTGGTAAATTAGGTAATCAGAAGCTGCCATCATGCTGCCCCTGTTTGTCTTTGCTTACTGTACAGCTCATTGTAGCTTGATCTGAATCGCACATCCAGAAGAGTCCGAACATTTCTGGCCTGGCTGGCCCAGACACAGCAACTCTTCATTACCAGGGCAGAACGAGCCTGTGTCTGACATAGGTTAGGGTAAATAAATATTCTGAGGAAGCAGAGCTCTGCATCTCAGGTGGAGGAGGAGCAGGTAATGCTGTCACCTCAAGGGAAAGGCTTGAAAGCCCTTTGATTCTTGCAGAGAAGAAATAGAGAACTGGAGATAAAAATCATTGCCTTGGGGATGAGGAGGAAGGAAGATGGGGCTGGAGGAAGCAGAGAGGGAGTTCAAAGGACAATTTTTACAATGATCCTAAGCAGAATGAGCTGTAAGACAAGTGCCGCCTTACAATTAGGCAAGCTTTGCAAGCCTGCTGCTGTGGTCCTCCATCTCTGCCGTTACTGGGAAACATAGAGACCTTCTACTATGGGAAAAAAAGAAGACTCCCATAAAGAGTTGGCTAAAGCACTCTGCACCCCCTGACCTGCACTATTCACAAACTGTGTGCACCTGAGGCCTTTATTCATTTTATCTCTATTTTTGGGGGGTTGGTTTTAGTTGATAACGACCGTGGTCTAAAAGTCACAGGGGAGTGCATCGGGCTCACTGCGAGGTTCCTGTTGAGTGTAAGGGGCTGCTCCAGGTCATTTTCCTCGGGGTCCCTGCTGCTTCTGGCTAGGGGATGCAGGAGGTACAGTCCCGGCTGGCTGCGGGGAAGGGCGGTCGGACTGCCGAGGTGGAGTGGGTGATGGCCGGGATGGGAAGGGGGCAGGTGGGACTTTTTTTCATTCTGGTATTATCCATATATTTTAGAAATTTAAGAAATGTTTTAGAATGGACCCAGAGCTTCTGTTGTAATAACTGTAATGCTAAACTGTAACATTACCAAGAGTTTATGGTAGCTGACAAACCTTTCAGGTTTCTAAGCAGGTTTGCCCATTGAATGATTTCTTCTGGCATAAATATGCACATGGCCTTGGGGCTGAAGAGCAATCTGCCAACTAGAGAACTGGTTTCAGGCTGGGCGTGGATCCGGGTGGTCTGCCTGGCTGTCCCGGAGACCTCCATGCTTGAATAAGGAGGGCACAGCTTGAAAGCAATTGTGATCCATCCATGATTTCACCCCAGAAAAGCAGACCTACCTGAGACTGATTGTGCAAGATGACATCTGAATGTAATATATCTAAAGGAAATCTTTTGGGAAGTCTGGAGAGAGATAAGTGAGCAGAACTAGTTACATGCGCTATCTATGAGGTGATTTTTTTTCTGTAAATGTAACCCTGCTGTACAGACTTTCTATTCTTTGACATACTGACTGCCTTAACGGTATTCTTCTAAAAATTCTGACCATGAATAAGTGGTAGCTATTTACCAGTTTATTGTCACAGGCTACTTTTTTACCTGGGAACCATTGAATAGCCTCATTAAATAGGATTACTGTTGTTTCTCCATGCCTGTCAAGACCTGCCCAGGTTTCAAATATAGTAGTTAACAGTACTGTTGCCACATATGAGCCTTCTTTGCTGAGAAGGGGGTAGGCAGCCAGTCTGCCAGCCCCTCTCATGCAGGAGACTGCAGGCTATAGCCAGAGGAATGTCTCAGCAATGAATGGCTGACCCTTCATTCAGTGATCACCCTAACTCCTCCTAATTGAGGTTAATGCCAAAAGCATTGACACCTTGATGTAACTCATTAGTGCCTGGAGGCTACTGGAGACTGCTGACAGCTCAGTGAAACACTCATTAGATTAAATTTAAAGGGAGCGTTTGACACCATGACCAGTTAAGATATATTTGCATGGATCACATATATATTTGCCTTCCCTTGTCGAAAATGTATCAAGACGATGCCATTTCCTTGCACCATTTATAGAAGGATTCACAGCTGGTGTCTTTCTGCCAGCACGTGCACATTTCTCTGCTGTGCACGTACCACTGCCCTGCTGTTTTCTAGCTGCCCTCTCTTCTCTTTCTCCACTTCAATGCGAAGAAAACAGGAAATTCTCTGGGATTTGGAAAATCCTTGTTCCTGACCATGAAAAGAGAACTGGAAGAGTGGGACAGAGAGGGGAAATAAATGGCAATTTTGTGAAAGCTACCGAAGATGCAAATATATGCGACCTCTGTGATGGGGTCTCTTGGTACAATTGGGATTTGTGAGCTGCTGCTGAAATGGAGTAACAGTAACAGCCCCTCAGGGGTGTCTATAGCCCATTGATGAAAGGTACATGGGCATCAAATGTGTATTTAATTGCTGGGAAGTGCGCTAACGATTTACACAATGTTGCCATGCCTACAGGCCTCAGCAAGAACTGTCCTGTTGTGCAATACACTCACTTATTACGAAGCAGTCCCTGCTATGAGTAATTTAGTGGATACATAGGCAAGGCCAGGCAGACTTTGGGAGAAAGTATTAGTCTCATTTTACACATGAAGACAACATTTACACAAGGGTTTGTGTCATAGGAACTGAACCTAAGATCTATCGACATAATGCTTTACCTGTGCATGCCTTCTCCCTACCTAACAGCTTACTGATGTATATTCTGCGGTGACTTTGTTAGATGAGTATATCCATGCTTTGTTCCCAGATGGACTTTTCACCATGCAGTATTTCCTGCCTAATCCTTCCTTACACAAGATGAAAAGAAAGCAGCAGGATGTGGCAAGATAATTTCTGTTTTTTCCCTGTTTTGAACCCAAGCTGTGGCTCTCCATGGCCAAACCAACCAAGGAGGGAGCTCCATAGCAGGCAGCTGTTAACATCCCCTGCCCTACATGGCCTAGGCAGGGAGGAGGATGCTGTGCCTTATAGGACCGATGTGATTTATAATGGATGAATGATGGCCAACCTGGGTCTCTTTAGCCATGTGTCACTAAAGAGCCTTTCTGTTGTTCCAGTTCAAGTTCTCAGCTGGGAGAGGCAAAGTGATGGTAGGGCATAAAGGCTGACATTTCTATGTCTTCCCACTACCAGGAACATGCCCAGCCCCATTTCATCCTTCAGTGGTGTAAGAGAATTGTAGAGAACCACTCTTTTCCCCTACTTTGGACATTTTCTTGCACTCCTGCTTTATCTCTGAGGCCCAAGGCATGGATATTTTATCTTATGATTGTATGCAGGTTTTGGAATGGGCTTTTACAGTCTTGGTGTCTGGTCATCTCTGCACTGGTGCTTAGATAGAGATGGGGATGCCAGTGAGGCATTTAAGAGTAGAGACCTCCCACAAGTTCCTTAGGTAATGTCTGCTCAGCCCAGATGACCTTTTGGGGGGCACCCCACCTTACAGTGGGGAGGAGATTGCCCTGGGAGTTACACCCCAGCAGTCCTGTTCTTCAAGAAACTTTCCTAAACATTAATCTGGCATCTACTTTTCCTACCTCCATTTCATGACCTCCATTTATTCAAAGTGGACGCACCCAAATGGTTAATGCCCCTTCAGACAGACACTTCAAATACTGTTGACAGTGGCTACTTTTCATGTCCTGTTTTAGTCATTGTTTAGCTAAGTCATTCATGTTCAGCTCCTTTAATCTTTCCTCATAAATCAACCTGTCCAGTCACTCAATTGTCTTTTTGTTGCTCTTTTCCATGATTACCTATATCTTTTAACAAACACTGACCAGGCTTATGATTATTTTTCCCAGGGGGGCCAAGAGAGATTTACAATTTCTTTGCCATATATTAGCAATGGCTGTTGTTTCAGCATTGGGCAGTACCAGCATCACTACCTGGGAAGAAAAGCTGACTCTTTCTCTGGAGTTTCAGTCCCAAGTACCCTGCTGCTCAGTATTTCACTTATTTTCCCTCATTTAGGTGAACTGAGCCAAAGAAAGTAGCAATTGCTGAATGTCAGAGTAGGGAGGCATTTCTGCATGGGGAAAACAGGATCATGGGGGACAGTATCAGCATCCCTTGCTGGCTGGTTGTGTTCCCAGCCTTACTAATACAAAGGCCTGGGGCCTTAAGGATGACTGATAGTGGATAATATAAACAATGAAGCAAATCCTACTAAATCCCTTTAGAAGATATTTAACTAAATTCCTAACCCATGAGGCCACCCTGGGCCACCTCTTATCTTTGAAAGGCATCTCACAGCTGCCTGCAAAGACTCTGCAGGCTGGTTAATCCAAGCGGATGGACCCTTGGTGTCCGTGCCTTCAGGGAAGGAGTAAAGGAGGGAGGGCAGAGACCTGGAGGTCTCTTTTTTGAATGGGTGTCACTCCATTTCAGTCTGAGCCAAAGCCTCAGGGAGATGAAAATACCTGGTATGCAGCTCCATCTGGAGTCCAACAGACCTGTTCCCCAGCTGGTCAAAAGTTGCCTCAGACTGGTGCTTATAGCTCGCAGTGACCCGGGGAGTATATATCAAGGGCCAGTCTGTAGATGGGACTTGCACTATCTAGTCCCTAGATCATATTTACTTGCTTCAAACTTTGATGAAATTCTCGTACTATTTCCTTTAGAAGAAAAAAACACTTCTTGGAAAAGACAAGAAATGCTTTTTTTACAAGGGTACATGAAAAATTAGGACGAAAATTGATCAGCTCATAAAAGGGCAAAACCCTACCACATTTCTCCCCCCTCCTCCTTATCAACAAGTGCTGCCTCTTTATTTTTGGACAGGCATGGTAGTTAGCATGGCCCAGTGGATGGGCGCTGGCCTGAGGCCAAGAGGCTTTCTTCTTAACCCCGATTTGTCACCAGCTCTTTGGTACTGGGCAGTCACTTGGCTTCCTCCTGCCTTTTGTGGTTAGGCTGCATGTCCTAGGGCTGTTTGCTCAACATCTGGCACGGGAGAACAGCAGCCTCACCACCTCCCTTGGGGTTTCAGTTTATGCATCTAGTGCAGACATGATCACGCAGATGTGATGAGTCTCCGCTTTCAGTGCCTACAGTTGCTGTTGAGTATTATTGACATGAAGCTTTGGAAAGATCAGGTGTTAAGCTCCTGCCTGACATATCCATTGTTGTCACGATAATTCACTCAGTCATGAATTCAATGACTGTCTCACATTTCTCTTTCCTTTTTTTTTTGTTTCTTCTTCTGAAGTATCGTTATAATTCTTATTACTATGAAAAATAACTAATATTAAATTCTCTTCTGCCCTATGTTTTTTCAGTGAAAAAACCAAACCATCCAGGATTTATCCCAGGATTACATACTAACACACATTTTTTAACGTGCTGTATATTGATCAAAGGGTCTGACTTCTGCTGTGTGAAAGCTGTACCTGATTCCCACAAGTAAGAAAGGCAAATTTTCTCCTCTGTGCTATTAGAGATTATCAAAACCTTCTGCAGAAGCCTTGGATACTGGTGAAGAATGAAGTATAGGATGTTAGTGGTGTGTTGTGGCTCTCTTTTGAGAGGATTGAGCCACCTAGTAAATTGGAGTTGGAACGTGTGTAATGTAAATTTTCTGTCAGATATTTCTTAGCCTTTTACAGTATCAACAAACAAATGGATTTTCTTTCCTTCCTCACCTCATCATTCTTTGTCCCCTAAGTTGTGCTTAATTAAATATGAGAGTGCCTCTGACAGTAAAGAAAATTAAATGGGGAAAGCACAGATATTGGTTTGTATTTTTTGTTTTTCTTTCCTTCCTGTTCCCGTGCAGCATTGTCAGGGTAGTGATTTTCTCTTAAGCAACACTTAGGCATATGCATATGTTTGCATTTAATTTCCAGATGGGGAGGCAGGCTTCTAATAACAGTGCAAGTTGCTGCTTTATAGATCTGGATGACTGACTTACCTTCCTTTTGCAGCTGGCCAAGAAACTGCGCCCCATACCCTGGGATGCCGACACACTCATGGCTGAGCCAGGCTTTTTGACTTTCAAGCTAGACTGGTGCAAGAAATGATTTACCTGCCACAGACTGCAAAAAGGTTCACCGGCTCTTTACATCTGCGAGGCTGGCTCGCTCTTGAATTCGGGATCATATGAACTGCTTTACTTTTTGGCATGACGGCTCTTCATAAATGTGTTTCCTGAGGTCTTGAGCAGATAGGTTTTATTCAAGGAAATGTATTTAATCATTAGCACTGACATTTTGGTTAGGGCGAAAATATGTTCCTAAGTGAAGGGACTTGTAATGATTCCTCTCTGTTTCTCTGCAAGTGCTTCTCTGCAGCTGCCTCGGAGGGAATGCCGTGTCTCTAGCTGCATCTCAGGTGTCTTGTCCTGGCTTGGTGAGTTGTGTTCTCCTGAGGGACCTTACTGAGCGAGTCATAGATCTCAGCGTAGCCGGGTCCAGCCGACAGATGCTTTTGAAGCTCAAGACTAAAGGTTTGGACGAGCAGTGGATGCAATCTTGAGTGTAAGTAGAGGATGGAGTACTGAGTGCATAGACATATTGATCTGAATAGGAATGCAGTTGCAAATAGGTATGTTATTAAACGCGCTCTAATGCTGACCAGATGTAGCCGTAGCCGTCTACAGTATAATCAGCTACATATGGACTAGATATGCTGGCCTCCCTTTGTAGTCAGTATATGAAAGGAAGTAGGCATTTCTAGGTTGTAGTTCATCTCATTTTCAAGTAGATATCTCAGGTACCTTACAAGTGCTTATTTCTCTCTTCTGTTTTTAAAGGAACCTATGGTGACTAGACCAAGCGTGAATATCTACATTGTTGACATCTAAAGTTAAGTCAGATAATTCTCACCTTGAATGTGTTTTCTACAAAATTACATATTTTCAACAAGTATTTGTCATTACTTCCCTGAGTCTTCAAACCTCATGATGTTTAAATGAAGTTCTAGCACCTTGTTGATCATAAGTTTACTAAGTTGCTTCAAATCTTTTTCTTTTTAAACTTACTAGTCTTTGACAGTTTCATATCTTATTACCAGAAAAGACAAAAATTAGATACATAGTTCAATAATATCTGCTTTCAGGAAATAACGTCTCTTCTGAAGGGTTCTTATTCTTCAGTGGGTTTGTATCCAGTTTTGCAGGATGGGATTCAGGTTTTGATTCTGATACCAAATGTAGCTGCCTAGAGGTAAATGAGATATCAAAGCTCCTACTGTAGCCAGTGAGCCAAGGAAACTTGGCTTTGTACTGACTACATACCTAGAGCTGAGTTGCACATATGTATACACACATAATGATATTGTAGACAGTTTGTTTTATTTTTAGGTCCTGCCTAATATTTGCAGACTCTGTCTTTGATATTTCAGCCTACGGCCTTTCAAAAGCACTGGACACTCATGTTTAACTGGATCATGGGTATTTGACCAGCTGAATTATTCTCAGACTGTAAAGACCAGATCAGTGCTGATAATAAAGGGAACTCACACACCTAATACCTATGTGGACATTTACATTGCAGACATTGAAATATAGGTGTCTGAATCCAATGCTGACTCCTCCACTTATTGCCACCGAGCAAGGTTGAAACCCTGGGAATGGTTTATCTTTTTCTAAGGGATGCAGTGATCCTAATATAGTTTCGTTGCTCTGGCAGCTGTCCCTCTGGAGTTCAGCAAGAATGCAAGAGAGAGAAGGCTAGTGTTGCTATTTATTTCTTGTTTTTAGCCATCTTTGAAAACAACAAATCCCAAAATGGACATGGCAGTGTTATCCTTCTTATGGCACAGAAGAGCAAAGAGCCTCTTCTCTATTTTGAGACATCAAAGGAATCCATGTCCTTCCAAAGGATATTTCCTTTTCCCAGTTAGCGATAAAAGAAAAACTTTCCCATTCTTTTTATTTCAGTGGAAACTTACCCAGCTCAGAAGCAAGGATTTGGGCTAGAGTCTGTAGCAGGGAAAACATGATAAATTGCCACCAGAAATGCTTTGTACCAACTCAAGAACAACAACTCTCCGCAGTCAAAAGCTCCTGGTGTACTTACGCGCTGTAGTAATGCAGAGTGCTCTGGCAGGTCCGTATTTTGCACAACAGTTCTGCGGGATGTTCGTCCACATGAAAGCAGCTGGGGTAACGCCGGCAGAGCTGTGAGCACCTCCATAAGCCCTCCTGCCTTCTGACTGCCGGGTGGTCCTGTCTGCACCCTGTGCTGACCACAGCATGGCCTCACGTGCCGGGAGGTGTGTTACCCCAACAGCCTTATTCAAGCACGGGGTGTCCTGCCTGATTTGGAGGACATGTTCTGGCTGGACAAGGAGCTGCTTGCTTTGACAACCTGTGTCACCCGGAGAAAGGACCAGGGCTCCTCCGGTGGAGTGAACACCCCCAGTACCACAGGGAAGATCTCTTCTCTCCAGCGAGGCAGAGCGTTTAGCGCATGCAACTTCCAGCTAGACCCCACAGCCTGGGAGGTTCTCCAGGGACTACCCAGCCCTGATCTTGGCAGAAGCCAACGCAGCCTAGTTAGAGCCCCTTCCAGCTGGCTCCGAGCCCGTAGGCACCATCTGCCAGCAGACATGTTGCAGCATGCCACGTCTTGGCCATTTCACTGTCCCTGCACCACGGAGGCGTCCTGGGAGGTACTGGTGTTGGTTCAATGCCCACCAGTAGGAAGTCCCCGTGCCAAGGGGAATCCCCCCAACTCGCAGCCCCCAGCATCTTCAGCTCCCTTTGTGTCTCCCAGGCAGCAGAGGGGGCAGGGAATGGGTTTGAATACATCAGGGAGGCAGCTACAACCTGCCAGGCATCCCCTACACACCATGGCACCCACCGCTCTGTGCCAGTTTGGACGTTTAATTGTGTTTAGGAGAGAGTCCCTGTGGGCTACACCCATGCAGTAAAAATGTTCTCTGGCCCTAAGGGCAAGTGGCATGGCATGGCTCACCTTTGAAGAGAGGAACTCTCTATATTCAAACTGTCTGCAGTAAAAAGTCCCCTGGCTGTGTTTTCCCCTGGACCATGCCAAGGTGCTGTTTGAGTGGGCACAGGCCAAAATATCTGGAAATTTTGTTAGTTACAACATGTGTACAATTGCAAACCAGTGCTTGAGCCCTTTAGTTTATTAATATAGATATGCCCTGGATTTGACCTCCAGATCAAGGAAGCTTATTGATCATTATTCTTCCAGACCCTCTTTGTTTATTCTTCAGTCTTTCTGGGATATCAGGCTACTGCATTCAGCAGCTTGGCATACTTAGAAACTTCCCTGCTCCAGATCAGGACAGATTTCCTGCCAGCAAGGGCTATGGCACTGCAGAACAATCTCTTACAGGGGAAATGTTGAGACAGTCTGGCCCCTGTGTGCTGGAGAGAGAGTCTTGCATCGGCCAGGGAATGGCCAGCAAACCCTGAACTTGGGAATGTTTTCTGCCTTGGCTCCTGTGATAGTGGGAGAGCAAGAGAGGGATAGAGGAGAGGGCTGTGCCCTGCCACTGCAGGGGAAGCCACCCCATCTTTTGCTCTTAGGCTGTTCTCAAATATTTTTTGTCCGGTTCTTTCTCTTGTTTTTGTTGCCATAACATTGCAAAGCAAAACCTGCTAATGCCAGTTGTTCCCTCCGCACAAGGGACATGGCCTCTCAGCTGCTCAACAAGTTTCCTCCTTTTCCTAGGCTCCCTTTCTCAGAGAGCAGGAGCTGCTCCATGTACCAATATCTATCTGATACATTCAGGGCAGGAGGATGTCTTCTCTCTGATACTAAATGACTTTGCCCGTGGTTTCTCAGCCTGTTTGGAAGGAAAAAGTAGTTGCTGGATAACATTCACCATTATTTAGATTGGCGGTAGGAAACCAAGCTGGGCTAGTTTGATAACTTTGAAAAGTACAGGTTCCTCAGACCAGTGTTTCTTTTGGACACGTACATTCAAGTAACAATTTATGTCTTTAATATAAAAACACCCTAATACTCTTTACTAAATGTTGCCAGTTCAGTCTGAACTCTGATTTGCTTTGAAGGTGTTTGGGATCATATCCTGTAGCCAGGAGAAGCTGGAGCATTTCTAGTCATTAACCAAGAATGAGTCTGAAAGGGGCTTTGGGGCTCAGAAATGTGGAGGCATTGGAGTAACCTTTTCTACTCAAGGTTTGAATCCCTTCTTAGACAACAGCTATTGCAGGGAGAAACTCCAAACTCCTCGAACATGCTGGGCAGAGCAGGTCAGTAAGAGATGATGTCTGGTCTGAGAGGGTCCTAGGACCTGCTGCAAAATCAGTGGAGTCAACAGGTTTTGAGTCAGGTCTCAGATGATTCTGTTCTGCAATAAACGTAGGGGAACAGCAGTAACTGTAGACCATGGTGTCCATTTTGATCACTATGATGGCATTATAACCGATTCCCAGTGCACAAACACACCCTGTTTCCTTTGCTTGCTTAGCAGCTCTTATGAACGAAACATGCTGTTGAAAGGGAGTTGCAGATAATGTGGCTCCCCTGAGCCTTTCAAACATGTTATAAAACCAGTGGAGCCAAAATAATCATCATTATTAGTAAGCAGACTTGGAGCCTGAGTCTGAATCTGCTGTGAGTATAAACAACCTGTGTTCATGTGCATCCTGCCTGCCTTTGGTGACTAACATTTCACTGTGAGATTAGGGGTTGAAGGCTCTGAGATAATAGTTTCAGCTGTGTGCCTCTTAGTGCTATTAAGCCCATAGAATATCAGAAAATTTATTGCTGTGACTTAGTTGCAAACTCCCTGGAGTGGACGAGGGTTGCGGACCTCATGATAAATAGCACGCGCTAATATTTAGCAAATGATAATGCAGACCACAGAAAAGTATGGAGAGAGGAAAATACATTCCCAAGGGCTGATAACTAGTGTAAAGAGCCAAGAAATAGTTTAGAGTGGGAGGGAAGTTCCCCAGCTTCCCTCCTCCATGGGTAAGTCAGTGCCTCACTGATGCGCTGCACAGGGCCGGTACTGATCCCTCCAGCACCAAAGTTACTCCTGGCAACAGTTCAGAAC
This sequence comes from Aviceda cuculoides, assembly GCA_035590195.1. Taxonomy (NCBI): domain Eukaryota; kingdom Metazoa; phylum Chordata; class Aves; order Accipitriformes; family Accipitridae; genus Aviceda; species Aviceda cuculoides. The sequence continues at coordinate 40,492,428 of JAVJGG010000073.1, read as the reverse complement.
ATGCAGATTCAGAGCCCTGCAGGCAGAGCAGACCTGATGTTTTCCAGCCCCAGCTAGAAGGTGATAGAGCCTATATTCAAAGCAGATGAAACAGCTTGTGGCTAAAGCTCAACTGGTTGTTTACAGGGCTTCTCTGATGCCTCTGTGCCATCTGCTCTATGCACAGGGCAGATATTTGTAAGAACATTTCCCTGTCACCACTTCCCAGCTGCTCCCTTTCCAGTGAGCTAAAAAATTCCCCATCTTCTTGCACCCAACCAGTGAGGGCATACCTCCACTAGAAATCTCCCCGTGCCTGGGATATGCCCTCCTGGAAGAATCACGTTCCCTGACCGTAAACAGAAATGTGCCGTCGGAGAGGGTGAGGCAGACGTAACGTGATGTCAGCTGGTGGTGGGTGAGCCCTACTTGAATCAGGATCGCTTGGTGAGGTATTAAACATGCGTGTGTGCAGAGAGCACTGCGCCAAAATACGTCAGTCCTTGAGGCTGGAGGGTTCGTACAGCTGGTAGGTGGTTGCAGTAAGGCAGGGGCTGGGGTCACCCACAGCCTCTTCTCCTTTTTGTGGCCTTAAACAGAGGCAGCTGGAAGGTAGATGATGCTGACCAGCTGTGTCTGCTGCTTGCTGGTTGGTATGGGGAAGGGGCCAGGCGTGGTGAATTCCTGGTGAATGAGGAGAAGGGGATGAGAGGGAGGAATGAGAGGGGCAAGTCACAGCCTTGAGACACGACGGGTCAGCAGTGGATGGGGCTGCGTCCCCTTGATGCCCGCAGGAATTCTGTACCTATTTCATCACTGTATTCTGACCTGCGTTAGAGGTTGGTCTTTTTGCCTAAAATATTGTATGCAGAGAATCTGTTTATTCATCCCCAACCCTGACCCAGTGCAACACAAGCTCGCAGCATGCTGTGGGTCATTACAGGGTGGTGCAAGCCTTTGCAGAGCTCTCTGTGCTACAGTGATGGAAAAGGCCCACCTCGTGCCCCACCACTGTGCTTAATCCACAGCTGAAATGAGGAGAGTTCAGAGGCAGAGGGCAGCAATTGCCTAATGACTTTAGGTGTTGCTTTGGGGTGGGAGGTGGAAAATGATGCAGGTAAACAACTGATCGTGAAGGGTAAGGCTTTGCTTGCAATGGAATTTAATTCAGATATTTTTCTGTCAGTTGTGAGAAATACAGCCTGTTGATGATCAGAGATACAGTCATGGCACTTCTGAAAGACAAGGATTAGAACTGCAGCCTGTGTCCAGTGTTAGGTGTTTGTGCTTGGCCTCATAAGGTGAGAATTAAAGTTTCCTGTGTGATTATATGGAAACTGTACTAAAACATACATAAAGCCAAATTGTAGGTCATGCGTTTCAGATGCTGGAAAGGGGGAAATGTTGAAGAGCCTGTGGCAAAATCCGATGTATGTACGTGTGACTGCAAAAGATCAGAAGAAGGCATAAGCATCTGATTTAGAATACTTGTACTGCAGAGGCAGATTCGTAGCATATGTTAAGAGCTTATAGGGAACAGACCATGCAATATGTGATACCACACGCAGAGAGAGCTAGCACACTGGAAACTTCATTCTCCTGGGAAAAAGATCACGGAGAAACATTTATTTTTAAGAGGCACCCTCATGTTTTATTTATTCGTGCTTTCTGTCGTGATATTTGATAGCATTGCATTTCATCAATTGGAGACACGCTGCTTGGGAAGGCAGGCTTGGAGAGTACCTGTGCTCTGCTCAAACACATTTCCCTGTGGCTGCATACCATACTAGTCCCCTTATTTGACCATTGTGCATCCTGAGAGCAAATGGTGCGTAGTTAGGTTTAGCTAATGAAGTATATCCTGAGAGAGATGCACTGGAGGAAGATGTCATAGATTAATAGACCCAAGGAGCAGGTCAGCGATATGCTTACAAGTAGTAAGCCCAACCCTTCCTCCTGAGTTTAAAAATAAATTAACATGAAAACTGTACACTTTCAAACCCCTGTGTGCTCAAATCAGAGCAGCAGTGCCATAAATAAACCTGCTCCTCATCCTTGTTCCTTCCACATAACGCAAGGGAGCTCACTGTCCTGCCTGTGCCGTCCCTCTGCTCTACCTGACAGCCCTTTTTGTGAGCAGACCGAAATACTGTGAGTTCAACCTCCGGCTGTGGGCGAGCAGGAGCCTCGCATAGTTGTCTACCCTCTCGCTGGAGTGGAGGTGACTGGTGGAGGCACATCCCTATCAGCCAAGAATCTCTCATCTGTGGTGACACACAGGCCCTTCTGTCAACATCTCCTCCATGCCGGATGAAATATCATTTGGGTGAGGCCAGGGGGAGCAACCTTTCTCCTTCAGATCCCTTTTCCAGGGACTAGGGACTGCTTCCAGGGCATTGAACAGGCAGCCAAGGCCTCTTACTGCTCTCTCTGCTGACACTGCCACTCAGCATCCTCCTGCGGCACAGCCTGGGGCAATGGGAGTCTGCTGGCTGCTTTCCAGCCACCAACAGCTGCATGTTCCCCTCCTGAGAAGCAGGTCTGGTCCTAGGGAGATGGTCTGATGCCATGAAATTTAGGGAAAGACCTGAGGCAAAGCTGCAGCACTGGGAGGAAGGGATCATTGCTGGGAGAGGGAGCGCGGGAAAGACTATAGGAAGGGAAGCGACAATAGCAAAGAAAGAAATGATTGGCAGAGGGAGGTGGGGCTGACGGGCAGGGAATGGAAGAGAACACTCTGAGAGGAGTGGTTTGATCACTTTGTAGGTAATTCAGGATACTTGAACCAGGATTTCAATATGGGTTTTTTTATTATTATTATTCCAGCTCTGATCTGTGAGTTACTGCAAAAGAATTCTATTATTGTTGCTTGCCTGACTTTCCCCATTTATGAAACAGGTATAATGGCCATTAGCAACCCTACAGCAGGTGAGGGCATCTTAAGATCCTAGCCTGGAAGTGTTGACACTTGAGCATTATTGATAGACATGTGGAGACAGGCTGTCTCTGTGAATACTTCTGCGAAAATCTTCTTGAGTGTCTTTAAATTTGGCAGCTCCTAGAGCACGTACACCAAACCTGAAGCACCTTCACAAGGTCTGACGTTGGTACTTATGCCCTTAACTGTTCTGCCTCCTCGTGACAGGCTTTGCAATGTCTGGTGATGTAGAGGCTGTGATGAGGGGAGGGAGCAACAGAGCTCCGAACACATCCTTAAGGACCAACCAGCCGTAAGATTTGTCTGCAGCTCCAAAAGTGCAAGTGATGGAGGTCTTTGCCTGCACCACTGCTGGATACCTGGGCAGACCTGAGTGACCTTAGATTTATTCCCTCTCTGCTTCAGGTCTGTATTTAAAAAAAACAAATATGAGGATACTTCCCAGGAGAGTAATGAGGGTAAGCAGAGTAGGACGTGATGAGGTGTATTGAGACTCCATGGAAGTGCACAGCTGGAAGTTCATTAGAAAGGTGGATGTTTGTCATCTGCCATTCATCATGCCACTCACCTTGCTGCACTCCACCCTCAGTCGGTGATCGTTAACATCACTCAGACTTGAAGTGATTTTAACAAATTGCTTGAGATGTGCTGTTTCTCATTTCAATAGGTCTTAGTCAAGACAACAGAGGCAAATAGTTCAGTGTCATAGATGCTGATATCAAGAGACTTACCTGGTCCATTTTGATCTTCTTTGTCTTGCTTCTCTTGTCTCATCAATCACTGCTGGACTCCATAATTGAGTCTCTTTGAGATCCTCTCTTAGGATCCACAGCCCAAGCCTGAAGCTTCCTAAAGGACTGGTCATTTTGAAGATCTTCACCATATCTTCAGATGTGTTCAGTTCTCTTTTCAGAACCCAAGTAAGTGATGAGGTTTTCAGATATAAGTATTTTAGATATGGTTGTGACCATTAGTCTGCTACTTGTCTACCATCATCTCTGTGCTTGAGCTTCACTTGCATATGTGTACAGTAGATATGTTGACTGGTGGGACATAGTAGGGAGCCGGAGATGTTCAATAGCTTGATGTTCAGTTACTTGAAAGTTTCACATCTTCGGAACCAAGGCAGTGTTTGGCCTTTATTTTTCTCCCTACTTTGCTGTCCCAGAACTGCCCTGGCCAGTTATTACATTTATGCCAGTCTGAGTCGCAGGGCAGCTGGAACAAGCTGTTCTCTTCATCACTCTTTGGAGAAGGCTGTCTGACTTAAAGGGTAGGGCCCCTTGTAAAGGATGCTTAATTTTCTTCAATTTATGTCATTTTCCTGCTCAGATGTTTGGCTTTTCTGGGGTGTGTGTGTGTCTCTAAACATCAGGAACTCTGTTGAAACAGCTATTTCATTTCTGCTGATGGAAATTCACATTTATGTTTAGTGGAATGACGAAAAGAAATCAAGAGCTCTTTCTCATGACCTTGATCCTCCCCTTTAATCACAAAAAGTTGATGATTCAGATATTAAACTGATCCAGAATCCTGTATTACTGGAGTGACCCCCATTGTATGTGGTGGAAAAAGAGTTCTGATCTCTGCAAAGAGTGGCTCTAGGCACTAACTTTTCCCAGTGCCAATATACCTTACTGCTGTTCCTGTGGGTTAGCTGACTTTCACCAAGTTGGGAAACATCCATAAACAGGGCTGTGAGTGGAAGTGACATATTTACCTCGCCTTGTCTCCTTTCATCCCGTTTTAGACCTCAAACTGTCTAACAGCATTAGGAAGCCCCACAGAATGAGAACTTGAAGTCAGTACTGCTGGATTTACCAAATCTCTCTGCTATCTCCTGACACTAACATTAACTGAATACATTGGGAATGGGGCAGAATACAACCTCTGTGAGATGAGTTTCAGGGATATGGGAAACAGAAAAATCTTAGAAATAAAACTTGGGAAACCAGATCTGCCTGCTATGTTTTTATTGCAATTAGTCAAGGAGCTGGCTTACATAGTTGTCTCTGAAAACCAGAAGAATCAAACAAGAACCAGAGGACAGAGGAAAATATGTTGTATTGATCTTTACGAATAAGCAGCAGTTAAAAGAGCTAGTAACTAGCCAATAACTTTGGCTTCCATCTCTAGTAAAATGGTCTAAATAAGGAAAGAAGCAGAATTTGCTGTGCCATGCATTTACATGGAGCCATGTGTATGTTAGCTAACCCTCAAGATAGTTGCCAAAACAGAATATAAATGATGGAAAAAGAAAGGGGTGAATTTTGTCATAACAGAATAATGGAGAAAATACTAAACAAAATAAATCTGTAAGCAGTTAAAGCAAACCTCATCTCTGGTAAAGAAGAGTTTATTGAGTTTTCTGTGTGACTCAGAGCACACTTTAGTTATTAATTCAGTTCCTTTAGTGGCATGTAGGAGGTATGCAGACCCTCTACACAAGTTAACTTTACCATTGAGAAGGAACATGAGTGACACACGCATAGATTTTTAAGAAGCAAATCCAGACGTAACTTAATCACTTAGTTTGATCCAACTGTAGACCAAGTAGATGAAAAGAATGTGGTCATTTAATCTGTGTAAATAAGATGTCTGTTAATGTACTGAGGCAATTAATGTATTGTTTCATGAAGACTGAGCTGAAAAAATTAATTTAGATTGACTGGAGATGAAGATTATAAAACAGACTGAAAACAGGCTGGAGGGACCAGAAACACATAGTGATGAATAAATGCCAACACTTGGTGGGAGATACCTCAGGGGAGCAGTAGGGAACAATGTTAAACTGTTTTTGCTTAAGATCCTTATTAATGATTTGGAAGGAGGGTTGGCTATGATGTAAGCTCAGTGCTGGGATGGTGCTCATCTTGGGAGAGATTTGCTTTTCAAAGTGCTAATACTAACAACTTTTGATCTGGGAAATTCTGGATAAATCAGAATCACGGAAAACAGTGCCAAGAAGTTCAGTCTGGGGCCCCTACCTGGAGTCCTAGTGAATGCACCTGTCTGTAGATGCTTCACTTTGAAATCCAGGTCCATGAGGTCCACCATTTAGAGCAAACCGAAGTTCTCTTGGTTTCCACTATGATTCAGCCTCTCCCACTTATTTATCTAATGTTTGTCCAACTTTCTCCACACTGGAGTCTCCATACCAGAGCCTCCTGGCTGACCCCATAAACATGCTGTTTCATTGTACTGGTATTTGAACATCTATTGTGATTCTAGCAAGTATCTTCATACTATTAAACATTTCAGACAGAGGGCTGGTGAAGCAATAGGAAGTTGTAGGGTGTCTGTTTCCTTACTGAATTTACTGTTCCCCAGCCTGTTTCCAGAGGCCTGGGATTTACCCAGTGAAAGCTGCACTTCAAGACTGTCCTTTGGGGACTATCATCATTGATTTGAGAATGGAGATTCAGTCCCATGGGTCATCTGTCACCCCTTGACTTTGCTTGTGGGTGTTCAGCAGTCCGGCTGAGAGGAGAAGGGCATGGTGCTGGCTGGGAAAAGGGATGGGGCAATGCAGCTTTCCTTGCTGCACGCAGCTGGGCAGGTAACCCCATCCCATATCTGGAAAGAGGGGCAGGGAGAGAGGGAAATGCAGAACGATTTTGCTATCGTTGCGCAAATGGGTTTGTTGGCACTGTCCGTCACTAGTTGTAAGGCTCCGTAGAAGTTACTCATCCATTAGGTATTGCCCCAGGAGCGCTCCATCACCCTGCATGTCTCCTGCAAGGCTCAGGAAGAAATACGGTGGGATTGTCAGTGCTGGATTCAGTTTGCAGGCCGCCAGTTTGTCAAGGCTGGTTTATATTCTGTGTTGCAAACTCCCTGGCACACAGAATGTCTTAATGGGTTTCATTTACACGATGGGGTTGCTTCTTTGTGATGTTAAGGAAACATGCACAGTGCTTAGACACTGAATAGCAGGACTAAGGTTAGGAGGCAAATTAAAGCATGAGTGACAAAAGGGACAAGATACAGCCAAAAAGCAGGTGAGGATGGAGAGAGAGCAAGCAAGGGTTAACCACAGGAGCACATTTATTTCAGCCCCTGTAAGAATCTCGTTTTTTTCTGTGGAGTCTTCTGGTTTGGGTAGAGATACCATAAAATATGGCAGTCTGAGGGTCACAAATGCCAGATTTCCTTCCTCTCCTTCTCCAGGAGGGAACATCCATCACCTAATCTTGTGCCTAATTGAACATTGCTTTGGGACTTGAGTAGGAGGAATGACTAAAAAGTAAGAATGAATTGCTTGATTCATTCTCTGATCATTCTTTACAAGTATTAGAAAAGGTGTTATTATCCATTACTGCTGAAAGATCGTTATTTTAATTGTCCTTTGATGAGAACAGAAAACAAGGGAATTAGTTACTCATTAGTGGTCCATTAGTAGTGTGTAAAGAAAAAAGCAGAATCCCATGAAGCTTTTCCTAAAGATGACATTTATTAGGTTGTAAAATAGCCTCCCACAGAAGCGTTTGAAGCCCTGTCACTTAACTGATAGGTTACTGAGACCTGGAGGCCATAAGACCTCCCTCAATTAATTGCTGTTTGAACTGGAGTGAAACTTTAAAATTGTTGGTTTGAGGATTGCCAGTGACTGTAAGTATCCCACAACCTTGCAAATTTGTCAAAGAAACTGGATTTATTTCTGTTCTGTTCTGAATGTCTAGATTTAACTTCTAGCTATTGGCCATTGCTAGATCTTTTAAGGCTGAAGAAACCTTGTTAGCTAATTCTTATTCTTTCTTTAAATACTTATAGTCTGTGATTAAGAAACCTCTTAGCCTTTTCTTTGTAGAATTAAAGAGGTAAATCTTCTCATGTCTTTCTTCAGAATGAAGTTTCCCAATTCTTCATTCATTCTTGTGGCTTTTCCCAAACTCTTTCCCATTTCTTAGTATCCGCAGTCTCTGAAATAGGCTCTGAATATCAGCAGCAGTTGCACCAATGCCAGATTGGGATGATATATAATTTCTTTGCTTCTTCTACTAGACGTGACATCTCTAATACATGCATTACCCTGCTGAAGATGTCAGACTGGTAGTCCATATTAAACCGGTTAGATTCTATAACTTGCTAGGATTTTTCCAGTTTGCTTCTGGCCTCCTTTCTCCTGTCTGAGAAGCAAGATCTCCAGTGTTTACTTTTACATTCAAGACTTTGCATATGTCTATACTGAAATTCATACTGTTGGCTTGTGTGCAGTTTATGGGATTGCTTTCTGGATTGCTTTGCTTTATTGTCCTCTTTATTCCATACCACTTCCCAAAATTTCACAAGCTTACTAAGTAATAATTTAACTTTTTCTTCCATGTCAGCAATAAAAATATTAAATGGCAACTGGTAAGCTAGGATCTATATGGGACCAAAAGTTTACTTGCCGAGTGAACATTTGCCATTTTAATTTGGAAAGGTATCAGTTAGCTGGCCTCCAATTCATCTACGCTGTACTATGTTGATTTTAAACCAGTCAATGTTATTACTCAATAATTCAAGTCTGGTGCTTTTCAGAAGCCTATTACATCAACCCTATTACTTTTATCAACCTCATTTGTAGGGTCATCAAAATGTGAGACTGGATTAATTTCACAAGATTCCTTTTCCATTACACATTGGTGATGGACAGTAATTATTTATTTGCATCACAGGTATTCTGTGTTTTTGCCTGGGATTGATGTGCAGCAGACAAGCCAATGATGATAGGCCTATTTACCCCTTTCTAATGTATGTGGTGTATGGAGAGCATCAACTTATTTACCAACTTCTAAAATGAATTTCCAGAAGTTACAGAAAGGTGTTGTGTTGCAGTTTGCTGGGGGCATACATACAAGCAGCTACTGGATTTCACTAAGGGCTTTTAATTTTTAATATTATTCTAGATGTGTCTGTTGGTTTTTATTATTGTATCTTACTCCCTTCTGAGTAGCAGTTTGCATACAGAATCTCTTGGGTATGCGCTTCTTCAGAAAACGGGCAGGAGGAATCCTTGGGAAGATCACCTGACCTGGCCTGAACTATATTATTTTATTTTCTGTTCTATTCCTGCACTCATCAGACAAGCATTTGAACATCTTCCAGTAGTGCATTAAGCAAAATGATTATACATCTTTCAGCTATTGTTTTCACAATCTCCCCTCTGGGGAGGAATGTTTGAAGTGCAGCATATTATTTCGATAGGTTTTTAAGGCAGTTTGATTTTTGTGAAATGTGTATCCTCTTATGTATTTTAGAATCATAGAATCACTTAGGTTAGAAAAGACCTTTAAGATCATCAAGTCCAACTGTTAACCCAGCACTGTCAAGGCCACCACTAAACCATGTCCCCAAGCACCACATCTACACGTCTTTTAAACACCTCCAGGGATGGTGACTCCACCACTTCCCTGGGCAGTCTGTTCCAATGCTTGACAACCCTTTTGGTGAAGAAATTTTTCCTAATATCCAATCTAAACCTCCTCTGGTGCAACTTGGGGCCATTTCCACTTGTCCTATCGCTTGTTACTTGGGAGAAGAGACCAACCCCCACCTCGCTACAACCTCCTTACAGGTGGTTGTAGAGAGCGATCAGATCTCCCCTCAGCCTCCTCTTCTCCAGACTAACCAGCCCCAGCTCCCTCAGCCGCTCCTCATCAGACTTGTGCTCCAGGCCCTCACCAGCTCCGTTGCCCTTCTCTGGACACGCTCCAGCACCTCCATGTCTTCCCTGTAGTGAGGGGCCCAAAACTGAACCCAGCACTCGAGGTGCGGCCTCACCAGTGCCCAGTACACTGGACACAGGACAATCAGTTCCCTAGTCTCTTTTAAATTTTAATATCAAACTCTACAAAAGTAGGATAGGTTGAACGCATTGATTTTTGTAATTGCAGATGTACTCAGTTTTCCTTGGTAACAAGAGTTATAAAAGCACATAAAACACAAACATGCTTCAGTGCAATATGTACATAAGCCACACAAATGCTCTCCCAAAACAGGTCCCTGGCTCCAGGCTGAAGCTCTCAGGGATTATCCTAAGACTCTGTCCTTTCTCCCCTTGCCCAGGAGAAAGGCAGAACTGAGAAAGGTCCTGAGATAGGGCTCTGTGGTCACTTGGTTTTGGCAGGTCTCACTTGTCAGCAATATTTTTTGAAACGCACATATGGGCTGTGTCTTCATCCTGACTCGTCTTTCCCAACTCTTCCAGACCAAAAGAACCTCTCACGGCTCCGCTGTGGATTTGCACTACTGGATTGGCAAGGATTCATCTCAGGATGAGCAAGGGGCCGCGGCACTGTACGTCACCCAGCTGGACAATGAGCTCGGGGGGAGCCCCGTGCAGCACCGAGAAGTGCAGGGACATGAGTCTGAGACCTTCCAAAGTTATTTCCGCAACGGCATTATGTGAGTAGCATAAAATACCCTGCAACGAGGTGGGTTATGGTCCCCAGGATTCCCTCTGCTCCTCCACATCTCAGAGCCATCGACATTCCAAAAATCTGAAAAATATGGATCAGCACTGAGGTTGGTCAAAATTCAGAAGAAAAATTTCCTATTTTGAAAATTTTAGTTGTAAGCATTGAGTCTGAAACCATGTCATTCTGTTCTACTGATTATTTTCCGAGATGTTTGCTGTAATTGCACCTCCCTTTTGTTCACCTTAGGGTATTCCTTCCTCTCCTCTACACGCTTTAGAAATATGTCCATTCAGGGCAGTTCAGACTAATATCCACCTGGAAAAGAAGTGCTGATTTGGCTCACACTGGGAGTAATCCTGTAGTGGAAGGAAAGTTTGACTCTGAACTTCTGCCATCTAAAAGATACTGTTGAATCCAATTCTGTGGTCTTTGCTCCCTTTGGGGTCTTTGGAAGGTGACTCCAACAGCCATCCTCCTGGAGGACCTTCACTGGCAATAAACAGCCTAAAAGTGCCTTGCTCTTAAACAGCTGAAGAAAGCTCAGATGAAAACCCATCCTCGGTTAATACCTTGTATCCCAGTCTGGTTTTTGATACCTCTGTATTGTGCATCTCTACAACCTTTCATGAGTTTCCTCGGAACTTTTGTGAGGCAAAAAAAGTGCTTTTATCCTCATCTTAAAGATGAGTAAGGGGCAATGAAGGACTAAAATTCAGACCTTCAAAAGCATGTAGGTTTATAAGTCTATTTGGAAACCTATCTGCCTCTGAAATCAGTATGAGTTAGACTTCTTGGTCTAAACCACATCCCTAAGGTCAAACAGAAAGTCTGAGGCAGAATGAGAAATTAAACCAGGCTCTTTCCACACCTTGGCAGGTGGACTAATCACCAGAGCATCCTTCTGTGGATATGTTCAACTGGGCCAAACAAGTCTAAAGTACTGTGAATCATTCACACGCCTGACCACGTTTGCCAATGTCTTCCAAGCTACGATAAAATACGTATAATACCCACGTGGCAAAATTATAAGACTCTTAGTAATTGTCGCTTTTTCCCGTAAACGGCAATTACATTCTGTCAATCATTACTGTAGTATGAACATTGGATCTGTTTTCTAAAATGTTATAGGATATGTGAAAGTAGGTTAGCCTTGCCCAAAACCCAGTAAAAAGGCTCTGGGACTTCCTTGGGGGACCGTGTCCTCTCATGATGTGTTTGTGTCTTCCTTGCAAAGTTGCATGGAAAGGAGGGGATGGCATCATGCAGTGAGGCAATACAGTGCTAACAGCTGCTATTGCAAAGTGTGTGTTCAAGGATGGAGGAACAAAATTGGTAGATTAAATCTGAGGGAAAGACAGTGTCCTATACCTTTTTACAATAGCATTTTGTTCTACTTATGGCAACAATTTCCTACCCAAGCTGCTTTTAAAAGAATAACTATTTTAAACAAAACCAGATTTTAGCAAAAAGTCTGTTTTCTGCAAAATATGCTTCATTTTTTAATTGAATGTTTACAGCATATTTCAATTCTGAGATGCCACTGCCACAGTTAATGGGATTTTCGGTTTGGTTGTGTTATGTTTCCATTGCCATCCCTGACCTACGTGTTCATCTACACACCTTTTCCCAAGATGCACAACAGCAACACAACATTCGTAACAGGCGGATGAACAACGTGAGGAGTCATGGTTTGACCAGGGACCATAAACAGTAGCGTCAGGCAATACAGCATTTGACATTCCATTTTTAGGACTTTGAGATTATATTGACTCTAAGTTTTTTAGTTGTCACCGAAAGCTTGAGATGTTCTCAGAGGCTAAAGGGAAAGGCATTTTCTAACCAGCTCTAACTCTTTATTCCCTGCTACACAACAGCTACAAGAAGGGTGGAGTGGCTTCAGGATTTAAGCATGTGGAGACCAATATGTACAACATCAAGCGTCTTCTTCATGTCAAGGGGAAGAAGCATGTGTCAGCCACAGAGGTAAAAAGAAAAGCCCTCTCTCATTATGGATCATTTCTCCTTACCTCTCCTCCTACACCCATTTTCAACCAGGTTTGCCTGCTAGACAGCTCATCTCTGCTCAAGAACCCCTACTACAGAATTGTTTTCAAGACCTCGCTCGGGCGTTTGGTACTATCACGAGAGAAGCCATTGGGCTCTGAATAGCTGAACGCTACAAAAAATGAGCATATCATTGCAGACCAGTTCTCACACCCCCAGGGCCAAGTTTGCAATGGCTGTGACTTGCCTCCTGCAGCTCTTGTGGTCCCTCCTCGTTTGCCAAATGCTTTAATTTCCTCATGACAGGTAGCACTTTCCTGGGACAGTTTCAATAAGGGGGACGTTTTCTTGCTGGACCTCGGCAAAGTGCTGATTCAGTGGAACGGCCCCAGCTGCAGCATTGCTGAGAAATCCAGGGTGAGTACAGACCTCTGGTTTACTAGCAGTATTTTGTGATGCCTGGAGGGAGAAAAAACGAAACAAAACAAAACAAAACAAAACAGCACTCAGTGTTTGCACAGGGAAAATCTCAGTAAAACCAACAATACACAGATAAACAGAGATCGTGGTAAATCATCTTCTTGCCCATCTGCTGGTATCAGAGGCCCAAAGAACTGCTTTGCTCCAGTTCAGACCTGGCCTCAGCTTGGGTTTCATGGACAGCCATGAGCACATCAGTAGCTCCAGCTCCAGAAAGGCATCCAGCTCCTCTGCTTCTGGGGAGGTCTGTCTCCATCTGTCTGTGCCCCGTAGTTTGCATGATGTGGGACTAAAAAGTCAGCAGCACCAGGAGGCTTAGCTGCAGTAATTACCCCATAGGTAGACAAATTTTCTTTTTTCTTTTTTTTTTTTTTCAGACTCACAGGGAATTCCAGCTTGTTCAGTATGAGACAAGCAGGAATACATAACCCAGGTGTTGATAGGTCAGATCCATAGCTCTTAAGGCACTTTGCAAAGGGGTCGTTATCCTTATTTTACTGATAGAGGAACTGAGATACAGAGATGTAATAAAGCAAGATATGTTAGTGAGTTATCAGCAAAGTTGGTGGCCTAATTCATAGCCAGTCATTATACATATTAAAAGGCAGGTGGGACTGCTCTTCACATGACAGTGCCTGATGAGCTAGGAGAGGGGGGAGCTTCGCAGGGAAGGCACTTTTCCAGGACACAATGGCTAGAGGAGAAGAGCCAGTGGAGGGTGGAGAAGGGACAAAGAAACTCTCAGGACACAGAGGAGGGGGAGCAGATAGAGGGAAGGCTGCTGTGAGGAACAGGTCATGGTTCATCTCAGGCCTGGCAGTCAAGCAGGTCGTCTCCTAGGTCTAACAAAGAGGGGCCCCTTTCAAAGCTGTTGCGGTAAGAGCCATGGAAAAAAGAATTCAATGGAAAATGGGAATTTCAGTCTACTTAGTTGCTTGGCATTTCACACTGCTTTTTTTACAGAAGACATCCACAGGTTTTGAATACTTGAAGCTTTTAAATGTAAAATGTCACCACGGGGCACCCAGGGTCCTGCGGCTCTGCAGCACCCAGCCTCCTTGTCCTCAGCATGCATGCATCTCTCTCCCAGACCATCTCAGAAGATCACTGGACCTGCTCATGTACAGTCACCCATAGGCAACGCCTGTTGTGGCTACTGTGTGCCTGTGCCCTGCGGGACCAAGCACCCGGAGCGACTGTAACGAGCAATGTTTTCCTGAGAGCTAGTTAACAAGCAGGCTTTATAGACATCAGCTTTTTCAATAGCTAAACTTGGAGGACACTAGAAGCTTCAGAGATCTGTGGTAATCTGGCTTGGACCATTGGCGCTTAGTCCGTGCTCTAGGTCTGCGTCACGCTGAATTTGTCTGGATGAGGACTTACCCCCTGGTGATCCTTGTGCAGGGTCTCGCGCTGGCTCGCAGCATCAGGGACAGCGAAAGAGGTGGCCGCGCTCAGATCGGCATTATTGACAACGAGAAAGACTCCCCAGACCTCATGCAGATCATGAAGATGGTGCTGGGTGAGAGGCGCGGGGAGCTCCGAGATGCCATCCCAGACGCGAAAGCAGATGAGCTGCAGAAAGCAAATGTCCGGCTCTACCAGTAAGTCCGGGGATGGGCTGCAAACCCTATCCTTTCTCACGGCGAGTGCTGTGAAGCTGACTCTGCTTGGTGACTCTGTCTTTCAGTGTCTACGAGAAGGACAATGACCTGGTGGTACAGGAGATAGCCACCCGACCCCTGACGCAGGATCTGCTCCAGCATGAGGTGAGAGAAAGCCATCAGTCCTTGCGGCGAGGAAAGGATGCTGTGGCTTGCTATATTTTCAGCTGAGCACCTGTTTCAATGGTATACCCTCTTTCCTGAAAATTATCAGCCCTTCCACCATTCAGGTTTATCAGGTGTCCCCTGAAAACAGGACAGCTTAGCCCTACTAAGTGGCCAGAAGTAGGTGGTGCGTTGAAGCTGCTCTAACGAGAGATGGCAAATTGACCCTCTCAGCCAAAGATGACATTAGCTTGGCAATCAGAGTCAAGGATTGCTGTGGGCCAGCAATAAATTCCAGATGGAAATAAGGCTCCTCAGTACCTCATGTTCAGAGATAGCCCTCCATCTGCAGAGTTCAGAGCAAATAAATACTCTGCTCACAAAATCATGAAGATATTTTTTTCCTGCTGTAGCAAGTGGCTGGTTTCAGTGACCCACCCTGGAAGGAGATTCCTTACAGACCCTCTGTCCAAAGGCTTTCAGAAAACAGAATATTATCTTTCTGGCTAAAATTTGTCAGAGAATCGCTCATCCTTAATTCTCTGCAGTGCAAACCAGCCTGTTCCAAAACAGTGTTGTGCTGCAAGGCTCCAGCTCCCTTATTCACCCTGGTGTCAGCCTCATCAAATCTCAGTCTCCTTCTACAGGCATGTGAAGCTTTTGATTTTCTTGCAAAGTTCAGTCTGAAAAACGAGAAGCCTTTGGTCACGCTGGTTTGTCAGTTTGGAGCACCAGCTCTCTGCAGTGGAGACAGGCTGCTCAGCAGCCATCTCATCCCCTTTGGGTTCGGGATCCTGCTGCATCCACAACAACGCAACACTTTTAGCTCCAGATTAGGGACACAAAATAGTCATGCAGAAGACGTCTAAATTTGGGCTTTTCCTGCTCCTTTAGTATCAGTTTTGGCATAAATGAGCACCACCATCAGCAGACTGAGGATGATATTTCAGCACACGCTTCTCCTGGAGCCTTTTGGAGCTGGTGTTTACATTGGTTTGGGAAAATCTCTCATGAGATGGTAATGGCCAGTTTTGAGCAGTGCCTAAGAAAAATACATATTTTAACTCATTACAGTGAAAGGGCAGCTGCCTGGGTCAGGTGTGCTCGCAAAATCAGCACACCCATGAACCCTTGCACTGTAGGCTTAATGGTAGTTGTAGTCCATTTATGAACCACAGTAAATCCATCCTCTGTTGCCTCTGCTAACGATTGCACCAGGGTTAGAGCTCTGCAAGGCAAGAAATGAGCTAGGTCTACATCTAATCTAAATCTTCGAGAAGGATCCAACCTGAGTAGGCTACGAATTAGGACCTTTGCCTGCACAGAGATTTTTATGTCTGTTTTTTCTGTTTCACCTCAGGACTGCTACATTTTAGACCAAGGTGGGTTTAAGATTTACGTCTGGAGAGGAAAAGCCTCCAGCCTGGAAGAGAAAAAAGCAGCCTTCACTCGAGCTGTGGTGAGTTGTAATATCGTGCAAACAATGTCGTGGGAGGTTGACTAAGTGCTAATCTAGATCTGACCACTAATTACAATTAAGTGTAGGTCTTGAGGAGCTGGCCTGTGTAATAGCAGAGAGAGAAGTTAAACATCTAACGGAGGAGTGATGACATAAATGCAAAATTGTTAGTCACCAAATTGCATTAGAACTAAGAACTGCCACTAAAACTATGAAATTTGTTAAAGAAAAAAAGTATAAAAGAAAATACTTTGTTATGCAGTAAATGGTGGATTTATGGAATTTGTTGATTCAAGAGATGGTGGAGGCAGAAAGTATCAGCAGGGTTGAGATGGGGTTAGACAAATTCATGGTCAAGAAGTCCACTAACAGATATTAAAGGGGCTTTTACATTCTCTCTAACATCCATGACCCAACGTTGTGGCTGCTGGGGAGAGTGAAGGGATCACAGTGAAAACAGCCACCAAGCTCATGTATCACTGAACGGCATCTCTTAATGCCACAGTCCCAGGCACCACTGCTCTGACCCTGAAAAGCATCTCTTGTGTTCCCAACCAAGAGTAACACCTTGTGCAAGTCAGTGAGGAACTCGATTACTTGGGGTCTCTGGAAAAGCCAGACCTTTTATGTAGGTGCTGCAGGCCTCAGCTGCAAGTCCATTACAGGCAACAAGTCTTTTTCACACCACCAATGGATCTGGGCCCAGGTTCTGCCAATTTGTCCTGGTTTTGGCTGGGATAGAGTTAATTTTCTTTCTAGTAGCTGGTATAGTGTTATGTTTGGGATTTAATATGAGAATAATGTTGATAACACACTGATGTTTTCAGTTGTTGTGAAGTAGTGTTTATACCAAGTCAAGGATTGTTCAGCTTCTGATGCCCAGCCAGCAAGAAGGCAGGGGGGCACAAGAAGTTGGGAGGGGACACAGCCAGGGCAGCTGACCCAAACTGGTCAGAGGGGTATTCCATACCATGGGACGTCATGTCCAGTATATAAACTGGGGGAGTTGGGCTGGGGGAGATCACTGCTTGGGAACTACCTGGGCATTGGTCAGCAAGTGGTGAGCAATTGCATTGTGCATCATTTGTTTTGTGTATTCCAATTCTTTTATTATTATTATTGTAATTTTATTATTATTATCATCATCGTCATTATTTTCTTCTTTTCAGTCCTATTAATCTGTCTTTATCTCAACCAAAGAGTTTTACTTTATTTTCCTGATTTTTCTCCCCCATTCCATGGGGTGTGGGGGGGAAGTGAGCAAGCGGCTCTGTGGTGCTTAGTTGCTGGCTGGCGTTAAACCACTACGGTGTGTCATTTGGAAGATGATACAGGGCTCTTCCACTGGGTAGAAGGAGATCTGTTATTAATGGCTATTAATTCAGGTTGGCCAACCTGAGGCAAGCACAGGGCTCACATTAAGGTAGAGCACACCAGCACCTATGCCACTCCTCCAGATGAGCTGCCATGCAGTTATTTTCTGGCAGAGCATGCCTCAACTCTTCCTTTCAGAAAAAAATTAGCTTCAAGGGAGCCTGAGCCAGTAAAGCATTTTGTAGGTTTTTTCACAAGTTGGCATGCTGAAGTGAACACTACAAGGGAACTTAGCTTTTAATTCATCTGTTCACTTGTATGAAGACCATAAACAGCCTCATCCTCAAAGAGATCTTACTAGGAGATACTGAACTTCAGTGTCCCCACCTTCAACCAGGTCTTAGCTGGAGACACCCAGCTAAAATACCAATTACACCTATTGTCTTGGAGAAGAAACACTTAGACAAACTTTGCCTTAAAACCTATCTAGCAGTCCTCAGTGCTCCTTTCAAAAGCTTAACTCGGATGCTTTTTAGTAGGCAATCAATCAGCTCTGCAAATTCTGGCCCTGAGCTACACATGTAGAACAAAAGATATCTCTTTCTTTCAGTGTGGCAGGTGGGAGGGATGGGAAGACCATCTGCTCTGCTTTTCCCTGGGGGTAGTGTGTGGCTGCAGTGTTTACAGCAGAAGATGAATGCTCAGAAGCCCACAGTCAGGCTCCTTTCCTGAACCACGGCTGTCAGCACTGTACCTCCAGGTCATCCTGGAGCCTGCAGAGATAAACATGAGAGCTGTTCCCAAAAAAACGAGCAATGACTTTGGCACTGTGGCAGAACACAGATAATTTTCTTCCCTCTCATATTGTATCAAGCACCTCTTTTGAAGTAGCCTTTTATCTCAATAGTAGTTCTATTGCAAAGAAATAATGTGGTTTTAGAAAAAAAAAAAAAAAGAAAAAAGCATACAGATTTGTGAGTGTTTAGTCCCTTCAGAACAGACATCATGCTCTGGGGTACTTAGCTGGCTCCATCCCTTCACTACCCCGCCATGCGTGCTCTCTATCATACTACAGGGAGGACAGTCTCCTTGTTTTAGAGAGGGACAAAAAGGTTAGAGAAAAGCAAAGAACTGAACTAGGCTCTTGGGTCAGGGGCACAACCCACCACTGCTCCCTCCAGTCCCAGATCCACCCCCAGAAGCCATCAATGGAGCTGTCTGAGATAGAGGAGGAAGCTTTTCGTTAGACCCATTGAGTAAGATTTTCTTCAAGTTTAAGGTGCCACGTAGAGATTAAGTGTAGGATGTGATCCAGGTGACCAGCCTCTAGGGTTAGGGTTCAGTTCCCTGAACACAGAAATAAACACGGATACTACAGTGGGAGCTTGTAGACATCTCTGTTTGTAAGTCTGAACACAAGTCTTGGGGTGAATCCTGCCCCTTGGTCGTGCCACTGTGTTGACTGGAGGATGTTCACTCTTTGGGCTGTTTCAGGTCCATATCCCTCTTCCCATGTGTGTAAAAAGCTCAGTGTGTCCCCACTTATGTCCTTTTTCAACCCCACTAGGGTTTTATCCAAGCCAAAGGCTATCCTTCATCCACCAACGTTGAAGTGATCAATGATGGAGCAGAGTCAGCCATGTTTAAACAGCTTTTCCAGAGGTGGACAGAAAAGGGTGAAACGCAAGGACTGGGCAAAGTCTACACTACTGGCAAAATTGGTGAGCATGTTTATCCTGGATTTGGCTTTCCTACCCGTGCTAAGCCACAGCTGAGGGAACATCATTCACATCAACTGTCTCCTGCCTTCAGTATCCTGAAAATCTAGTGCACATTCTTGTCATTCCTTGTATTTTCCACCTTCTTCAGTAGATGCAAAGGATTTGGGAACTGAGCAACATTCAGAACTGCTGAGGCTTCTTATATGAACTAAACTGCCTCTTATCCCAAATGTAAATGTTGGCAGAAGATCACTTTTATCTGAAAAATTGTATGTAAAATTTCACACATGCAGAACTTCCTAATTTTCTTTATGAAGGGCTAATACTGAACCTGATAAGGAAGTCATGAACAACATTCTGCTTTCATTTACACTGGCATCCATCCAAGACCCTCCTGACATAAATGGAATTATTCTGTATTTACACCAGGTGTAAATGGTGCCTCAATTTATCACACTGCTGAAGTGAATATTACAATGCATTAACCCCAAAGAATAAACAATACCAAAGAGAGAGAACTTGTTGATGAATGGTGGGATGGTGACAGAGATGCTGAATGTCTCCATCAATAATACTCTGAGAGCAGCAAATCTCTTTGCTTTGCAAGTTCTCTCTTTTCTCTCGACTTCTGTCTTTCTCTGTGCTGCCCATAAATTCTCTCTTTATCATGAGCTGGAGAAATGTAGCCATTTTATTTCTGAAAGTGACATTTTAAAAGGAGGTAAATTTGTATAGATTTGGAAAACAATTATGAATTTTCGGTCGGGAGACAACTAATATCTTTACCAGCCAATCATCACTGGAATGCCCTATATGGCCAGTCACCAGCCTGTAACAGATCAACACTGGAGTGTGTGAGCTCTTGCATATTCCAAAACCAACATTGACTTACTGGTGGCAAGACTGACTTCTTGCAGCGTCAGACCAGGCTTTTCTCACGTGTATAATGATTGTGTGTGTGCACGAGGGTGACGCAGGGGGTTCGTATGTAACTGTGCATTCACTGGGTTCTTTTTTTTTCTGCTGGTGCGTGCAGCCAAGGTGGAGCAGGTGAAGTTTGACACCACTCAGCTCCACGCCAGACCGGAGCTAGCTGCTGAGCAGAGGATGGTGGACGATGCCTCTGGGGAGATAGAGGTGAGAGAGCTCCTTTCGCTGACGGACGATGCAGTTACCAGAGCGTTTCCAAACCCCTCTGCCTTTTCACACGCGGCAGCTGTACGGAGCTGTGGAGATGTGCCCACCTATCCTCCCCAAGGAAGAGTGGTTGCAGCCGGAGCAACCTGCTTGCCAACTCTAACGCAGCAGTTGCAGCAGCTTGGGGGCATTTCTCCTCCAACCCATGGCCTGTGGAGCAAAGCAGTCACCAAGCTGACCCTTCTCCTGCTGTGTGCCTGGGTCAGGAGACTGATACAGTCAATTCCCTTCTCACCATGTCTCTCAGTTAGGTCCGTATCAACCAAACTTGTGCAGAGCAAAGGCCCCTCTCCCATTCTTGTGGCGTCCCACAAAAGATGGAGCTGGTTGAGAGAGGGGCTGTGGGGCTGAGAGGGACCTGGAGGCTGCTCCTCCTTGAGGGCTACCGACTGCTGAAAGTCCATTAATGGCACATGTATTGTGGCAGTCACTGGAGAGACTGGACTTTGCCAGCAAGCACTTAGTCAAGCTGGGGGAACATAGGGTGGCATCTGGAGGAGAGAGGAAGGGTTATTTTTCCAAGTGAAGGCCTGAACTTCAGTGGTCTGCTGGCAAAGGGGCTGCACTCTATCTTCACACCGACTCCACTGCTGCTCACTGAGATATTTCTTTCACTAGGTGTGGAGGATTGAGGACTTGCAAATGCAGCCAGTGAATCCCAAGACATATGGGCAGTTCTACGGGGGTGATTGCTACCTGGTCCTGTACACCTACATGAGATCAGGCAGGCCTCACTATGTCCTCTACATGTGGCAGGTAGGTCAAGCCAAAGCAGAAGGGGCTGTTCCCAACACAGACATCCAGAACTCACATGCCCTTTGCTCATTAGCTGTCCGTTGCAAATAGCCCAAGCTGTGCTTTGTAGGCAGCATGGACACTGAGCCCAAGCTGGCATCAGACTGAGAGCCAGCAATGTCAGACAGATAGTGAAGGATTATGTGGCTTACAGTGCTGAGGTCAAATTTTACAGTCTTTCAGATCGTCCCTTAAAGCCTGAGCTCCTGGAGACAGGCAAGTATATGAATATCTCTGCTTTCCTTTTTAAAGCATATTTACCTCCCCTGGAATGCAAAGAGAAGCTTCGAAAATGGGATGCTAAAGCCTCCAAAACCTGAATGCAAGTGAAATTTAAACATCTGGTCGTTTTAACTCTGACCTCATGATATTATACGCAGGGCTTGGGATTGGCAAGATGTTACACCGTGCAGAGCTTTATACCCTTCACCTCATCACGTTGCGTGTGGCATCTCTTTCTTCCCCAGGGTCGCCACGCCTCTGTGGATGAAATCACCGCCTGTGCCCTCAACGCCATCGAGCTGGACAAACAGCATGGGGACGAGGCTGTGCAGGTGCGCGTGATGATGGGCAAGGAGCCCACACACTTCCTGGCCATCTTCAAGGGCAAGCTGGTCATCTACGAGGTAAGGTAGCTTTGTGCGCATGGGCAATGGAAGGTGCAAGAACCAACGATGGCTTGGCAGTTGCAATGGACATAGTCCAGGGAAGATGGGCTTGTATTCAGGAAAGGAGCCTGCCAGGACTGCATGGGCTGGCAGATGGAAGTGGTGGAACATTTCTACTACTTCCCAAGTAGTCTGAACACCATATGTGTAAACACAGTCCTGGACTGACCCAGACTCAGCTGTCCACCCCTGAGCTCCAGCATCGATGTGTGATGTTCTTTCCAACTCTATCCCAAAATATTTTGCAGAGTTACAATAAGACAATCATCCTCTAAATTACAGATACCACTATCCAGAGAGGGTCCTCCAAAATATCCTACAGTTACATGATTTGAGTTGTCCCTGCCTGAATTATATCACATCAACTACTAACCCACTTCACTTGCTGCTTTGGCTGTCAGCATCAGTGGTGGAGACATTGCAAATGGCTGGGGAAGAGGGAGTTTGCCTTCAGCTCTCAGTGTTGGTCCCACCATACAACTTCTATGGCAGGTGTTCAGCTAAGCTGAGTGCAGCTGGAAATACGAGTCCAGCTGCCTTGCCCAGTTTACATGGCAAATGCTTTGCAGACACTAAGATCTGTTCACATTGAACTTGAACATCTTGATGGGAGGTGGTCAAGACTCAGAATAACCAGGGAGAAATGTGGAAGTTATGACATGTGGGGTTTATTCTGACCTGGAACCAGAAGGTATTTGGATTTCCTCACCTGCTCTGTGCAGGACCATGGTCCGTCGCTGCCGCAGCATGGAAGGTTGTGCCCCCAAGAGCCTTCTTCCTCAAACCAGCTGCACCCTGGATTTGTGTGCCCTCCTCACCTCCCAACACCCTCTGTGTCCTTGCAGGGCGGCACGAGCCAGAATCAGAAAAGCACGCCCGAGCCGGCGATTCGCCTCTTCCAGGTGAGGGGCACGGACGAGATGAACACAAAGGCCACAGAGGTGCCAGCCCGGGCCTCCTCGCTCAACTCCAACGACGTCTTCCTGCTGTCAACCAGCCAAGTCTGCTACCTGTGGTGTGGGAAGGTGAGGCTGCAGTGAGTCCAGGGAAGGCAGCTGAAGGGAGCCAAAATGGCTGATGGGGGGCTTGAGCCTCCTACCTCCACCGAGCTGTGGAGGTGTATCTTTGGGCAGGTGGCCTATTAATTTCAATAGAGCAAGGTGCACCCAGGAGAAGGCTCTGTCTGTGGAGGATCAGCAGTAACACAGCCCTCTCTCTACAGAAGTAACTCATCTTGGGATTCACCTCACCTCATTTTAGATGTTCATACAGCTTTCAGATTAATAAAGCACCCTAAGTTCTCCAGCTGTTAAGAAATTAGCCAGCATTAGAGCATATTCATTTGTCCTGGTTTAGTGATGTGTTTCAGAATGAGATCATAGATCAACCAAAGCAGAAGGGTTGCCCAGAGACACTGCAGATGCCCCATCATTTCAAGTATTCAAGGCCAGGTTGGATGGGGCTTTGGGCAACCTGGTCTAGTGGAAGGTGTCCCTGTCCATGGCAGGAGGGTTGGAACTAGATGATCTTTATGGTCCCTTCCAACCCAAACCATTCTATGATTATTCGAATTTTGGTCTAGGTGCCATTGGCTGCACTGAATCTCCCTTCAAGGACTAGAAATGCATTCTGAGTGACAAGCTCAGATGAGACCCTCAAAAGCATTCAAGCAGGTCTAAAATTCTCCAGAGGAGGGTAGGACCAAGCCAACTTTTCCCCACAGATAAGTTTTGCCAGTCTGTCCCTAACTCCACCTCAATCTTTTGTCCTGAACACAGGGATGCAGTGGAGATGAGAGGGAGATGGCAAAAATGGTAGCTGACATCGTTTCCAAACGGGACAAGCACACCATTTTGGAAGGACAAGAGCCTGCAGAGTTCTGGGAAGCCTTGGGAGGCAAAGCACCTTATGCCAGTGAAAAGAGGTAATAGTGACCTGCTTGTTCCTCTGAGCTTGGCCAGGCCACCTTAAGCAAGGGATCAAAACTTTACAGGAAGGTGAGTAAGCACTTTGATACTGTGTCCTCACTAAAGGGAGAACAAGGTCAGAATATCACCAAAAGCTTGGTCGGAAACCACACCAAGATGTCTCTTTCCTAAGCTTTGGGTCAGGCCTTCTGTGAAGTAGGAGCTGCAGATCCAAACCCTGCAGACAAGGGTGTGCTACATCCTCCTTTTCCCACAGTAAATCCATCCCATATCTTGTCATAAGGGCTACATGAACCACATGCTCCATTTCCAGCCATTATTAGCTTTACGGGCAGCCCCAGAAGATTCATGAAACTAAATCTGCTTTTGAACAACCTGGATTTCTCCAGCCCTCTGGGCAGGTGACGGGTTCCTTTGCAACCAAATTATCTGATGTGGCTTTCACCTGACATCAGGCTCATCTCCACAATGAGAGAAGGGTTCTGCTTTTGCCCTCTTTGGGTGGAGAAAAAGTTACCTTTAAAAACAGTTAAAATGGTCCAAGAATCCCCTGAGACCTGACTTTGCTGACTTTCAGGCCCTCAGATGAGTGTTGCCATGTTCCCACCTCTTCCATCAAGGTCATGACAAGTAGTGTCAGGGCCCTGCAGTAAACCACAAGGGAAAGGTTTCCATCTCTCTTGCTTTTTCTTTCCCTGCCATGTATGAGGAAGGTTTCAAGAGC
The DNA here is from genome assembly GCA_035590195.1 of Aviceda cuculoides. Taxonomy (NCBI): domain Eukaryota; kingdom Metazoa; phylum Chordata; class Aves; order Accipitriformes; family Accipitridae; genus Aviceda; species Aviceda cuculoides. The sequence goes on along the minus strand of JAVJGG010000073.1, from coordinate 40,468,049 downwards.
AGATCACACACTACCAGCCTCGCCTCTTCGAGTGCTCCAACCAGACAGGTCGATTCATCATGACAGAGGTGGTGGGCTTCTGCCAGGAAGACTTGGATGAAGATGATGTCATGCTGCTAGACACATGGGAAGAGGTCAGCACAGACTCCCCTTCTCCCCAGACGTACTTTCAAACAGGTTATGGCTTAATTGGTTTGAATCCATCCTTCAAGGTGAAACCAAGGGTAATATCCCTTCTGCCCCATCTCCAAACCCTTCACGATGCTTGGGCAGACAAGCAGGCGCATGTCCAGTCCTTCTCACCCAGGTACAAAACACGTGAGTGAGGTAGTATTGCTATCCCTGTTTCAGAAAGGAGGAAACCAAGACACCTGGTCCCTGCCTTGCTCCAAGTTGGGAAGAGCTGGACCTGCTCCAGTCTTTGCCAGCTCCTATAAGGGGCTGGCACCCAGAAACCCTCCCCCTCATTTCCCAGCACCAATGGTGACAACTTGCTTTAGACTGTCAGAAACTGCCTCTGGGGGCTTTGCTTTCTGAGGCCATTGGAGTTTTGGCCCATGCAAGGACTGAGTTTAGCTACCTTGAAACATACAAGAACTGTTTCCTGAAATATTTATGCTTTATGCCTGTCTCAAAAGCAAAATCTGTCTTGGCTGGGAGTAAATCTGGGCTTAAAATCCCAGGGAACTGTTGGGAAACAATATTTCCAGTCTTATCTCTGCTCCAGTTGGCAGGGGAGAACAAACAGCCATGTCTGCACAGGTCCTAACTACTCCCTGATCTTCAACACCTTCTCTCCTTGCAGATTTTCCTTTGGGTTGGCAAAGCCTCCAACGCATACGAGAAGAATGAGGCAATTGCCTCGGCTAAGGAGTATCTCAAGACCCATCCGGCAGGGAGAGACTTGGCAACTCCGATTATACTGGTGAAGCAGGGCTATGAACCCCTCAACTTCACAGGATGGTTCAACGCTTGGGACCCCTACAAATGGAGCGTAAGTTGCTGGAAAAGCCCTGTGGTGTGCACACGTGCTCAGTGGTGCTTAAAGGGTGTTATTGTCAGTGACCATATCCTCTGTGGTGCATGGAGCGAAACCTCGCTAGGACATGCCCCGAGCTTCATGCCTTCCTGGTGCTACCTGAGCAGCTCCTACTTCTTCGCCAGCAAAAAGGAGCTGTTTGGTTAAACTGTGGCCTTTGCAAATATAAGTAAATGTGCTTGAATTCACAATATTCACATTTTTATTTAAAAAAAAAAAAGATTAGGTTCCAAATCGGGTTTGTGATTTCAGCCAAAAATGGGTTGGGACTGCTAGTAGTAAAACCAAGTTCAGAGTGAAAACAGAAACACCCCACGTCATAAAGAATATTGGGGGCAAAAATGTTCATTTTTTTCAAAATGCAGTCACAGAGAAAAATTTATGACCCAGCTTTAAGGGCAAACTCTGGCAAAATGAAAGATGCGAGCAGACAGGTCTCGTGTTCAGGTTTGCAGGCTGCCCATCAGAGCCCAGGAGCTCCTCAGCAAGGTCACCCTTGGTCCCTACATACAACCTTCTCAAAAGCTGATTTACAAATACCAGTTCTTCGCTATATAGCAATGGAAACGTGCCTGAGGAGATGCCTGGGAAAGAAAGAAGTCCTTTTTCTCCTCTTTCAAACACATGGGCTTCAAATCATTTCAGGAGTATAATGTGGAGCAGAGATTTACTGATGTGGTCAGTGCGCTGTCGGGACGCAGTCTCCAACCCTGGTTGGGCACAGCGTGGTTGGACGGAGGAAGGAGAGATGCACTGAACTCCATGCAGACCATGCACCAGCCGGTCCCACCAGCCTGGGGACTTTGTGCTGCAGCACAGAATACATTGGGAATAAAGAACAATCCCGGAGGGGCTTCGGTGATTAATAGAGCCAGAGTATCGGTTTATAGCAAACAGCCAGGTGGAAGCAATGCTGCCAGGCTGTGCACCTAAATTCCTGCCAGCCGATGGCACTGGTGTTCACGGTTTAAGGAAAAAAAAAAAATAAAAAAACCAAAACAAACAAACAAAAAAACCCAAAAAACCCAAGCAAGGCAGAAGATGATGGGCAGTTGGGAAAAGCTCAGCTCCCAGTTGGTGTATTCCCAGAGCTTTCCCCAGCAGGCTGCCACTGATTGTCCCTTCTCTCTCCTGTTTTTTTCTGTGAACTTGAGTGTTCAGCCAGTTCACAAGCAATCCCGTCTTCTAGTTGCCCAAAGGGCTGTGAGTGAAGTTCCATACTGGAGCCCACAGGTGGGACAGCCAGGGCAATGGCATGAAGGTCCCCAGGGAACTTCACACTGCAGGAAAACTCATACAGAGATATTTTATTTCCTGTAGCTGGGTTTGCATCGTCTCTCTTTGCACCCAGTGTGGTGGTAGAGAGCCTGTCTTGACAGCTGGATTTGGACAGATAAGACAGCAGCTCCCAGAGCAATGACCTGTAAAACAATGTTGATGCTTAGAACAAAGGTCAAACCTTTGTTTTTTTCTGAGCAACTGCTGAAAAACAAGGATACAGCTCATAAAATATGTGCCTCTAAAAATATCCCCTGTAGGCAGCTCCAGCAACTACAGACAAGCAATCCAAACTGTTGACATCCCAGAAACATCTGGTGTGTGTTCATTGCTCAGTTTTGGGTCTAAATCTGTTTGCTCTGCAGTCCACGTGTTTATGTTGTTTGTTCTTGTTGGGGAACTTTGCTCGATGATTCTGTTAAGAACTGACATCTCCTGGCTGCTTAGGAAAACACAGTCATGAGCTTTGCTAACATGTCATCTAGTATATTGCATTTTTTTAGGAAATAAGAAGTAGCTGGTAATACATGGCACCAAATTACAAGAAGTCAGGGATTGAGGCTTTGAAAAATCAGTTGCTTTAGCTAAATGAATCAGGGAAAGTAAAAAAAGGAATATTATTTTATCCCAAATTTTCATGCATTGCAAGATTCATTTAAAATTTAAGAGATTTCACTCCAGCAGTAAATATGATTTATCTTCATTTGCCTTCTGCTCTCTGAAGTCTTTAAATTTCCTGGTTTCACCCGTTACTGTACAACTGCAAAGGCTAAAGTCCATTTGTTTCTTTGTTTTCAAGTGAAAGCTCAGATTCTGGCACAGTCTCCTGATTCCAGGAGCTGGGATTTGCAGGAGGCACCAGCTGCCACCTGAATGGGCACCACTCCGCTTTAAAATCCATATGATCTCCTGACCCCAATAGAGAACAGGAGCGCGCGCTAATTAAAGGCAGCCCGCGCTTCTTACAACTCTCTTTACCTTTAGGATGGCAAGTCTTACGAGGAGATGAAGAACAGCTTAGGAGAGATGTCAGCTATATCCGAGATCAAAGTGGTGAGTTGCTTCTCGACCGTACGGGTGGGAAACGCCTGGGTTTAAACACCACCGCGTCCCCCGGCCTGCTCGCACGAAGGAGAGGACATAATGATCAGAGCAGGCATGGGGACCTCAGGCTGTCAGCATCAGAGCCCTGCTCCTCCGTGGAAAGCAGAGGGAGACGTGGTTAATAACTCATAAATACACCCAGGTCTCCTGGGGCTTTTGCAGTCCTGTGCAGAGGCACCCGTGAGCAGGAGATTGGCCAGCTGCCTTCTGAACTACACACGCAAATAAAAGGGTGGGCAGCTCTCAGAGTGTGCCGTTAAGCGTCGTATGGTTCGTTTGCAGTGGTGGGGCCCCCGAGACCCCAGACAAGGAGCCCCTGGTCAGGCAGGCCATAGCCCAATGGGAGATCCTACAAAGCACGGAGGACACCGGGTCCCGAGAATCCCAAACATGATTGTCACATGGGACCAGTTCTGCCCTGGAGAGGGGCAGGAGGAAGGCTTGAAGGAAGCGGCAGGGGCTTTGAACAAGGAGAGATGGCAGATCAGGGAGGGTATGCAGGTAATTTAGGAGTTTTAGACATGGTAGATATCTAATCTCACCTTCTGTCCTCCCACATGTACCTTCCCCTGCTGTTACCGTGAGAAGAATGAGACTACAGTGAGTATCTTCAGTTATTTCTAAGGGCTCTCACCAGTGCTGTGCTTTTAGCACTCCTAATGTCACGATGTAATGTTGATGGAGGCGCTGGACTAATGTTTTAGTTCAAACTTTCTCTTTGCTGCTTTGGAGCAACAGACCAACAGATAGTCTGTGCCAGAAACAGTCCCCCCAAACCCCAACAGAGAGAAAGATCCTGGGATAACCCCCAACTTGCTCTGCCAGAGCTTCTTGTCTTGACGTGTTTTCCTACCTTTGGCAGGACCTTAATAACATCAGCCTGAACAAGAAAACCCTCAGCATGACTAACTTGGCTGGTTCAAGTACGGCAAGTGCTTCCCCTGAGTATAAATCGCACCTCAACCACAGTGACAGCAACAGCTACAGCAATAGCAGCACCTACAACAGCAGCCCTTCCCTGGTGCCCAACGGTGAAGGAATTTACTCCCGAGAGGTGCTGATGAACAAGACGGTGGATGAACTTCCAGAAGGCGTGGACCCTACTAAAAAAGAGGTGACAGCATTGCTGGTTTGATGCCTTTGTAGCTTAACCTGGAACTTGGTCATTGGCTAAATGCACTAGTACTTCAGACTATGAAGTCCTGCTTCAGGCTCAAGGAGATACAAGCTGGACACATAGGTCTCATCAAAAAACAGGAGCTTCATGTGAGAGGAAATTGTAGTAGTTTTACCCTACTTGATGGTTGTTGGTTTTTTTTTTTAGGGGAGTGGGGGGAGAAAAATGTGTTTTAAATAGTTAATTTTCAAACTATTTTCTTCTGCTAAAGTTGTTTAATTCTGCCACCCAACCTCCGTCCTTGGAGGGACAGAGAATGAAAAGTACAGCTCCTGCGAGACAATGTGACACAGCTGAGAATGAAGCCAGGAGCTGCATTTTGCCTGGGCTGTGGGTGTTTGTTTTCATTTGAAACTCTTTCCAGAAGAGATCTCTTTTTTTTTTTTTTTGTCAGAAAGCTTGCATTTCAGCAAATCCCATGCAGGGACAGGGAGGAATGCCACATCTCAGATTTCCGATCAGCCCAAGGATTTTGGCAACGTCTGTAGCTGAGTCCAAGCAAGCCGATGGGAGGGACAAAGGGGGCTGATTCCCTCTGCTCTCTGTGACCCATGTTTGACCAGTGTCTTGTCCCAGCAGATCTCCTGGCAAAGGCCAACACCCACAGCCACAGAGCTGACCCACAGCAATGCCCACGTGCTAATGATTGTGTTTCAGCTGGGCTGTACATGAGCTCTTTCTTCTACCCAAAGTGCCAGGGAAAACAAAACCTCCATTTCCCACAGGGTCTTTCTCAGTATCACTGATGAGCCCATTATCTACAAAACCTTCTGTCTTTCCAGCAATGGGAGTGACTATTTCCGGTGGAATATTGGGGGAGGGCGGCAGAACTGAGCAAGGGGGAGATGCTTTCACTGGGAAACACTACCTAAGAAACCACCCAAAACTTTGGCCAGCAGAATATCACCAATGCACCATGAATTGTCCTGGCCTCCATATGATTAGCAGGCACCAAATTCCAGCCACAGCATGCTAACACCTCAAAACCAGAGCATCCCTTTGGGCTGGTGGGCTTTTATTCCCCTGGTTCTTTGGGAAGCAGGGTGAGGAACTGTTGCTGGGATGCTCCATTTCCCACCGTGAGGACAGGCAGTAGGACAGGAGCTGTTGGCCTGGAGTCAGGGGTCAGCACTGACATGGTGAGGAAGGGATGCAGCTGATGGGGGTGTCCAGGCCTCTGCAAAAGCCAAAGCTGACCTTTCCTTGCTCTCTCCTCCCGCTGCAGTACTATCTCTCTGATGCTGATTTCCACGATATCTTTGGGAAGTCCAAGGACGAGTTCTACCAGATGCCCAAATGGAAGCAGCAGAACGAGAAGAAGCAGTGTGGACTCTTCTGAGACCGCAGGGGCCATCCACCTTCCAGTGACTCTGGGACCAACCCTCGCTCTCTTAGGAGCTGCAGGGAAGAAGTACAGACATTTGCTCAATGAACCCAACCCAACACCTCAATCAGGCCAAGCTCCAATGCAGTTATTCCAGCAGCTACTGTTCAGGGGATGGCTCCTTTCTCCCTGCAAACCCTGAACCTAAGGAGGCAGGAACGTTTCCTCTGCAGGAACAACTTTGCGGGATGTTTTTGCCTCTTTTTGACACTTTATTGCTGATAGCCATGAAGACAAGTGTGTGTCACACAACTGTATTGTAGCCTCTTCTTTCCTCTCCGTTTTGCAGATTGCCCCATACACAAGGTCATGATCTTCCTTCATTTGTAGAAATTGAAAATTAGGCAAGACAAAGGCTGCTTGCAGCTGCTATGTAAATTTTGGGTGGGGAGAGGAGGGGGAAGCCCTAGAAGGACAGAGGGGGAGCCCTGAGTTCAAGAAAAAGGTAATGGAGTAGCCAGATGTGTGATGGGGTAGCCCATGGCATGACACCAGCCAGGTTTGCTCCTTCTTACCTTGCAGAAAAACTACTCGCCAAAGAACAGCAAGAATCAGTTGTAGACTAACATGGCCAGCCCAGTGCAGGTTAAACAAATGAGAACCTGGCTTGGAAAAGAACCACTTATTTAGAACATATTTATTAGCCAATCTATTTCAAGAGGATGATGAGACTTAGGGCTAGACATAGCTGTTGATTTTGATTCTCTTTTTTCCTCATTCAGATAGCATCTCCAGTCTCACCTAGCCTCCGTGTGCACAACTGGCACGTCCAGGTGATTGTAAGAGTCCACCTACCTGCAGATGAGAGGCTTGAGGAAGCCAAGAGGGATTTGGGTATGACGTGAGGCAGAGTGTGTCCCACAGAAGGTTTTGTCAGGGCTTCATCCCTGTGATGTCCTTTGGGCTGGGAGCGCCCGTTCCACACTGCAAGCTCAGTCTGATTGGGGAGGGGAGGGGGAAATGTGAGTGATCAGTGATTAAGGGATACAACTGTAAACAAAAGGAAGAAACACATACGTTTAAAAACTCAGAGATGTGGTTTTGCAGCTTTACTCCATTTCCAGCCTGATCGGTGATTCCAAATAAACAGCCACCAGCAGCACTGAAAGTGTCCTTGATCAGTGTGGGGGGTAGAACAGCAGTAGAGAAAAGCTCTGCAGGGCCAGAGATCCTTCAAATGGGTCTTTAATGGGATTTGGGATTTCTTTTAGAAAGAAAAGAACAAACTGAGAAGCTGCGGCCCCACTCTGTTCCCAACCACCACATAGCCAGGACCATTTGTCTCCCTATGCCCAGGTACCCTGCTCTTGAAGACCCACCGTTGCCCATGGTGGGTACGTGACTGTTCAGCAGTTGGCTCGAGTGCCCACCCTTGCTGCAGGGATGTGGGGATGGAGCTGAGAAGCTGCAGGAGGCTGTTGGTTGAGGAGCAAAGAGCTCTCACGCAACACCCGGGACCATGCAGTAGTGGTGAAGTGTCACCATCTGGCTGGGCTGGAGGCAGGGACCTCCAGGTGATGGGGTCTTCCAGACAGATCTTTATGTTTAAGAATTGGTAGTTACTTCAAATAAGCCACAACCCCATCATTACCTCCACGCTCCTGCCACCACTTCGTCCCATTTCTGCTTGAGGGTCCAGCCCAAAACCCATTTAAAACCCCTGTGCAAAATAAGGTAAAGCGGAGATGCAAATTGGTCGAATTACCTGCATGATTGCTCCTGTTCTGTTCACACTAGATACAAACAGTGCACATTATCCCTCTTTCAGCCTCTACTGCCACTGCTGGAAGCAACAGTATTTGCACCGCCCTGCTGCGGCATGCTCCTACCAGCTCCCAAATTAATTAATTGCATGTGCTCCTCAAGAAAATGCAGCAATGCCACCTGTCAGCCCTGACTGTGGGCCTGACGAGCATCATGCAATGAAACAGAGACCAGTGGAAATACAGTCAGATTAGGGAGATTATGCCGGTGTGCTACAAATTGCTTTAATTCCTGCTGCCACGATGCTCACCAAGGCACTAGTGGAGCGCTCCTGCCAGGACTCAGAAACCAGCACGGGATTTTACAGATAATGGATCCTTCTCATATTTGGGCCTGTTGGAAACTGCTGCTGCTCTCCTCTTCTCATGGGGAGAGTTGGGTTTACTCTCTGCCTCTGATTTCTAAGGGAAAGATTCTGACCCACATCCTCCCTTTCATGCCGCTTGCCGCTTTTGCTGTGGTGTCTGGTGGGCCATGTCCTGTTTCTGCTGCTCTTTTCACCAGAGCTCTTCAAGAACGGGACTCCAGCACTTCCTAATCTGCTCAGAGACGAGGTCCCTCGATAATGGCATGGACCATGTCCCTTCCTTTGGGGAGAGAGGAGACCTTGCAGCTTTATCCATCTCGCTCTGGTCCATCCCATCTCTATCTCAGCTACTTTCTCCCTGTCCCCCTCTTCTCTAGTGCTGGCCACAGCAGACAGGTGAGGGCTCAATAATCCAACTGAAATCTAATCCTGCAACAGCAAAATGCAAATAATTTGTTATCAGGAAACTCAGCGGGCTGATCCGACTCGCCCCAGTAGAGCTGGTGCTGGCACAAGCGAAGGGGCAGGAATGTCTCTGATCATGCTCAGGCCACAGCGCAAGCTCCCTGTCTGGTACAGGGCAGTCCTGGGTATCCTTCGTTCACAATTTTATCCCATGTCTCCTTAAAATAAAATGCTCAGAGCATCCTGGGAGCAGGATGTCCCTGAGTTGGAGTCAAGGCTGCTCCAGCTTTGGCCTTCAAATGCGTCTCCTGATATGACATGTCCCAGCCCAGAGGCGAGCTGAGATTGAGCCCGCGTCACTGCGGGACACCCCGTTCTGCCTTGGTGGCCTCTGCCGCTCTCGAACTCTTTCAACCGCTGGTCGTTAATTCAATATGAGCCTTTCAGTTGTGGATGTAATTCACATTTAATCTGGCAATGGTTTACAACATCACACAATATTATAGTCAAGAGGAAAAATCAATGCGTTCAGCAACGATTACTGCAGCATTATAAACTCCAGGTAGGAGTAAATGAAACCCAGTTTTGCAGTGGGCCCAAGGATCACTAAATCCAGGCTATTTGGGAGTCAAAAACAGGTGGGTGGGTGAGTGGACTGGAATTTGTTTAACAGGACATTAACCTCTTTGGTATCAGCCTGTCCTTTTCACCGCCAAGCATGAAAAGCTCCAGAAAGACTGACAGCTTTAAGAAATCAAGCAGGTCTATCTCCAACTTCATGTGTGTTGCATTCAAGTAAGACAAAGAGGCATATAGTGACAAGCAATTGGACTTTTCCAGATTTTTTTTACTTTTAATAGTCTAACAATAGTCTAACACATTGTTAGTAACATAGTTGGCACTTCAAATTATATATTATTTTATTTCAACAATATTCCCTTAACTCTGTAGTTGTACTTGAAGAAAAATCACTTGTTGCCATAAATACTGTGTTGCTGTTCAAAACACTCTTGTCTGTTTGTGCTAGGTTACCTCTACAGTGCAAGTGGGACCAGACTAACATTTACAACAGTTTCTGCTGCCACTTCCTCTGTATTAAAAACGACTTTTTTCTATAAAAACACAAACAAAGTTTTACTGCATTACAAAAAAAGCCCTACTGTCAGTTGAACGTATTTCCACTGTCATCAGCAAAAGACATTCTCCGAGGTCCCTTTGAGTGGGTTTCACTTTGGGTCAGAGGGAAATCTGCTGTTCGGCAGCTTCTTTCTCCTTCACAGGATGAGAGGCAGGCTTTGACTGCAAAGCGACCTGGCTGAGAGCCAGGCACAGAGGCAGAGTAGTGTTCGTGTATTTTTTATTATAATACAAAAGGAAAGTCGAGTTATATAACATGGGCCTTTGTAGTGCAGCTTTCTTTTTTAATCTGTAACAGAAAAGAGCAGAATTGTGTCCTCATTTGAGACTTCATACGGTGAAAGATGGCTGACATCTGAAGTTGCAAGAAGTCACCTGGCTTCTGGTCACTGATTTTGGTGGTGGGGTGGACTTTTTTCTTGCACAGATGTTGGGTGTTTTGTCCAGATGTCTGACCAAACCCAACCCAGGAGCTGTACTTTGCTAAAAAGGAGTCCCTATCCTCTTGCTAAAAGCAAAATTAAAAGATCACACTAAATGAACTAAAAACACAGCTGGATTGGTCAAACAGGTACAAAAGGATTAATCTCAACAGCAGCATCAGGATTTCCAGCACACAGAATGGAAAAGGTCGATGGCTATTTCACATCATGGGTCCTGTGGAGCACCGTGTGCTGCTCCAGAGAAGGCACTGGGGATTTGCCGGGACGCTGACGTTGGCAGACTTCACACGCTGAATTCCTGCTAGGTCTGTAACGAGGTTCACTGTGCCATGAAAGATCTCAGCTGCTAATCGCAGTCCTGGATATTGACGTACACAAAGAGGGTGGAGGAGGAGTACGGATCTCCATTCTTGGTTAGAAGATGGATGTGGCGATAACCTGGAAGCAGAGACACAGATGGAAAGTGGCCTTTAGTCTGACTGGAAAAACATTTGCTAATATTTGCCAAGACCCTGCAAAAACATCTCCCTGCCTCAGCGTGTTTTGCTCCCGGTACCCCACAGAACAGGCAGGTCTGAGAGGCATGGCTTTGAGCATTGGTAACATACCGTGCCCAAGGCCACTGGTGACAAGGGGATCCCTTCTTCAGAGACAGAATTAACAGCCGTCAATAAAACATTTATCATCTTGATCATTATCATACCCCAGAGAGAGGACCTGTTCTGACCCGAGGTGTGATGGATCTGGACCTCTCATCTAGGACACTGGAGCTTTCCAGAGGGCTCAGTGGTTGTGAGGAACAGGGAGCAGGGCCTTACCTTGCTTCAGACTAGTGAAGGGAAGGGTGTACTGCCCGATGAAGTCATTCTTGGTCGACATGTCAAAGTCTTCTACCACAAACCGGACGAGGGCAAGTGCAGGGATCTCTATGTCAAACGTAAACTCTTCATCCCATTTCGGGTTAAAGCCTGGGCAACACAGACAAGGATGGAGATCAGAGCTGCTCACAAACCAAGGAGGAAGAGAGAGATGCTCACAAGCAAAAATGGAGGTCAGAGATGTTGGCAGATAAGGATGGCAGTCAGAGATGTTTGCAAATGGACGTAGACTTTGCCTGACTGCCAACCTAATCCGACCCAGGCCAAAGGTCTTGGGAAGTGCCAAGACCATTGTTCCCAGCTCTGATACTGATTTTCTACCTGGTATTAATACAATCCTTCAGCTTAGGCTGCTCATTGCAGACCTCAGCACCATGGTCCCAGAAGGCAGCGAGGAGCAGGAGGGAGGTGAACACAGCTCTGCTCCACAAGTTTTCACTGGCTGATACATGGATGGCTTTGGTTGCCACTGGACCAGCTGCAAATTTTTACAGCCCTAAATCAGGGGTAAGCAGAGAGGAGAGCTGTGCCTTTGTGTTGTGACAGCCTTCTGGGGCCTTAAGCCCTGCTGAGTGCTCAAGGTACACCCATCTGTCACCACTCTGTGCCTCAGTTTCCCTATCTGTGAGAAAGGTTAATAAGGAGTGTCTGATTACAAAAAGCATCATCAAGTCTGTGGACAAAATGTTTTATGTCTCCCTGCATAAGGGCAGTGTCTGAGACAGCCAGACTAGCCCTACTTCTGTTATGGGCAAGGATCTCATGGTCTGGACTCACAAAGCAAACAAAACCCAGACTGTTGCATCAGATGAGAGTTGAAGAGCAAGCTCAGTGCTCTCTCTCCAGGTCACGGCGGGTGCTCTGCTCAGTATCAATAAACCACTCCCCAGAAACAAACAAGAGAAGACAACCTGTTTGAAACCCTGCTGCCATCGGCCCAGCCTGTGCAGAGCAGAAGCCCAAGGACAGCAAAACGTCAGCTCAAGCCTGCTGGTCATGGAGGGTCTGTGGATGATTTGGCAGGAGGCAGGGATATTTCAGCTGGCCCTGAAGGTGCTGAGATGGGCCTGTGGATAGTGCCACAGCAAACTACCTGTGCTGGGTTAGGTGCACTTTATTTGGACTTTCATAGGATTAAATCAACTGGGCTGTTCAGATAACACACATCTGCTCCTGACCCCCTTCATCCTTGGGAAAAAAAGCGGTGTTGCTGATCCCGTGGGAGCAGAAACCATGGAAGTTGAGGTCATCAGTTGAAAGTTGAAAGTCGTGAGTCCTAGGACACTGAGTTTCACTGTACTGACATCCTGGGGGGGATTTTCAACCCACCTCAGAGCCACAGTGAGATGCTCAGAGCTGCTGAGCCAGCAGGTTCCCACAGCCTCTCAAGCTCCACAGCTGCACCACCGTGACCTGACCTGCGCCCACAGCCCCTGCTTCAGTCCCATCAATAGAGAATCATAGAATCATTTAGGTTGGAAAAGACCCTTAAGATCATTGAGTCCAACCATAAAATGTCAAACCAGGTGAGCTGCTGAAGCTTGGTCACCTATCTGAAACCTCAGCCCATGAAAGGCAACCCCTTCTCTGCAGCTGTCCCTTTCCAACATTGATGTTTTCATTGTCTGATTCACTTTCCATTAGGCAACACTCCCTCCAGCATCACTCCAGTATCACTCCAGCCAGCCAAGGGCTGGCCGTGGGGCTGGGTGCGCTGAGCAGCCCCAAGGAACAGCCCTGGAAGGTCTGGAATGTTCCCTACACATCTTTCACTCCAGACATTATAAAAATCATTGTAGGTGATGGAAATGGCCGTGAGCTTTGGAAGCCAGGCCACATTTACTCAAACAGGAAAGAGGAAAAGGGAAACATTGTTAGCAGGGAGGAAAATATGCATTGGCTTTCTAGCGCTTGGCTCTTACTCCACACAGAAAAGCAGAGTGTGTATGTGTATGTGTGTACCTGTGTGTTTGTCAGCAGGAGGGTGAGGACTGATTTTTCAGATTCCTTCTCCCTCGTTACTCCCACAGGAGAGAGGACTGAACTTGCCCTCTGCAAACTCAGGCAGCCCCAATATTCAGACCCTCACTGCATGGAGGGACATCACAGCCATGTTTGACCAATGAGAAATGGCCCACAGGAAAATGAAATGTCTGTGAGATCTCTGAAGTCAGTGCTGGGTAAGGCTTGAGCCTGGCTCTTTGGAGATGGGGGCTTATGGTTTTCACCCCTCACCTGCTACATTGCTGTGGTGTGCGTTAGTATAGCACCAGTGCCGCTTTGGCCAAGAGGATGAGCAGATGCAGTGTCCCTGCCTTGTGAGGAGGCTCTCAGCTACAGAAAACAGTCTCCTTTTGCACAGACTGTGTCACTCATGAGAAGAGGTTGAGAGAGGTCCAGTTATCCAACCTGGAGAACACCAAGTGGGTTACTATTGCCATCCTCCACTACCTCCTTAAAGAGAAGATAGAGCCAGGCTCTTCTTACAAGTGCACAGCAAAAGCTGGATGCATAATGGGCACAAACTGCAACAGGGGAATTTCTGGTTAAGAACAAGGATATTGTACTTTATCGTAAGGTCAGTCAATGACTGGATCACTTAAGAGAGCCCAGAGAGTCTGGGGAATCTTCATCTTTTGAGATATTCAAAATCCATCTGGGCAATACCCTGAGCAACTTGAGTTAACTTTGAGTATGGTCCTGCTTTGGGTAGGGGTTGAAACAGACACCTCCGAAATCCCTCGCAACCTCAATCTTTTGTGAGTTTGTGACACTTTCAGGATAAAATCAGGCTAACAATAAGCCTTCTCTGGGGTGAGGACCCATGCATCCCAGGTCAAGTCCAACTGCATAGAGGTAAAGAGCACTTCCAAAGCTCTAGCTCTGCAAATCTGGCAGCCAGCCTCAAAACAACTCATATGGCTGATGTTGTTCTGCAGGGAATTTCTGTCTCCAAACATCTTAGAGAGAGAAAAAAGGAAAGAACCCCTGAAAGTAATTCTCCATAGGGACATCAATCTGTGGGGCTAGTTCATGCCACCAGAGGTCTATAACCAGGGTCTCTGCACTGAAGTAGGTCAACAGCACCTCATGTATCTGCTTGGTGTGGGCAGACTTGGGTGCACCTGGGCAGGTCTGGCAAGGAACACTCTGCTACATGAAACAAAAGGGTTACTGCCCCATGGGAGCACAGCATGGAAGAAAACCCCTTACCATTGTTTTCAATGACTTTGGTCTGCTTCTTGTTGTTATCCTGTTGGACGCCATGGATCTCTACTGTTACCTTAGGATCAACGATGGAGTTTTTGCTTTTGTTCACCTTGGGCAGCTGCTGACCAGAGATGATCTGTGGAGGAAATAGAGGAAGAGGTCAGGACATCATTACAAGAGGGGGCTCCCTGGCAAACTTCCCTCTCCTTCTCCAGGAGTGCAGAACCTGCTGTGACAAGCTGGTGCTGGTCTTTCAGAGCCAGTGTTGTGACATCCTTCAGAGGAAGTTGTCATGAGCCAAAGCAACTAATGAACATTGCTCCAGCCCAGCCAGCTGGCTAGGCAGGGGGCAGGCAACTTTTCTAACTGTCCCCACAGTGATCAGATGATACTTGGAAACAACAGTGGTGACTATTGACTGCATGTCTGCCTGTACGTTTCTGTAAAGACAGTGAATATTGTCATTAACCTCTCCTAATGCCAAACATTAAACATGTGAGTAAGTCCCTGGAGGATGAGACCCCATGCAGGACTGAAGCAGAGACCCCAGCAGTGGGAAATGAGTAGGGTTAGGATAACATTGCCCAGGTGGGACAGGAGAAGGAGAAGGGACAACCTGCACACCCCCCCTGAAGGTGGATGCTACTGAGACATTTTCTGATTTCTATTCTTACTTTAAGCAGAAGCTTCTTCTTTGTCCCCCATGTTCCTTCTGTGATGGATTTTGGATTGAATTTGGTTTGCTCATCCCGGAGGAATTCCGGCTTTAAGACATACCCAGAAAACCCATTGTCCTGGAACCGACCCTGGTAGACATCCATTTCTGTGCCTGCTGTCTGGAAATTTAGGGCAACTGCAACATAAAGAAATAAATCCAGTCACTTTCAGATAAATCAATGGGTATCTTTTTATACTAATTCTTTTCACACGAAATTGCACTTCATAGACACAAACATCGGCTTTTCAGCACTTCAAACAGCAGTGATAAACTCTGACACTCACAGCCTGATGCCCCTGAGCATTTCTTGCATTCAGAGATTTTAGAGACAGGAGGAGCCATTACAGCCATCTCATTTGTCCTCCTGCCTTCCACAGCATCAAAAAGTGTCCTGCATTGAATTTGTGTCACCTGGTTGAGCAACTGCATCTTTTAGATAAACCTATTCATTTCTATGCTGAAGGAGTTACCTCCTCCAGCGAAGCCAGTAAATCCTTCTCAGATTGTTTCTCTGGCTACTTAGCCTCATTATAAAACCTGCTTTCCAGCCCAGATATGCCTACTTTCGTTTGCCATCCTGAGGGGCATTGATGCCTCTGTTGGTTAGACTAGAGAGCTCCTCACTGTCTGAACTCCTCATGTAGGAGTACAGAAGCTGTCATCAAATCATCTCTTTATTGTCTCCTGCCCAAAATAGATCAAACCTCACTGGTGTCCTAACACCAGGCAGATTTCTTGTATTCTTTCCAATTTCCCACCATTTTTTTAAAAGCATTAATGTCAAATCCGGAAGCAGCCTCTGTGAACAGTCTCACCAATACCACATAGGGAGTCCACATGGACCCCAGCACCTCCTCAGTACTCTACTGATTTCTCAAGAGTGATGTTAACCTCTTTAGCAACTTCTAAGACAGCTCTAGGACAGATGGCAATTTATCCTGGTCCTGGGTCCTACATACCTTGTAATACTGGAAGGCCAAAAGCATTTTAAGGTGCTCCCCCGTTTTTTTCCTCTTGCAAAGAAGACTTTAATAACTGCAGTATACCAGTCTTACTGGGAGCTGCAAGTACTCAGGGCTTCTGAAAAATCTTATTTTGGGTGCCCAAATACTGAATTTGGACCAGCTAAGGCACGCAGGTCTGGCCTTAGAGTACCCCAAGGGACCTGATGTTGCCTGCCAGAGACTCTCCTGAGGCTGGACTCAGTGCTGGGGAGACAGGCCAGTGGGTTCTACCTGTGCCCCCCACAGGGGCTGCAGGACCCAGAAAGTTTGTATGCTGCCAGGTACATCCAGCCCATGCAGGTCTACGTGGCTGGGGCCAGGAAGCCCTGCATCTGCAGCTTCTCCTGTCTGCCTGGGCCACATAGGCACAACTGGGACATCTCCAACACCCAGCATCACCAAGAGAGCCCAGCATGTCATCGCCAGCCTGCCCACTTACAACTACACAAGGTTTCCTGGATGAGAGCTATAACATAATTCATTTAACAGGCTCTGGGACCCTTGTTTTCATCAAATCTCTGAGACATCAGTATACCATCAGGGGCCTCAGTACCCTTGGTGTATGTATGATGGGCTGCTTTGACTACAGCTGACAGCTCAGGCCAGCGCTTGGCCCTCACGGTTATGGCCTTGCTCTAGGGCTCAAGAGAGCTGAGTTTGATTCACATCTCTGCCAGAGATTTCACACATTTTTCAGGAAGTGACTGTAACTCCTGGCTCTCTCCTCCTTTCTTAAATGGCAATAACTCTGCCTCCAGTGACATTGCAGGGATGTGCAAGTTAATGTGAAAGAAAGGCTCTCCTAATGGTTTTGAGGTGGGCCAGAAAATGGTCTATGAAAAGTCATTGAGCATTGGCTGAAGAGCTGATCTCTCCCAGTGACCACTGAGCCTCTCTGCCTGCAAATGGCTTGAGATTGTACATCTACCTCAATTGAAGACCCTCCATAGACAGCTCATGGGCGACCCAGACAGGTTGACCCTCTCTGACCTCCCAGTTGCACCCACCGATCTGGCAGCCGACGTTCCACAAGTCGATGGGGTTGTAGTTGGAAGAATCTGTCCTCCAGCCTGCAGGGTAGATCCGGCTCAGATGCCTGATGTTATGATGAATAAAACTGGTTCCTACAGAAAAAAAAGAAGAAAATGTCCCTTTCAGTGATGGGAGCTACTTTTATCTCTTCTTGATGCTGCTGCATATATTGCTTCTCTGCCTAGTGAGTCTGGCTGAATGTGAACTACCTGTATAAAATGCCCTTCTTGGTAACAGCCTCTATGGTATGTATTCCCACTGTTTCTCAGTGACATACATGACCAAAAAGATCATAACCCACATCTTTCAGGATGCCTTTTCCTTGTGCTTAGCCACCACTAGCTGTCCCTTTATGGGTGACTGGGAGAGAGGATGGCCTTTTGCCAGGGCAGAACATACATACCAGACTCCTGGGCTAGTTTCAGAGCTTTGCTCTCCGTGAATGATGACATCTCGTAGAAAGCCCGAGGATGGCTGGGGTCCTCAAAGCCATTGAAATGGACACTCTTGCAGTAGACAACTGTGTCTGAGAGCTCCTTGGCCAGCTTCAAGGTGTCACTCTAAAAGCAGGAGAGCAAGAGGTTTGTGGGGAGTTTCTGCAGTCATACTCAAAAGTAATAATCATGTTTTGTCTAGGACCCCTGGGGCTTCTCTTCTCCACCATCTTCACATGAAAAGGATGCACACTATCAACACGCAGCGGCACCCCTTTGCAGAGAGAAGGTGGAGAAGGGGCAGGCTGCCCTTGCCATGTCCCTTGCCCTGCTTGGAGAGTGCTAATCCCTCCTCTCAGAGCATCACCGCCCTCTCAAACCCTTCCTGGCCTGTCCAATGGTATCACTGACTTCCCAGGTGTTACTACCAAGAATACTTGATTTCATCTGGGCCATCCCTCCTACTACATTTACTTGCATGTTATTATGTGAATGAGTATTTCAGCTTGGCTATCACAACTCACAAGTGATTAGGGCTACACACAGTAGCAACTAACCCAGTCAGCCTGTATTGGTGAGCTAAGAGAGGATTTTACACAACAGATGCTTTTCTGTCCTAGCACCCTTGTTACATGATGTCCTCCAGATGGAGTGTCTCTTTGTTGGTGGGATACCCTTTCTGCTGCTCTCTGCATGATCACTTGTATTTCAGCATCAATAGCTGTCTCCAGCTGCCAAACTTTACAACAGAACCTTAGCAATGAGTTGTCCATACTGTCCTGGTCCCAAGCATGCAAACCTGGAAATAAGGGAAAGGGAAGGATGTTTTGGCCTCCATGGGCTTTTTTCCCTTGAACTAGGAAGTTCTCATAATGCTTTGATGCCTCCTACTACACAGCCACATTGGTGCAAGGGTGAAGTGAGAGCCGCCATCTCCCATCAGAGGCAAGAAAAGAAAATGGCAGACTTCAAAATTACACACGTTATTGACTACAGTTCAGAGAAAGAATTAAGACTCACTCTTAATTAAGACTCAAAGAGTGAGCAAATCAGCAAGGGGAAGCATCAATCAGACCAGATCCAGAGGCAGTGTCAGCTTTGCCATCAGTGGGACTGAATGTACTTATATCACCTATGAACCTGGTCTGTAAGGGATATGGCCTTCACAATGACCTGCAGTCTGGAAAAATGAATGTCCTCACATGAGGGAGCAAAACACTGGTGTAAAGGCCAGCCTTTTCCTCCCAGAAACAGTCATCCCAATTGCTTTGGTAACTGGCCACCCCTTCCCCATAGATCTCTAGCTCTTCCCTCCCACCCTCCTCTGGCCAGTGAGGGTGCAGGTATGTCCCAAAATGTGACTAGAAAAGCATCAGTCTCTGATAATAAAGAAAGTCATGATGGTCCCATGACAAATAGATTTCTGGAAATCAGAGATAGATTGAACATGTGCCCTTCCACTGCTTCCATAAATGCTACATGGTCTGTCCCAGCTGCAGGGTCCTCCAGCCTCATTTATGGAAAGAAGCCAACCTTCATGCTTGGCTGGCTCTGCAAGATCTCTGTGCTTGGGACAGAGATTATTAAGCCGAGAAAGCACTAGGATCCTTAGCTCCAACAATTTCAACAATTCACACTTATATATCCCCAGCTGAGTAGCTGAAACCACACTGAAAACTGTGTTAGCTGGGAACATATTAAAAGTGTATTTCAATTGCTTTTCTCTGTTCTTGCTTTTTAGGCATGGTACAAAACCCACCTAGAAAGTGGTTTCCCAGCATGAGTCATGGGATAGGCTAACAGGACAGGATTTCCTGATGCAGGACTTCAGAGCCTTCTGCAACAGGCAAAGATCTTGTTTATAGCCTTTCTGCCTCTCCAGGTCTGCCCCTTTTGGGGCCTCAGCTACTTTTTACTTACTTTCCCCTTCTGCTGTATCTCAGTCTTTACAGATTCATCTTCGATTTCAGCTGCTTCATCTTCATCAGAAACATCCTCCGCCTCCAGGTTGTTGTTCCCATTTGTTCCGGTGGGGTCCTCCCGCCTGCTTAGCTTCTTGCCTTTCACAAGGATCTTCCCTTTCAATTGCTGCACAAGGAAAAATGGAAAAAACAGCTGGTGATTAGAAAAGGTTCTTGCCCACCCTGAAGGAGCAAGGATATAACAGCTCCTCAGCTGCAACCAGCACCAGGGCCTTTTAGAGTTGCATCAGTCACTGGTTATTATCCACAGATACAAGCCTTTTTCCACTGAGGCCTTCCCCTCCCTCTAGCCCGCCCCTGAGACCACAAGCCACAAGTCTGAAAACCGCAGATAGCCCACTGGTTCCCCTCTGAAACAGAGATGACCAACCCCTCAACTAGACAACTTAAACTGTTGCGCTGTTAGAGGCAATAAAAAGACACAATTTTTTTCAAAACGGAATGCGGCTCAGCAAACAAGGTCAAGCCTGGAGGCCAGGGCTCAAGGAAGCTATTGGCGGCACTGTTCCTGCCTCTCTGTGTGGCCCCGTTACTTAATCTGCCCCAGACTCTGCAATGTTTGGTTATGAACACACGCACAACTTGGGAGACAGCATGAGATCCACGCAGCGACTGAAGCAGTGCAGCCCCCTGCTCCTCTAGCCATTAAAATGGGGAGAGAGGTCCATTAAGTTCTGGACAGGTGCCTCGTGCATAGCAGACTTGGGATTTTCATATGTAAGGGATCTTGCAAGTGAAACCTTAGGGTGCTGACAGCCTAAGGAAGAGTTCCCAGATGCTTCCCAAAGAAACCTCCTCTTCCGAAAAGAGATTCTCCTGTGACTGCTACCACGGTACAACACCAGTCATAACCAGAAGCATGTGCCAACGTAACACAGCTGGCTGCTGAGCTAATCCAAGGATCACATTTCTTGTGCTGAATCCACTCTCTCCAGCCTCTTTCGAAGTCCCCATAAAACCCTCAGGTGAAGGAACACGCCAAGAGCACGTGGTGACTCGCAGACCACCGTACCACTGATGTCTCTCTTGCGCCTGTCCTGACTGTGGGAGGAAGGCTGAAGCCTGGAGAGGGCTGACTTTGAACCCCAGCAAGGCAGCAGCGGTGCTGGCAGCAGGGAGCAGTACTGAGAAGGGTGACTGCCTGGGTGCAATCTCTAACTGTGCAGGTTATGCCTTAAAATTAGGAGCACCCCTAGACCCTGCAGCTTCCAGTGAGGTCAGTGGGAGACTTGCTGCCACCTGGACGTGTTCAGTACTCCTTTGGAGGGTGTTAGTTACTCCAGCAAAATGCAGTCTCGGAATTAGACAATACAATCCACGTAGCATGTTCCCCCTTTCTCGGTGACACCCTATATTTGCCCCTTTCACAAGAGCAAAAGCAGCAAGCCCCACCATTCTCAAATGACAGGACTGTGGAAAACCAAGGATCTTTTATAAAGCAGCACAGGCATTTTCAAAGAACACAATTCCCCCTTTGTGGGTGCAAGCAAATTGCATCACGTCTTTACAGAAACCAGCCCGACTCCTCACCACCCAGCTAAGCTGTGGATGAAGCTTGGTTTGAGCTGAAATTTGACACTGGCACCCGATGCAGCAGCCAAGAGCGTTTTTTCTTCGGCTACCACAAATGATCTGTTTACGCTGGGGCACTTTCCCTGTCACTCAAAAGCTACACAAAGGCAGCTGAAGGAATGTACCAGTTACTGGGAATACCAGGCCCAAAGGACACAGCAGTACCCTCCTTCCCATCCCGCGGCCATCCCCCCCTCCTCCCAGCCCCTCGCCCTTCTTCCAGGCAGAGCCGTGACCTGCTTCTTCACATCCATAGCTGGGACGTGAATCGGCTCGTCTTCAGAGTCTCACTTCAGCCTGCTGCTCACACGTCTGCCCACCCTCCTGCCCCAACAGCCAGCTCTTCACTGGTCTTCCACAACGCTCACTGGCAGCAGGTGAAATCCAATTCTGTGTGCGTTGTTAGACTCCAGCTGACACTTCGAATGGACAAGCCTGGAGGGATTGCACTGGCGACAGTGAGGAGGGGCTCAGAGAAGCCCCTCTCGTCCTTCGCAGGCTGCAGATAGCAACCTGCTATATAACATATTATCTGCCTTTGCTTTCTAACGTCCCATAAGAAACGTTACCACCTCAACTCACAGCTCAACAGTAGAAAAGTGGGGATAAGGGATTTGGGGCAGATTGCTTGAGTCTTAATTACCAGTAGGGCTACTAATCCTTTTTAATATTGTCCAGTTCAGGACAGCCTGTCCAGCAAGTGGGAGGTGTTTTTTCTGGCACAAACCCATCCTACATGGCTGAATATCATCATCAGCGAAGTCACAGCAACATGGCTTCCACCTTGTCTCTTCAACACACCCCATAGCGGGGCTGCCAGCAGTGGGTCCTTGGTGCCGCTGTTATCCTGTCTAGACTGTGGTTACTCCGGGAAAACTTGGATATGCTGCAGATGCTTCCGATGGGCACGGGGACACTGGTCAGCCCAGAACGCGTTGTACAAGACTCTCCACAGCCAATTATGGTGGTCTCCTTTGGCCTTGAAATCTCCAAGGCTGGCTCCCTTCTGGAGCCCTGTTGCATTGCAGAGGTTTAGCATCCCCCTACGCAGGTGACTTCCACCATGCCTACAAGGGAGAGCAGCCCATGTGCCACCTAACTCCGCAGGAGATGCATTAGCTCATTGGTCCACAATGAGGGTTGGGATTGACCCCAAAACAAGAGCATTTTCATCTCCATTTCCTGCAGAAGGTGCTATTCTATTGTAGCATTGCACTGAATCCACCCTGCAGAAGCTGCCAGTCCCAAACGTTGTCTTCCTTCATTTAATATGGGTGCTAGGAAGCAAAGCCCTAAATTGGAGTGCTTATCTTCTTTAACAAGGTTTTAAATAAGCTGATACACACAGACAAAAACACACAAATGCACTTGTTCCATCTCTCTTTGTTCCCCTTCATGTGATATTAAGTATTTCTAGCCTGAGGTGAAAGACACTCAGCTCATCAGTTCAGCTCTGTTGAGCAGATCCCTCATCTTAGGACGAAGCATTAGCTGAAATACTCAATAAATATTCTCCAAGTAGACCATAAAGCTATCCCAACAGCCTGTGGCAAGCCCAAGGCTGAATATAAGTTAAGAAAAGGCTACAAGGACACTGGACTACTGAGAACATATAGTGGAGTGGCTGCTGGAATACAGGCAACTCTTTCCCTTCCTCACACGCCCTGTAAATGGCATTGCCTTAGTTCTCCACAAGTGGAGCTCCCCTGCTTTCCCACCTTTTCCACTGCATGCTGAACAAGCTCAGCTCTGCAAGTGAAATAGTTCTGACACACGGCTTTTCTTCCTTTGGGAGTCTGTGAACTGGGACATGGCAACCATCTTAAATGAAAGCACTGTTGATTTTATCAGAAGGAGCAAAGCTGCAAAGAGCAGAGGATTTTAAAAGATCTGCATACACATGTTCATCTTACCTGAAACTTCTGCCCCTAATAGCAACCTAAAAGCCATGGCAAGGTCTGATTTCCAGTTTTCATCTCAGTGAGAGTGGAAGATTTGTAAAGCAATCCACCTCATCAAACTTTCTGTGCCTTCAACACCTCCTTTAGAGTCAACAGAGAGAACTAAACACTCCCAGGGTGTGATTCTTCTTCTCTATTTAGACAAACACTTACAAGGAGGTGGACCACACCTCCCCTGACTGTATTAACTATTTCTCAAATGGACCCCTAAGTGAAGTGTTCATGTACATGGATATAGAGGGTCTGAGCACTGCCACCTCACATCCCGCTCTCAGGATGAAGATATCCATCTCCCCAGATTTCTGAGAAGCTGTGAGGAATAACATGTTCACACTCATGAGAAGATGTGCAGACCAGGTGTACTAACTGATATCACACCTCCATCTGTATATGGCTTTCAGCCTAGTTGTAAACTGAAATGTTGCAGGTTTTAGCAATCAATGAGTGGCATCAGAGGACGAAGAGAGTAACCAGAAAAGGGGAAGAAACACATTATCAAAGGAGGATTTGAGGGAAACTCAGCTCAAGAACTTCAGCCAAGAAGATGCGCTGCAGACAAGACACAAGCTGGTCTGACGTCGGAGAAACGCACAGATGTGCAGTTAGGCATAAGGCAGAAGGACGTGAAGCCACATTCACGTTAAGTATACGGTGCAGAAGTAATCCTCCTGGGCAGACGGTTCCTGGGGTCCGCTGCTGACTTAAGAGACCTTTGGCTGAACCTGCTCTGGACTTAGCTGCGCCAAATCTGGAGGTGTTTGCTGCCTTGCTGCGAGCACAGGGCAGAGCAGGTCAGCCACCCTGCCGTTCAGAGCAGCTGTGCTGAGCCCTGCGCTGCCACTGCCGTACCCCAAGTGGTTCCTGTGCATGGCTCAAAGTGATGGAGTGGGGGCACTGGACGCAGCAACGGGTGTGACTGATGGGACAGCTGGTGGGACAGTGTGGGGTGGATGGCGGAGGCCCCTGCCACTGCACTGGGCCTCCCAGCTCGGGGGGGTCATGTTCCTAAGGCTCACCCACCACACAGGTCTGTTCAGCCCGAAGCCACTGTCGTTGTAAACAAGGAAGTCCAGGAATAAAGAGTTGGAGGGGTTTCAGATACGCCTGCTAGGCGGAATAGTTGCATGCAATGTTGGCAGCTGTTTCAGTCTCATTCCAGGGCTGGGGTTTTGCAGCATTTCTAGCTGGGATGCAGGGACAGGGGGAAGGAGCCCTGGCAGACCCCTGTGCAGCTCAGAGATGGGGCAGAAGGGTCTGTAACGAGCAAACAGCAGCAGAGACTGGATCAGCTCTTCCCTACAACCCTGGCACTGCCTGGAGCTTCTATGTGGCTTTTGGCCTTTCATCCTACAGGCCTTTAATTTACTATTGGGACCCAAAGACAGCAGCTTGAGGGAGATATTTAGATGCTCCATGTAGCCCAACACTGTTCCTGAATGGAGCCTAATAAATCAGATGCCTGCCCAGGGCTGAGGCATGAATCATTAGCATGAATTCAAACTGCGTCAATCTTCCTTTAATTACTGACACTTCCCTGCTAACGCAATCTGCAGCAATGCTTCGCCTGTGTTTATTTACAGCCTTTCAGCCCTCTTCCAGTGACAGATCCTACCCTTTTTCTAATATAAAAAATACTACATTGTCCCGGGCTTCCCCATGTCAGCTTCACAGGGAATTGGATAATCCAAGAGGTTTCTGCTTTGGTTTCTTTTCTTTAATGTTTCAGCTTCAATGAATTTTCCAACAAAAAAATCAGCAGTTCACCCCTTTGTACTCTCCTAGTTCACGTAGCAGGAAAGCAGAGGAAAAGTACCACAGGGAAAAAGATAGGTTTTGCTACATTGGCAATTTTTCTGCCTATAAACTAAATGGATCAGCCCCTCCAATGGAGCATATCAGCCCAAATCCATTCACTAAGGTAGATCTGGGCTGTTTTGTTCCAGCTGGGGCTACGTGTCCATCTGGGCAGGATGTTAGCAGGAGGTTAGATGAGCACAGAAATGGGAAAACCATCTTTGGGAAGCTGGGGTCATTCCCTTACACACACACCACACATTTCTTTCCCTGATGTTTCTCCTTTCTTTCTTCTTATCATTCCCCTGGTCACAAGGCAGTGTTTCGAAAAGGCATCAGCAGCTTTCCTGATCCTGCACTGGGGATAAATAGCAAGCCAGGAGGTAACAGTGAAGACTTTGATTTTTCCAAATCTTCCTGCAGAGACCTGTCTCCATGCTAGGTGTATCCTCACCCTGGGAGAGTCACTTCTTAAATGGAGGCACCTTGTCTGTGCCAGTGCAAAGGTCCTGCTGAAGCAGCAGCATTAAAAATTATTATTCATCTTAATTTATTGCACTAGTGCCTAGGGACCAACCCAGATCAGCTTCCCTCTGTGCTAGGCATTGTATCAAGCGAGGCATGACACTCCCAAATGAAAGGGGAAAGTCAGAAAGGGAAAAGAGAAAAAGGGAGAGGAAGAACAAATATAGAAGATATTTCGCGTGGATCGTTTTCCTCTCCTTTCTCCCCTGCTGACTGCCAGCTTTATCCCACCCACAAACTCCTTCCAGCTCTGGCTAGGCATGCTCATCCAATTTTTGGCAAATGATTTCTTTAGCAAAGAAATGCAGTTTAAAGGGAACTGCAGCTATACACACAGAACTCTGTTTCTGCAAAGTGCTTAAGAGAAAAGAAAGAAAAACACAAACCCAAAGGGTGGAAACAGATGAATGTTCCATTTTGGCTTCTGGTTTGGAAACGATTTTTTTTTTTCATACCAAGATTCCATTTCCAATTTTTTCTAATTGTCAGCTAATGATTTTATAGTTGTGATCCACTGTTGAGGACTGTATATCTCCTTCCCCCTGCAGGGTCCTGCTCAGCTCCCAGCTTCACGACTGTCCTGATTCATGGGAATCAAAGGGGCATCTCTATGCAGACTCTTGCCTCCCCTTGTCCTCCATAGACATCTCCATCCCCACCACCCCAGGCCATTCTCAGTGGGAGGACACTTCATGCTTGATACAGTTTTAGGCTACCTGTACTGGTTTTCCCCTTGAGTTTTGAGGGGCAAACATTCGCAGTTGTCCTTCCAGTCCTCATCGCTTCCTAATCAGCAATCTGGATTCCACAGTAGAGCACCAAGGCATTAAAAGAGGAGGGGAGCGTATGCTATATCCCTCAGCACAGAGCAGAACATCTCACCTACCATGAAATCAGGCAGTGTCCAGTCTTGTTGGATTAAAAACCCAGAGACACCTTGTAGTAACTCCTTGTGGTGCTAATCTTTCCTGCATGGGTAGCAACCTAACAGTGCTTCAGAGGATTCGCCTGAAGAAGGTCAATATTCAGCTTTGGGGTGTGGGGAGCAGACACAAGACAGACCCTCGGCATTCAGTTCCTCCGGGACAAGCCAGAAAAGCAACCTCCTCATGGGATGAAGGACATTCCCTGGCCTTGGTAAATGGACCAGGAATGTCCTCAGTGCTGGAGGGATGTCTCCTCTGAGACCTTAGACAAAACAAGGAGCAATGGGGCATTTTGTGTTTGATGTGCACAGGCTACTTCTGGATACTCCCATTTCTCATTCACCTGTCATGGTTTAACCCCAGCCAGCAACTAAGCATGATTCACTCACTGCCCCCCCGCAGTGGGATGGGGGAGAAAATGGGGAAAAGAAGTAAAACTCATGGGTTGAGATAAGAACAGTTCAATAGAACAGAAAAGAAGAAACTAATAATGATAATGATAACACTAATAAAATGAC